>CM063505.1:25120275-25127775 GCA_032207245.1 Pardosa pseudoannulata | reverse complement strand
ATATTATAAAAATTGTGTTTCCTTCTGTAGAAAGTAATAAAATAATATCTCTATATTGCCACATTGAAAAGAAACAGTCTCCATAGCCGAATGTTCATCACACTAGTCTTGCAATTAACAGGTCGTAAGTTCGATCCCCGGTAGCTACGACAGGATTAAAAATCCGTGTAAATATTTTTTAATACCTTTATTTAGGTCCTACTTTAGTTCGTATTCCAGGAGATTTTGGACTTTTCTTTAGTTTGCCCGAAAAGTATTCTGGAATAATCGCCATTTCTCTGCATTTCGCAGCAAAACTTTCATCGCATTCGCAGACAGATTTCTGGAACTTTCCCTGCGGCTATAAAAGCCAAAGATTTCTCAGACACAGAGGGTTCTGAGTTCAGGTTTGTGAAGAACTTGCAATTATACTTCGCTCTTTGAGTTGAGTTAATAAAGTAGATTAATTCTACTTCATGTATGTGTTACTGTGTTGCTCATTAAGCCCTCTGTTACAATATAGCATGTATTATTCTAAAGTTTCTATTAAACATTACAATAGCTTTAAAGTACATGATAAACAGAAAGTCAACAGTATTGCAAAATATTACATCGAAGTTTATATACATACATATATATCATCTTTTGTACATGTTATCATAAAGTGCAATTTGAATAAATAAGTAATATGAATAGTCAGTTTAAGTTATGAGACATATGTAGTTAAAAGCATTATAATTCGTAAGTAAAATATATGTAAAATATTTATTTGTGTAGTTTTATGAAATTGACGACATTTAAAATGATATAAAAGTAAAATATGGATTTAAACTTACTATGGCCCCAAATATAAAATAGACGGTTGCAGCTATATCAGTAACTGTGATAATAACTGTCGTTCCAATCCATGGCTTCAGCATGTCGCGGCATTTTTCCTAAATACAATAAAAATTTTAGTTTTTATTATAAATTTAGTTATATAATTACAATATTTTGTTTAATTTTGAAATCATTTTATAAATCATGTAACAAAATATACAATTATGAAAACGTATCTTTTCAAGAGAATATGTTTTTATTCTTTTCAGTGGTTCGGAAGAGAAACCAACTTGCAGGTTTTGGGTTTCATCTAGCAATCAGAAAGAATTCGTGGTGCATGGTTGTCATACTTACAGAATTATTTCCCATTTGGCAATAAATTTGACAACTTTTAGAGAAATAATTCTTATAACTCGAATGAGCCTTGAGAAGACTGTAAAACTTGTATTTTCTAGCATGTATTCCATCCACCACAGAAACTATAAATGGGGTTTTCTTTTCAGTCAGAGTCATTATAGATAAAGCAGTAATAGAGAGCAGATCTTATTGTGATTGATAACGTGAAATCTATTGCTTGTGATGTGTAGCTTAAAGTTTGATACATGTGAGCGGTAAGTTGAACATTTTTTGTGGTTATCTGCAGTTTCGAATACAGGTATTCCAGTATTTTTCTGGATTTGGGAGTAGTTTTGAGGTTTAAACTCATTGGTGCAACAACCCAAATTGTTGGGGGGGGGGGGGCAAGGATAACAGCGTTAATCTCCGTTTTCGGGATCAAGGGCCCTTAGGTGCAAAGTATATGTCCTAGTTAGGTGGTCAGTTTAACGTGGTACACCCAACGTTAAGTTCCAAGTCCTCCTTATGCCTCTTCATTGAAGGTATGGAAACCTGAGTCAACATTACCTACACCAGGATCAAACCTCGGATCTGTGGTTTAAAAACATGAAGCACTACTCCAACAACACCAGGTTTACAGTATTAAAAAAGAATTTATAAAATAAAGTTTATCTTCTACTTGTGATTACTTAGAGCCCATGACATGTAGCATTCTTGTTACGAAATGGGTATTTGTAAATGCACAACATCCAAAAAGATAATCATTTTTAAAAATCAAATAGACTGGGTCATTAGGAAAATTAACATACTTTGCAAATCTTCCCTATTTGGCAGTTATGGAGACAAGTTTGGTGGGATTGTTGCCAAAATTTTTACAAAAAGTTTGAGAATCTTGTAGAAACAGTGGTTTTCAGAATACACTAAACATGCCTCAAAGTTGTAAATAGGCCCGTTAGAAAAACATCGATACCAGTATTGTTCTAGTAACAAAAGAAAGAAGCGACAAATATGATGACAAAATCCTAACGCTAAATAAAGTTCAAAAACTTTATAGAAAGCGTTTTCCAAAATACACTGCACTTGTGTGAAAGCTATAAAAGGGTGTCAGAAAAATCAGTATTGTTTTAATAGCAAAATAAATAGATGATCTCAACGTGAATCAATTAAGTTCGAACCGCGAGGCAAAGCGATTTCATAGAGCTTAATAATGGGAAGTTAGCGTCTGTTTAGGTTTAGTGTTTTTAGCTGACATTTGTGGGTCAGGCTGGATTATTTTGTGTTTACATGTTGATTAGAATTCGTACATTACAGAATTTTTGGAACTGTAATGCGGAATTAAGACGAACAATTTAAATAAAGCTAGTTTTCTGCTTGCGACATTTATTTGCTGATTTGCAGATTACCTAAATCAGACCTATAAGCACACAATAATATTACTAAAAGAACAATGACTAGAACAGAATTAGAACTTGTAGTATACTTACAGCGTTTCCAACCGCAAGACCTAAGGTCGTGATTAACCATAGAGCATTAAGAACCAGAGCTGTTACAACTAGCTCAAATGCATCTGAAAATAAAAGAAAATTATTTATCTTTCATTCTATCATAGCAAAGATTAAAAAAAATTATATGTTTTATTGTAAAAAAAATGAATGCAGCAAAACATTCATTAATTCAGCCCATTTAATTAGATTAACGAAAGAGTTGGTCAGAGAATCAAATTTCGACAATATAAAAATTTTCTATTTAACACTAGATTTACAGATGTTATTCATATACCTATTTTTACTGGAGTGAGCCAATTTGACTCATACAAGAAAATTGAAGTTTTTTTTCAAAGAAAATAGTTCCAAATTAATTTAAATAAAATGTTTATTATCAAAAAATTCATGGAAAACATATTTTACGTATAAAATCTGTTTTTGAAACCCATTTTCCGCGAACATTTCTATTACATTTAGTACAATGGTTTCTACATCTGTTTCCTTTGCATGATTGTTGAACTTGACAATTCTTCCGTGCGTCAGTAGCATGAATTTCTGTCATAGGAATGAAAGTGTTCTCGACTTCTTTTCTATATTTACTTTATACTATACTTTCTATACTTTATATTTACTTTATACTATATTTATTTACTTTCATATACATTCTATGAGTCAAATTGGCTCACAACCGTGAAAATAGGTATACCACATTTGATAATGCGAAATGAAGGGGTCTGCGGGGGAGAGGAATGAAAGTTTACATATATTTTATTACTTAACTAAAAACTAATGTATGTTTTTGAAAAGTGATATTAAAGTTTTATATATATATATATATATATATATATATATATATATATATATATATATATATATATATATATATATATAGTGATCAAATTTTAAATGAGACAAAATGGCTCGGTCCATAAATCTAGTGTTAATAAAAAGTTTAATAAGAATTCTCCAATTGTTCTTAAATTAATTTAAGCCTGTCATTCAATTATTGCATGAAAATAAAGGAAAAGAAATGATTTTGTGAATTGCTATATTTAAAATAGTTTCCTAGATAAGGCAGGAAAATAATTTATTCTGAATGATCCAATTAACTAGAATTCAAGAAGACCTTTTTCATAAGAGGTTTGAATAGTCTGAAGGTGGTGGTGTAAAAAGATACACATTTAGAAAAGCTGAACAAAACTGGTAGTGTATTTAGTTCATAAATTTAAAGCTTGTATTAACATCTTACATTGTTCGTTTGTTGTTGTCATGTCTATATGTCATATGACTTCTCCCTGGAAGATTTCCATTGCCTAGATGTGTTCGACTTCTAAGGGTGGGTTCTCGTAACTTAGAAGCAGGGACCAAGCAAAAGACATCAAGTTTTGGCCTTCCCCTTGAAAGGTACGGCTTTGAAACTTGGAGGACATTGCGACCACAAAAGTATTTTACGTTTCCCAACCGCTATGAATGAACATGGCGACCGGTTCGAGCCTCGATCTCGAAATATTAGCAGTTAAGAGACGAAAATGAAACAGAAACACAAAATGTTTTATTTCTATATTTACTACTTTTTCATACATCAGAGACATCCACTATTCAACCATACATTACCAACTGTTATCCAGAACGCCATCAAATTTCAAGCCACACATAAGACCTAAATGTATAAAGTGTCAATAAAGGTAAACATTTGTCGAAAAACTATTTGAAAATATTTTGTATGACTGAAATCAAAAGCCTTATATGAGGTTCAAGTGATAGAGATAGTCAAATGTAAAAAGTAGTAAGAGCAGTTATTACGTAATGTTTTGATTGGTTAAAATATTTGGATTATATAAAATCTTCTACACTTAATTACAGTTACAACTAACTCGAAGGGCAAAAATTTGAAAGATTAAATACTACAACGCTTGGAACTTTTTTATTTGTTTGACCAAAAATGTGGACTATGTCACTATATATATATATATATATATATATATATATATATATATATATATATATATATATATATATATATATATATATATATATATATATATATGTGTGTGTGTGTGTGTGTGTGTGTGTATACATTTCTTCTTCTTCGTTGGATATATATGTGTATGAATTATTTTATGTAATATTATATACATACATGCATTTAATATAGATAGATATATAGACAAATATTACTGGATATTGTAAAACAACATGCATGTCTTCCTGTGGAAATGACTCTAAGCCATAATGTTATGTTCTGGGCTTTGAGTCTTTTAATACTATTCAACTACATAAAATAAAATTCAAGTTCTTCAAACGTTAATTAGCAACGAAAGTACATAAAATTTATATACTTCTTATTGCTAAATTTCATTATTAAATTACAATTAATTCATGATCAAAAATGCCAGAAAGAAAATAAGTGTTTTATATGTATAAACTAATTGAACACAGTGTTATATTTATATTGGTAATCTGTAATGCAATAAGTTTACTTAATTTTGGTAAATACGTCTTTAAAATTTTGCTATATTAATTAGAAACAGAGTTTCAAGAAACCTTTGCAGAATGTTAAATTAAAAGTTTACAATCCTTAAATCATAAGTTTAGATAATACTATTCTTCTTTTCCTACTTTTTTCTATTTGAATGCTAATATCGTGTACTTAGGTGACAAATATGACTTCAGAATGCAATGGTAAGGATTTGGCTATTTAGATGGTTATTTTGTAAATACTTTTAAAACTTGAATTTGCTTCCTAATGTAATGCTCTACAGCAAAATCCAAATATTTTATGCAAGAATTATTAACAGATTCATTCCATGAAATAAATACCAATAATTTATGTAATGAGCAATGCGGGACCTCCATTGTCCATATGCAGTCACATCTGTAAATGAATAACTTTATGACGTATAGCTTAAATATGGAGAAATAAGGATAATTATTTTCTCTTACTGCAGAAGTTATCAGAAATTATAATATTTTCGTTCATCCTGTATAGTTCAATCTATGATTCACCGTACTGCTATGCTTATCAATCATGGTATTTCAATAAACATAAGATAATTATATGAGTCTACTTGATTTCATCAGTAAAATTTTAAACACATGCTCATAGTGTGTATTTTTATTTATTTATTTCTGGCTGAAGTCATTAACCTTCTTAAAAATAACTTACCCTTTTTTTTAATGCGACATAATTTTTTTTTCAACAATAAGGTTAATTTTTTATTCTAACATCTTCTATCAATATTCCCTCAAATTTGTGGCTTTTCCATCAAAAATTAAAAAATAACAGCTTTAATGAAAAATATGACGCTCGCGCTCTTGTAAAATTGCTGGGTGCAAGTGATGGAGCATTAAAAGTAAAATTATTTTAATGCTTAAGTGTTTGCGAGATTGTTTATGAGAGTTGGAAAGCTGTGAAGTGTAGGGATAAATGCATTTATATAATCTAATGATGGCGATGCTGAAATATATATTATCACAGATGAGCTGTTTTCCTAGTTTTTGAAATAAAGCTCGGTGATATTACTTCAATTTTATTTACCCTTGTTTATCTGCAAAATATAAAATCCTCAAGGCTAAGTGTGAGTGCAAATCTGTACTATGTAAGATAAAGCTGCTGTTTTCCACTATGATTTATAAAACAAAAAGCATATCTTACGTGGCTTGAGTAAAAAGTAAACTGTTGTTAATTTTTGCTCAGGGCATAGACTATCAGCATTGATTTTGGAAAGAAGGGGAGCATTATGCTTTAAACTACTAGAATTAGAATTAAATATTAAAACATATTTGCTAAATAGCCATGGAACGGAAAATATTTGTCTTTGCAGTTTCCGCTAAATATAATTTTTTGTTACATTTTCATACCTATAGTAGAGTAAAATGATTATAACAATAAATTATTAAATTTTAAAAGTAAAGAGTAATTAATCTGAAACTCTATAACATACTAGCTTAACCATTAGTGTTGCTCGAGTTTATATTATATATATATATATATATATATATATATATATATATATATATATATATATATATATATATATATATATATATATATATATATATATATATATATATATATATATATATATATATATATATATATATATATGTGTGTGTGTGTGTGTGTGTGTGTGAAGCATATGGCAAGTCAAAGAGCCAATGATGCCTTGATGATGTCTTTATTCATGTATATTGCACATTTTAACAGTCAACCATCAAACATACCTTCAAGTGGCTGCCCTCCACACTAATACAATCAGCTAGGGCTCATGCAGCAACCTTGTCTTAAGGCGCTCCCTTTCAATCCTTACGCGTCAAGGGCTTTTATAATGGGTTATTAAAGATTCATTCGCCTGTATTAAAAGAGTGCTCTGCGTTTGTGCTCTCAAACTCCGAAATCATTAATTTAATTTAACTTTTTAGCGTTTTCAAACCTTACACAGTCACACACACACGCACACACACACACACATATATATATATATATATATATATATATATATATATATATATATATATATATATATATGCATGTGTGTGCGCGGGGTTGCTTGTGTATATATGTACATGTATTCATAAGGTTACTTTAACGGAGCTAACCAGCTTAAATATAATTATATTCCACGATCAATCACTGGTGATTCTATACGTAAGATGAGAACCTCCAGCGAAAATCTTCATTATTCTTTTAATTCTGGTAACGTTTTGGCGACCACGAGAATACCAAGTTAAATTTTTACCCCTACTAATCTTATATAACTGCTTTACTTAACTTAGTTTTAGCAATTACGTTTATGAATGTATGCCCGCGTGATCTCATGAACTCAAATAAGCAACGAGACAGATAAACGAAACAATTCATAATTTTTGTATCAAAACTGTA
>CM063505.1:25092775-25115275 GCA_032207245.1 Pardosa pseudoannulata | reverse complement strand
ATGCTAGCTGACCCCTCAGTTTGTTCTGTCCCTATAATGAAGTAGGAACCCTTCTCAAATGTTCTATTAATAAAGGTCTTCAACTAAAACTGTCATTTTTATGGGCCATGACTGCAACCGCCCATCGTGACACCCGTCTTACTACATGTATATATATATTATAGATTGTAGAATAAATAGACAACGGGCAAGAAACTCACGTTGATACTTTATGTCCGGATCCGATTTCAAGTTCTGAGTCAGGTTTTCCCACAGAGTGTTGTAATCTGGAATACTCATGACTTGAAGACCCGTTAAATTATCCGTTGAGTTGGAATATTCAGTCGCATTCATCAGATCTGGTGTCTCTGTTGTTTCGTTGGCAACATTGTACTGGGACATCACAACAATGACTAGAATGTTCCAAGATAATCCCAGGATACTTTCCAGCTGAAAGAAAAAAAATTAAAAAGGTTGAGAAATAAGAAATAACAACGTTACAAAATTTTAATGACTTAGAAATTAATCAGAGATGAGAGAAGGTTAAAATTAACGAAAGTAATTAACACTGAAAATATATTTCCATTTACACAAAATTTGTCGAAGTTCTCATACTTAAGGAGTGCTTCATAGTATATTGATAAATGAGTAATTTTTGAGGGATCATAAAAGCATCATACAATAGAATAAAAAAATTAAATAAATTTATTCGTAGATAGTATTTACATACATTTCTATACGTAGGGTCTGTTTTACGTTAATTTATTTGTGTAAGAAATATTTATATAAATTGTATAAAAATAAGTACTCAGAAAGCATGAGGTAGTATGGACATCAGAACATAAGATGCTTTCAGATGTCGTCGCACATTGCATTATAAGATTACTTGATTACTTCACTCGTGAGTCAATTCTGGTTTGTTAACGATGATAAAGATGCTTCACTCTAGCAACCTCTTAACAGCACGAGCAACACACTTATATACGCAAATCAGTAAACCAGAAAGGAGCTCACTAACAGCAGCATTTAGTGTAGCAATGATCTCGCATGGCAAATGTCACACTAGATAATATTTGAGTCTGACAAACTTAAATATTATGAAAAATTACAGAAATGACAACGATTGAGTTAATTAAATATTGCCCCGAAAATTCGAATGAACACACCGTTTAGCCTAACAGACAGATTTATTGAAGCTAAGTAGCAACTCGCAACTTTACAAGATCGAGAAGTTGCCTACAATTAGTGGGTATCAGCTTTTATACCCGAACAGAATATTCGAGAAATAACTTATTTACATAATAAAGATCTAGAATGTTCGAGAATATAAGGCAACAATAAATAACATTTTTAAATTAACCCTTAATTTGACAAGATGTTTTTTCAAATAATTTTTAATTTCTGTTATTTTCCCATGTCTGTATAGACATTAAAATCTCTGTAAAATAAACAAAAAAAATATATCATTTTCCATTTTTGAGATAATTAATGACCGCTGTGGCGAACACTGATAATTATGTTATATAGTAGTTATAAATATATATGCCCGGTGTAGCGGCCAGACTTAGCCAAATTAAGGGTTAAAATTCCATACTTTGGGTCAATAGCCATGGCGAGCATCGAACCCACAAACGTTGGGTCTGTATCTCGTGCCCTGACCATACGGCCACTGAGATAGCTGTCAAAGTTACTTTATGCGGTAATATGATATAACAATAATATAGCGTTCTACTTATCAGATTGCATATAACAATTCAGTTGAGTACAATATTATTATATTTAAACAAAATATTTCGGGTGCTTCAAATTCTGCTTCTTTTTGTAAGTCAATGAGAACTTGCTAGTAACAAAATATTTACCATGACCCAACCAGCAATTCAAAAAGCTACACTTGTTCCCTGCTAAAATTTTCTCAAAAGCCCATAAATTTTTATCTCCATTTTTTATCAAGTTTTTCTTGATAACTTGTAAATTTTCTGTTAAAATTTAAAAATTACTTCTGCTTATCTACTTTTATATTCCTAATTATGAACTACAAGTATCTAAATTATCAGTAACATTTTTGAGGCTATGAAACACGCAATCAAGAAAATATTCTGAAGTCGCAATAAACATCAGATAACCAGATTTCCGCACTTTATGACGCATAGTTTAAACATGGAGGAAAGAGGATTTCGTCAGATGTGTTCCAATAAATCACTGAGATAATACCTACTAATTTTTTTTTCATTTATCATGGAGAAACGGAAATATTTTTCCTTTTCAATAGAATTCAACCTTTGGGCTAAGATAATTGCTTTCATTCTATCAGAGATAAGTTTGTCTCTGTGTCAACATGAAAGGTGCTATTCCTGAAATTCCATTATTGATAAGATAAAGTTTTAAGTTTTTATGGACGGGATTGAATAGGATTACTACTGTTGTGACTATGCTGTCACCTTTTACCCTAAATACAGGTAGTTTTCTGCTGAGATTTATGACCTTAAGTGTTATATAGGAAGGAAGTTACTTGTATTCAGTTAAGTAATTTCTACCATTGCAGTCAGTTTTTCATATGAAATTAGGGAAACTTTACTGAATGCCTAACCATTTTGGCTAACATAACATACTAAAGGTGGTTAGTTTGGAGTGCTGCGGTCTACTGTTTTGTAACACAAAGGCAAATGATAGCGGAACTTACAGTTTAAAGATGATACCAAACTGCTGCGAACATCCATGCCGGCAGTAGGATTCAAACCACGAACTCCAGCGCCGAAGAGTAGTGTCTTACGAATCCGACCATCGTTCGGATGATTCAGGGGCGTAATGACAACTTTTCCATGGGGGATTCATGCCCTTAACCTCATTTTACAAAATTAATGCATTGATCCTTATGTGAGGTTTAAAACCTTAACGTCCCTCATCTAGGCTAGATTGGTTAGGGTGCTAACCTTCGGTACCGGAGTTCATGGGTTCGAATCCCTCAGTGGCATGGATGTTCGTAGCCGTTCGGAATCGGCTTTAAGCTGTAGGTCACAGTCTCTTTAGCCCTCGTGTTGCAAAAAGTAGACCGTAGCACTTCAAACCAAACCAAACCTCCTCTACTCTACACCACTGCATTCTTTTTATTGGATTGAAACTATTAGATAGAAACTCACGAATGAGCACATTTATTCCCAAAACATTTAGTAGAGAAAAACTAAACAAAAAATTGATGTGGACACGATGTGACTTTGTTTGGTGCCTATTAATTTATACACTTTTTTTTCTGCTACGCTTAAGTTGGACTTACTTTATTTGAATGCGAGATACAATCTACCAATTTTTTAATTATTTGGACAAGTACTCAACTGCCGCAATTAATATTTAATAACATCAAACATTGATAAAAAATTAATTAAAAATGAGTAAAATTGTACTTTTGAGTAAGTAGCATATATTGGTTCAACTGGGAGTAAAGCTCAAGAAAGCATCAATATTCGTTGTCGATAAAATATTCTTCTGTCAATATAATTTTAATACTTAAGAACTAATTAGACCAAGACCTATTAATAAAAATAGATTCCGAATTGCTGCAAGCAGTTGTGTAAGCAGCAAAATTCAAACCTCCAGAATATGGCTCCTAAAGCAAGTAACTAACTATTTATCAAATTTTTAACGTGATCCTCCAACCTACTGCTGAATTTTAATTTCTAGAATAAAGGTTGTTAGGATTTGCGCTCTAGAAAGTAAAACTCACTTGCTCATTTTTAAACAGTCTGAATATAAATCAATGATTTACTAATCGAGTTTTACAACCATTTAGAAACTCATCCCCGATTCAAAATCTTGATTTATACAGTTGTAAGCGTGTTTTATCGCATTTAGAATCGAAATGAGATTTTCCCAGGCTCTTCCCTTAACTGTGATTATTAGCAGCTCACGTGATGATGCCCACAGGTGAATCACTGTTACAAAAAATGAAGGGTGTGTTAGATAAATGTTTATCTTTTGGAGCTGGGGATTTACATTATTCAAATTTCATTTCATTATAATATGAGAACAGGTCATAATTGAGGATTCTTTAGATACTTTGTTTGCGTAATAAGATCATTTGCCCCGAACGAATAAACTGTGTTCGGGGAAATATTTACTAAATTATGAGGAGATATGATTGAGAATTGTATAAAACTTTCTTTGAAGAATAGCTTAGTAGATATCCTTCAAATAACTACTATTATTATAAGCATTTTTATATTAAGAATATTTTATATTATTATGTCTATAAATTCAATTTGTTTTTTATAAAACATTATGGTTTTTTTTTTTTAGACAAAAACATGAAGACTTATACTATAGTTTTTTTTAAGTTTAAAGATTAACTAAAATTTACCATTTGTAACCACTAATGATGCAGCTAAAACTTTTCATCGTTATTTTATGTAAGTATTAGTAATTTTGTACCCAGCCTTTGAGCTGATACTCTATAATTATTTATAGCATGGAATCTTTTAAAAACACATTTGCGGGCATTTTTAACTTCAGCTTAATTATGATGAATTGTAATAATTATTATAATCATTCCTAATATGAAAATTATGATAACTATTTATGTCACAATCTTTTTTAACACATTTACGGGTAATTTTATTTCAAATAAATTGCTATTTTTGGCAATATTTAGACGTCTGCTCTTGAGTTCGGCCAACGAAAAATTAACGTTTTTGTATATTATAATTATATTCAACTCCTATGACGCTTTTTATAAAACAAAGCTAAAAGTTCAACCCAGGACAGTGTTAAGCCACAAGAAAATGAAAAAGAATTTCCAGAATAAGGGTATAAAAATTTGGTAAAAATTACGAAGACCTTCATAAGCCAACTACCATTTAAGAAGTTGATTTTGCACTTTTCATTATAGTACGCTTTTAAATAGTATTTTTTCTTTAATGTATATACTTTTTCTTTAAGGAATACATCTTAATGTATGTTCTTTAATGTATATACACCTTAATGCAAAGAATATTTCATAAAGAGTTGTAAACAGTTATATTGTATATATAAATTATTGGTTGCTATGTAACAAAATTAGCTAAACATTTATTTTACATTGTAAAGTTAAGAGGAATTGCTATATTTACCAGACCTAAAAAACTTTTATATTAACAATAAATTACTTTATGTTCAATTTACACAAAAATATCAGCATTCTTTGTATTTTTCTTTTTCTGTTTGCTATAATGACAATAAAAACTAGTTTTTGGACAAAAATAATTGCTCATATTTCTGACTTCTCCTTTTAATATTAGATCACTGCACGTAACATTACAGGCACACACAAAAAAATTGTTTGATTTTTCAGTGGTTTATGCATTTATTAAGTCCTGTTTGTTTATTTCATATAGGTTATGTTTCCGTCATTTTAAGTGGATTTGTGGTCTTAAAATAAATGTCGATACAAAGCTTTAATAAAATTCAGCTAATGGTCAATTATATATTTTTTTAAAGCAGAGATTCACAAACTTTTATAGGCTAAAGCCATCTATGCAAGGAAATAAAAGCTCCTCTTCTATAATAGATAGTATACCAAATATTAAAATATCGTTGCCTTTTATTTATACCTATTTTATTTGCCGGTTTATGTATTAAGAATACTGAAATAGGGACTAACTAAAATAACCATAAAATGTAGTAAAAAATTGTTTATTCAAAAATTAAAAGTAAGCACAAAATAGGAAATTTTAAAAAATGTGAAGATGTTTTTAGATTAGTGGAATTTCACTAATTTGTTAACATTATAAGAATTACAGATAGCTAGATAAAAAGTTCAGATAGCTAGATAAAATGATTATTTATAAAACAGAAAGTATTTTCAAGACATTATTATCCCAAAAAGGTATAATTAATTTATTAAATAGGTGGGTTTTCTATGACTTCATGCGAAACAATGGCCAAGTGGTAGGGCTCTGCACTTCGATACCAAAGTTCACGGGTTCGAATCACACGGCTGGCAAGGATGTTTTAACCGTTCGGCTACGGCTTTAAACAGTAAGGTCCTGTATGATTAGCCTTTGTGTAGCAAAACCGTAAGACTTAAAACCCAAATCAAAATGTCCCGACCACCAAGACTGCCTTAAAACCTCCCTTTGCGTCTGAAGCCTCTACCCCCCCTCCTAAAAGCTTCAGCCCATTATACAGTGACACCTCCCCCGTTGAGAATATAAGCCTTAAAGTGATTTATATTGCAGTTCCAGAATCTTCATAACTATACGTGCCCCTTCATGGAGAGGAAGAAACCATTTAAGATCAAAGGTCTGTTATGCTCCGTAAGCGTTAAAGTGCGAAATACTAGTGTGGAGGTTCATCAGGCATTGACATTTATAGGACTGAGGAAAGAGAAACAAAGTCTTAAGTCTAATCGGTTGAGCAAGTTATCAGCGGGAAGCTCTTCCTAAATTAAATTTAACGCACTGGTCACTTTACACTCTGATTCCCTTGCATCGTTCATTTCCTTAATTACGGGGCATTCAGTGTCAAATGGGAGAACGAGTTAGCGAAAGAAATTTCTTCTCTTAGTCACGTAAAAGGAATTAGCACCTCATTAGGTAGTTTTGTGTATTACTAGGTAACAAGGTAATTGAAAGTTACGAATGACTACGCTACAGGATGCTATTTTGAAGATTTTCCCCATAGAGGCGTTAAAAGCGATTTGAAGCTGACGAAAGTTGTTTTAGTCATTTCGATTCCAAACCTTGTATATTCATTCTACAATCCAGTAAAATCTATTTATTTATCTATCTATATGAGTATACATAAATATAAATATATATGAACTAGCATATAGCCCGCCATATTACGGGATCAGTCAAATTTTTAGAATTTCAAGAATTGTAAGATACACTATGTGGCTAGGGTTTGTTTTTTTTTTGACTGAGAATTATTTGGTGCACGCTCAATAATTTGTTTATCTTCATACTTTTCTAAAGTCTACCGATACTGTGAATGAAGTTTAGAATCACGTTGAATTCATTTAGAAACGTAATTTAAAGTTTTGTTAGCTACGTCGAAATTGTCGTTAAGTTCTTCTCAATTTATGGCTACAGTGATTAATGGAAGTAAAGGAATGAAACTATCCTTTCCACTACACCCTAGAGGTAGATAGAATTTGTTGTTAATACCGATGATAAAATTTTCACTGCAACAAAAAATAATCGAAGATTAAATTTAAAATTATCACATATGTACCTAATCTATTATTTCAGTCAAATATAAAAGAAAATTATTTACGTAATATCTAAATTCAGGGATAAAACATATGAAAATAATGCAGACATTATTTAAGTAATTTAAAATAAGAAAAGATTAAATGAGATGGTAAAAGGAATGACGTCATAATGCTAAAAAACAAATTTCATTTTAACCGATTTATTATGTGACAAATTGATAAATTTAATCGCCTGCTCTTAACCGGGGAAAATAAGGCTTGAAATAATGGCATTAAATGCTAGAAAAGGGGGGAAGGGGTGGATTTCGAAAGTTGCTAACCCTAACTCATCAAGAATCCAATATGGATGCCTCTATCCATTCCAGGTCCAACCGCTTCATCAATTCAAGGACAGATAACTTAGGCTACTATTATATAGGTGATACATATATGAATACATACATATAAATAAATAAGTATATTTACATATGAATATATTTATATACATGAAATATGGGCAAGATTCATCCAAAAGCACAACACATTTTATTTCTGGTGAGATACATGAAATCCATACAACAGGTCAGAACTTCCAGAACATTGTGCACACATACCGTTTTAAGTAGGGATTTCTCAAGTAAAAGAGTTACGGATAATCCCTAAGCACATTTGATCACGTGATAAAAAATGCCCATGTTTAAGGAGAACGCGTTTAATATTAGCTAAAGAAGTACAGACAGAGGCTGAATGAAGACTATAGCGTGTCTGGAAAGAAAAATCAGAATTACCGCGCAAACCTTAACATAATTTATAAAAGTATTTATAAATTACGTAATTTATAGAAGTTATTAAATTAATATTAAAATATGTAAATAAGGGATTTTAATATTACATATATATGAATAAATAAGTACATATGTATTATATACATACAAATATAAATAAAATATGCATAGATATATATGCATATCAACACAGAGTAATAAATATAGCAACACATATATAGCAACTATATGTTTTATGAAACTTAAATTATATATTAATATGTTTTAAGTTTCTAATAATATAGATAAAATACTGAAATATGAATATGAAACGTATAATATAATATAATATAATATATATATATATATATATATATATATATATATATATATATATATATATATACATATACATATATATACATACATATATACATATATATACATATATATACATATATATAATATATATATATATATATATATACATACATATATACATATATATACATATATATACATATATATATATATATATATATATATATATATATATAGATATATATATATATATATATATATATATATATGTAATATTAAAATCCCTTATTTAAGTATTTTAATATTAAGAACTTTTGTTCATAAAGTGAGTTCGGGGTTTGCGCGATAATTCTGATTTTCCCTCCAGACACGCTATAGACTTAGTACAGCCTCTGTCTGGACTACTTTAGCCAATAGTTAGCGAGTTCTCTTTAAACATGGGTATTTTGTATCACGTGATCAATTATGCTTAGGGATTATTCGTAATCTTTTAGTTTAGGAATCCTTACTTAAAAAGTATGTGCGGGACCAGATGATATATATATATATATATATATATATATATATATGTATATATTTCATGTTTATTACCATAATAAACATATATATACATATATTTTGAATGAGTCTCGCCAATATATATATATATATATATATATATATATGTGTGTGTGTGTGTGTGTGTGTGTGTGTGTATTTACGCAAGTCGACATTCATAACAGAGAAGACAATGTTCAAGTGTTTAGTGTTGGTGGTTAGTGTTAACAAACCAGGAGAAATTCAATTTTGGTCTCAAAATAATAAGTAGGTTTTAAAAATAAGCAAAGCAAAATTTTTTGTTAATACAAAACCAAATTCCGAAAAAAAAAATAAATCCATTTATCTTTATCATGGTACCTTTTGGGACTTGAAATCTAAGCTATGATAGTTTTTCTCAATTTACCATAAAAAAGTTCTTTCAGAATGAATTTCTTATAAGTGCTTTTAATAACGCTATAACTTTGAAAAAATTATTCCTTTTTTTTCAGTCCAAATTCAGTTTTCGGTTCAGTTTTTTCAGTTCAAGAATGATTTTTAAATTAATGTAAAAATTATACATCCTATAGAAAGAATTAAATTCACTTACCTATAAGATTACTTTTGAAATATGCATAAAATAAAATAAATTTTTATACTAGATGGAAGCAAAATGTTTTTTTATATCCTGTTAATCTAAAACTTTAAAGGTATCTGCCATTTTAAAATTAAAAAACCCAAAAATCTCTTGAACTGAAAATTCATAAAACTATTTTTATCATGTTATAAAATTAAATATATCGTTCGAATTAAAGTAATAAAGGTTCACAATATAATAGTAATATAATAGATATGCAGTTTCTGTTTAATATAAAAAAATTAGTTTATAACTTTTAAATTTCAAAAGTTTTTTTGTGTAAGGATATATTTTAAACTAATTAAAAGAAATTAATGTATTAAAGACATATAATTTTTTTATTCCCAGTTAAGGAATTCATTAATTTAGGTTAAAAAAAAGATTCAATGAATGCAAAAACTCCTATTTCAAATTGTATTTTGAAAACTCCTTTTTGGTAAATTAATATACAGACCTGTTTAAAAGAGTGATTATAACGTTCGACGTGTTTAAATGTATTATTATTCTCTCAGTTATTGAAATTATCTTCATACATATTTATAACTAGTATACGCCATTGTTTTTATGACGGTAATAAAAAGACTTAATAGAGCCTATGAAATACTTCATGCAAATGCAGGAATGTCGCCGGATCGTTATACTAATCAGAGCGTTCGCCTACCACGATGATTTGGGTTGGGTTGGTTTGCTAGCTGCGTTCTCCTATTTATACTACATGCTAATAAGACCAAGACCGAGTGCTTAAAGTCGATTATGAACAGCTACAAACGTTCATGTCAGCAGTGCGATTCGAACGAAAGAATTCTGGTACCGAGGAGCAGCCCTTTACTATGCCATCTTTCGGATTCATTTGTATTATGCGACCAAATCCAGAGTATGTCTTGGTTGACTTTTGTGCCAATCTTCATAGGGTAACAGAGTTGGCTTACCTCTATGATGCTCCCTATATTAAAATGGCCAACAAAAAGCTGCGGAATGGTAAACGGCGAAGGCTGATAAAAAATAAAATGCATAAAATATATATAAACCCTAGAACACTGTTGTTACATCTCTAAAAATTTTGTTATCAAAATAATAAACTGCTAAAAGCTTTAATTCTTTATTCTGTAGACCTCTGTTATATTAATTCGAGCAAATATTTTATTTTATTGCATGATAAAATTAATTTTATTTTAATTTTCACTTTCTTAAAATAGTTTTATAATAATAACTGCTAATAAAGAAGAGTGCCCCGAATTTGATTAAAAAAAACCTTTTTAGCTGTTTCTTGGATCGTTTGGCATTAATGCCTTCAACAGATGTCTCCAGTGTCTTTCGCCCTTGTGAAATAAAAATTGTAAACCAGTGCAAACAAACAAAAAAAATCATAGTCGTCCCTCTGAACTACTTCAAATTTATTCTAATTAACCAAAATATTCGTTAGCATGAAAGATTAAATATTTTCTGTTGACTAAGTGATTAAGGTAAGTGCTCTGCAGTTCTTTTCAACAATCCACTTACAATAATTTAATGTAGAGCAATCATGTGTTTAACAGTCATATCTTGTCCAGTTGGACATAAAAAAACACAGGTGAAGTGACGGTATTGAAAAGATAAAGATGGGCACAAAAGCAATTGTGTTAAGTCAAAGGTCTAAAAGTTGAAGCTGAACGAGGAGCATCAGGAACACAATGGGAACTGATGCACAGAACATTCCAGAACTTATCACGTGAAGAGTGAACAAACGAAGTACCAAATGAATGTCTAAAGACCCTATTTCCAGTTTTGAATAATGAAACAGCGAATTTTTTATTGATATTTTGACTACATCCTCCCTTTGCAAAAAAGAGACTACAGTACACTCGACACTACAATAGGAGTACAGTAGTTTCATTCGACACATAGGAGGGTAGGAGGGTACATATTTGTAGCAATAAGTTACATTCGGTTCAGCTTTTTTTACCACTTCTCGTGAGCCATCGTCAATGACATACAGTACAGGACCGGTTTGAACTAGAAGAAACTTCAGACGTCTTCCAACCAATAGAAGGGCCAGTTGGTTTTTTGGGATTTTGACTCCTCCGTTCGGGAGTGGACTACTTTTTTTTCCCACGGGGTAGTCGGATTTTTTTTAGAGGATAAGGGTGTTACCAGAGGAGAGAAGAGGGTGAACGCTGCTGGCATCCGCTGATTGCGGGATAGACATTTTCTGGAGCGACACGAGAAATAGGAAAATCAACGCCATATTGTTTTTTAGGGCCAACACCGACTCGAGAGCAGTCTCCGATATCTACAAATGATAATTTGATTCCAGTTTTATTCCTTAGGCATTTAATTGTATAAAATTATTTAATCAAGACATATTTGTCCGTGTGTTTTTTAATGAGTTTTAATTTCTTTTTTCTTAAACACTAGGCCAATGTAACATTATTTTTTATAGTATTGGAAACACATTTTTTATAAAATATCCTCGAAAGGGTATCTACATTGATAAAACAGGTTGTAAAGTAGCAGGCCTCCTCCTGCGACATTCTGGATAATGGAAATCTACTACTGTTTTCTGCCAATCTCTCCAAGCCAAAAAAAAAAAATGTATTTTGTGGGTCCCGAACGATAAAGGTAACCTTTTATTTTTATCTCCTTAAATCATATTTTAGAAAACTACAAAAATTGAATTTCTTTCAGGCAAACGCATGTCTTTATAAAACTGATACCAGCTTTATGAATGATTGCAACACAAAAATATTTTCTTAAATTAATTAGCCTTTCAAACTGGCTTCGAAACCATATCGGAATTTGAGTTAAATACAGTTTGTGGCATGTACGACATTGTCATTCTTGAGACCTTATATTTGCCTTACATTCATTCTTTAAATTCCTAACCTGCTTTGACCATATATTTTTATCTCTTTAAATCATACTTTAGAAAATTACAAAAATGGTATTTCTTTGACGCCACTGTTTATGCTTATAATACTAACACCAACTTCATGAATGATTGCAACGCAAAAATATTTTCTTACACAAATTAGCATTTCAAACTGCCTTCGAAACCATATCGGAATTTGAGTTAAATCCAGTTTGTGACACATACGACATTGTCATACTTGGGAGTAGTTCGTTTTTATTCAGTTCTATGTACTAGTTAAAAGGTCGGTAGCTCGCCGCAGTTTCGCCACCACTGATGAATAGGGTAGGAGATAGTTTGTTTTTAACTAATTTAAATATGTCCTCCATTTTCTAGACTGTCGGGCGAATCATTATAATGAGGGTGTCGACGAATGTGTTCAAGCGAAAGCTGAATCAACAATGGAAGAATAAAAAATGGCAGACAAATAAGGACACCTTAACCAGAGGATTCCATAAAGTTGTGTATGCCTGTCTTTTAGAAACAATAAGGTTTTCCTATTTTTCGAATCAAAAGTAAAGTTGACTCTCTTTGTAAGTAGAGATTCCTATTATTTTCGCGAACATTTTTTTGACTGTTCACTAGACCTAAATAAGAACACCTTAACCAGAGAATTCCATAGAATTATGGACGTCTCTGAAAGGATGATGTTTTTATCGATCAAAAATAAAGTTGACTCTCTTTGTAAGTAGAGATTCCTATTATTTTCGCGAACATTTTTTTGACTGTTCACTAGACCTAAATAAGAACACCTTAACCAGAGAATTCCATAGAATTATGGACGTCTCTGAAAGGATGATGTTTTTATCGATCAAAAATAAAGTTGACTCTCTTTGTAAGTAGAGATTCCTATTATTTTTGCGAACGTTTGTTTGACTATACACTAGACCTAATTAAGAACACCTTAACCAGAGAATTCCATAGAATTATGGACGTCTCTGAAAGGATGATGTTTTTATCGATCAAAAATAAAGTTGACTCTCTTTGTAAGTAGAGATTCCTATTATTTTCGCGAACATTTTTTTGACTGTTCACTAGACCTAAATAAGAACACCTTAACCAGAGAATTCCATAGAATTATGGACGTCTCTGAAAGGATGATGTTTTTATCGATCAAAAATAAAGTTGACTCTCTTTGTAAGTAGAGATTCCTATTATTTTCGCGAACATTTTTTTGACTGTTCACTAGACCTAAATAAGAACACCTTAACCAGAGAATTCCATAGAATTATGGACGTCTCTGAAAGGATGATGTTTTTATCGATCAAAAATAAAGTTGACTTTCTTTGTAAATAGAGATCATTATTATTTTCGCGAACTTTTGTTTGACTGTTAACTAGACTTAAATGAGAACACCTTAACCAGAGAATTCCATAGAATTATGGACGTCTCTGAAAGGATGATATTTTTATCGATCAAAAATAAAGTTGACTTTCTTTGTAAATAGAGATCATTATTATTTTCGCGAACATTTTTTTGACTGTTCACTAGACCTAAATAAGAACACCTTATCCAGATAATTCCATAGAATTATGGACGTCTCTGAAAGGATGATGTTTTTATCGATCAAAAATAAAGTTGACTCTCTTTGTAAGTAGAGATTCCTATTATTTTCGCGAACATTTTTTTGACTGTTCACTAGACCTAAATAAGAACACCTTAACCAGAGAATTCCATAGAATTATGGACGTCTCTGAAAGGATGATGTTTTTATCGATCAAAAATAAAGTTGACTCTCTTTGTAAGTAGAGATTCCTATTATTTTTGCGAACGTTTATTTGACTATACACTAAACCTAATTAAGAACACCTTAACCAGAGAATTCCATAGAATTATGGACGTCTCTGAAAGGATGATGTTTTTATCGATCAAAAATAAAGTTGACTCTCTTTGTAAGTAGAGATTCCTATTATTTTCGCGAACATTTTTTTGACTGTTCACTAGACCTAAATGAGGACACCTTATCCAGATAATTCCATAGAATTATGGACGTCTCTGAAAGGATGATGTTTTTATCGATCAAAAATAAAGTTGACTCTCTTTGTAAGTAGAGATTCCTATTATTTTTGCGAACGTTTGTTTGACTATACACTAGACCTAATTAAGAACACCTTAACCAGAGAATTCCATAGAATTATGGACGTCTCTGAAAGGATGATGTTTTTATCGATCAAAAATAAAGTTGACTCTCTTTGTAAGTAGAGATTCCTATTATTTTTGCGAACGTTTGTTTGACTATACACTAAACCTAAATAAGAACACCTTAACCAGAGAATCCATAGAATTATGGACGTCTCTGTTTTGGAAGTGCTGAGGTTTATTTTTCAATCCAAAATAAGGTTGACTTTCTTTGTAAATAGAGATCATTATTATTTTCGCGAACTTTTGTTTGACTGTTAACTAGACTTAAATGAGGACACCTTATCCAGATAATTCCATAGAATTATGGACGTCTCTGAAAGGATGATGTTTTTATCGATCAAAAATAAAGTTGACTTTCTTTGTAAATAGAGATCATTATATCTTTCGAGAACTTTTGCTTGACTATTCACTGGACAGTATTCCTAAGCGTATTACTATAAAATTCTTACTCTTTTACCCTGTCGCTCAACTGAACTCAATATGAATATAAGTTTTACTACTTTTACTACCTTTTACTACTTAATATCCTTTATTCAAATTGTACAAGAAATGTTTAAAATGATATTTCAACAAACTTTTATCTTTGGTGATAACTCTTATATATTTAGATATCATATGGGACTTAAAGTTTGATTCAGTTCTCGATAATAGTTGGTAACACAAGATAGGAAAAGATTATGTCTCGGATATAGTAGAAAAGTAGATCCAAAAATAAATTATTTTGTTTTGTTTTGAATCTTTGTCTCTTTACTACTCAGTATTTTTAATGCTATTTGTATGAATTTAAAATGTTAACACAGTGTGTGCGGGTACATTTCGCAGTGGAATTGTACTGGAAGCGGGCGTTTTGCGAGTAAATTTAATTATTCATTTAAATCTGAATAGATCGAAAATTATTTAATTTTACATCAGTCACATTAACTGACGCAAAAACTATTTTTTATTTGTCTAAATTTTTCCAGAATCTATGTAGTAGACAAGAACATCCGGCTTCGTTTTCCTGTATATACCGTTATTTTTGTACCCACAAACAAACCATGACCCGTGCTCAAGTGTCAGTCATCAGAAAACATACTAGTATGTCCCGCATACAGTGTGTTAAGTATGGAATTTAACATTTAAATGCATTGTCTGTTGTGTTTAATATTCCTGTTTGTTTAATTTACAGCATCCCTCCCAAGCATTGAATTCTCTTATGCTGCTCCTTCATGATTAATAAGATCATGCTAGAAAAATTTCTTTTTCTACATTTACTAGAACTTTTAGCATCATTCTCTTTGATTTTTCTATCGTAAGTTAGCAAGAGGTGATAAAGCCGTTTTCAAATAGCTACAAACGTGTATATCAATAGTAAGATTCAAAGATACATACTGACATTGGAAACGAAAGTTGCACTGTACTTCTTAAGTCATCGTTTAGTTTCTTCTGTGATAAATGAACTTTTATGAGCTCTAAAATACTGCGTTTTTTTTATCTGACTTACAATTGCTGTTTCGATATAATTATTGAAAATATATCGAATAAATATAATTGAAAACTATTTGGGGTTCTAAAATGATTCCTTGTTAAAAAACCTATTGAAATACTTTGTTTAGGGCGCTACAAAATTATAGGTTATGATCTAAAAGTCCAACACGAAACTGATACATTTCAACCAGATATATACATAATATACAGCATTATATATCTATCTATCTATCTATCTATCTATCTGTCTATCTATATATATATATATATATATATATATATATATATATATATATATATATATATATATATATATTTATATACATATATATATATATATATATACATATATATATATATATATATATATATATATATATATATGTATGTATGTATGTATATGTATATAATTCGTTGAAATGTATTTCAACCAAATTTTATAAATGTATCTATACAAAGTATATAGCATTTAATATTTTTTCTAAGTACGCACAAAATTTCGATATGCACTGACATGAAATTACGACAAACTCAAAATACTTAAGGAAGAAAAGAAATAGTTTCTTTTCTATAATTTATATCAATACTCAATAAAAATACTTTCTGTAGAAAATGAAAAGTTATTATGAAAATATGTTAATGAAGCATTCTAAAGGCTTGTATAAGAATTATTTGAAACTCTTGTGGCTAAATCACAAAGAAAAATCTGAACATTCAAAACTTTCCCCGCAGGAATACACTCAAAAGACTACCACATAAGATAAAAGATTCCCACAAAAAGTTCGTGAAGAACATTAACGTGTTTCGATAAAAAGAAAATTACAATTTTCTAAGCTTTTTCAATATAAACAACTTACATAAACAAATTATTCCCGCCCTTTCTAGAAACTAGAATTCGCCAGGCGAGCCACTGAGTAAAAATACAGCAACGCCTTTTTGTCCCAATTCTTCAGGGTATGAATGCTTTTCGATTGAAAAGGCATCAGAACTAAAATTGCTTTGGGAGATAGAATCTTGTTAAACGTTGTAATAACGAGCTGTTGAGGATGCTTATATAAAATTCTAAATTGGAAGCAATCATGCAACTAAAATAATTAACAAACAATTTATGAATCATTTCCAAGAAGAGGCCAAGAGAACAACTTTTTTTATTTAATTTTTTACTAGTCGTAAACTAGCAGAATGAAAATATCTCGAATAAATATATTCATATTGTATATATATATATATATATATATATATATATATATATATATATATATATATATATATATATATATATATATATATATATATATATATATATATATATATATATACATATATATACATATATATATACATATATATATATATATATATATACATATATATATACATATATATATATACATATATATACATATATATCTATACATATATACATATATACACTCATGTCCATAAATTAAGGATAATTCAGAATCACACAGAAATTGAGCTCTAAAATAAAAAATTCACCTGTAGAATTATCACACACATCTTGAAGAAGAATATGCAAATTGCAGGAAACCACCAGATGGCGCGGATAGTACGTCACAATGACGAGAGTGTATGAAAGGGGTATATAAGGAGTGGTAGCAAAGAAGTAAAATTGTTCACAAGCGCTTTAAAAGCCTTTCAGTGCAATAACCGCATAATTATGGCACAAAGGAAGCATTTGGATGATTTTTTACGTGGTAGAATTATCGGACGACTGGAATGTGGACGTACCCAGCTGGAAGTATCCGAGGAACTTGGAATCGCCCAGAGTGTCATCTCCAGGCTTTGGCAACGATTCAAACACGATGGTAATGTGTGTAGATGTTACAGCACAGGTCGCCCCCGAGTTTCTATGCCGAAAGATGACCGGTATTTGGCAGTTACTGCCAAAAGAAACAGACGGAGCACAGCATCAGACCTGTCTCGTCACCTCTCTTCAGCTACCGGTACGACAGTTTCAAGGCAGACCGTGTACAGACGCTTAGGGAACATTGGTCTATATGCTCGTAGGCCTGTCAGATGTGTTCCCCTTACCGCAACTCACTGTCGCCTGCGATTATGCTGGGCTAGAGAGCATGCATTGTGGACACCGCAACAGTGGTCTTGTGTGATGTTTACCGACGAGTCCAGGTTCAGTTTACATTCTGATTCTCGCCGGACTTTCATATGGAGAGCGCCAGGTACCCGTTACCACCAAGAGAACACCATTGAACGACACCGTTACGGTGGTGCAGGATGTCTCGTTTGGGGAGGAATTATTCTTGGTTCCAGAACTGACCTGCATGTTCAGAGTGTAACGATGACAGGCCACATCTATCGGGATGTCATTCTGGAACAACATGTACGTTTGTTTTGGGGCGCCATGGGTCCTGAATTTCTGTATATGGATGACAACATCCGTTTCACCGTGCAAACATTGTAGACGAATGCCTTCAATCGGAGGATATCACCCGTATGGATTGGCCAGCATACTCACCGGACTTGAATCCAATAGAGCATGTGTGGGACATGCTTGGCCGACGAATTGCAGCCCGTCAACCTCCTCCCAACTGTCTATCGGAACTTCGGAGGGCATTGCTTGATGAGTGGTGTAATTTTCCCCAAGATCAGATTGATAATCTGATACTCAGCATGCGTAGGCGCTGTAACGCTTGTATTGCATCGTCCGGGAGACATACTCCGTATTAACCATCATACTAACCATGTTATACTGTTTTCTGTAAATAGGTTCTTTTTTAAAATTTGCTCCAGGGAGTAAAAATCGCAATTTTTATTAATTATGTCAAACATATAGCATCTTTTTTGCTCTTTACCTTTTATTTAATAAATAGACTTTACAAATAAGTCAAATTTGTTTTGCTTTTGTCTCTTTCATTGCCTGAACTTCATTATCCTTAAGTTATGGACATGAGTGTATATACACTTATATATATATACATCATTATATATATATATATATATATATATGCATATACACACACACACACACACACATATATATATATATATATATATATATATATATATATTATATATATGAATATATTTATTACTCGTGTGTAGATAAGTTTGTATGTAGGTTGGGTTTAACTTTATTTTACTCGGAATAAATAAGGCTAGAAAAACACTCATGGATGTTATAACTTTTCTCTTTATTTTACCCGTAAATTTCTCTTGCATTCTTATAAAAACAAGGAAGAATTTATAGATTATTTTTGCTCTATCAAATCTTCATTACAGATGGGAAATGGTATGGGGAATTTTTAATGCATTGTTGATGATAACGAAGAAAAAAATTATTATATTTCCATGTAAAGACATGAAAATGTATTGATTTCATCGTAGCACAATAGCCTACCTTGCATAAAAAAGCAAGTAACGAGTTATAAAATAGACGGAAGTCACTGCAAACAATACATAATCACGCCGGTAGAGTTGTTCAGTAAGTAAAATATTGGTGCATTTATCTGAACTTAAAAACGGATGTTATAGAGGCTTCCAACTACTGAAAATGGCAAGAAAGTTTTTTTTTAAATATTTGACTATATAGTCCATGTAGAAAGAATTTCTTCAAAAGACTGAGTGGGAGTAATCAAATTATAGGGCATTATATAAATTTTGAGAAAAGTCACGAAAACTAATGAGCCATTATTTTCAGGGAGGAAGAGTAAAATTGGACGTTAAGTCGTAAAAACACCGATTTCTAATATTTCAAGGTTCCTTAATATACTACTAGGGTGATTGTTAAAGACGCAAGTTAGAATAATAATTCCAAATATGTAGAAAGTTGATATGTAGTTATGGTATTTTGGCAGATGGAGAGATAAATAAAATATCAGTCTCTCTATTTGTAAGTTGTTTTTGTTTTTTCAAATGTTCAAAGTTAATGTTTCATCTTCAATGTTTGTTTTTCTCTAATGCTGTTCTATATGACGAACATAAGTTTTGCTTCCTCGAAGCATTATATTTTTCTCTATTTTTATTTCTTTTTAAAATTTTGTGTTCTCTATCATTCTGAAAAATTGCAAAATATTCCCTTGATTACACTTCATCATAAAAAGCACAGCACCACGCAGCAAAACATTTTTTTTCAGGACATCACCTGTCAAATCTGTTGGGATATTAGACAGGGAAGGTAGTTAAAGTTTTTATATTTTGAAATACATTTTTCCTACATAACCCAAAACAAGCAAGAACGAGCATATAATTTCCTTTTTGCTCCAAATGAATTTTGCAGACTGAATAATATCATATGCTTGTGCAGAATAAACAGAAACTTTATTTTCTCTGATATTTCGGGTAACTAACAGGCACACAGACATATGAATGTATGTAAAATATAAAGAATTGTTGCCCCTGAATTTCCTCAAAATTCTCCTAATTCCCATTCCATTTTATAGAGTTACTTAGTCACAAGGACATGAATCTCATAACCGAAGGGTTACGAGATCGAGTCTTCCAAAGATCCAGTGTGTTCATAAATGGCTCCTGAGGCACGTAAAATAGGTTCGTGGTCACAATGTTATTAAAATTTAAATGGTACCTCTGCAGGTGCAGGCCAAATCTGGGGTCTTCTTCTGGGAACTTGCTTCTAAATTACGAGGACCTAACGAGGGCACGTTATTCGTATCCATAGTTTTACTCAAGCTACACGTGTTCTCTGTATGATGCTAAATGATTAACAGCTTTGCAGTCGCGTTTGGCATAAAGAAATCTATCTGTATTGTCTATGGAATTGAAAATTCATTCCATTTTTTAATCTTTACTTTCGCAGCCATTCAAGTTAAATCAAACAAGTTATTCATTGAGATTGATTTTGATAAACATGGAAATAATTCAAAGACTGAATTCACATTTCCTAAGTATGGCCTCTCTTACACTTATTACATGAATTATCCGTCTATCCGTTGTTTGTGAACAATGGGCACTGTTATTTATACATTTTTAATTAGATGGTCTGTTACATGGTTTGCATTTATTTTTTCCAATGGGTTGTTACAACTCTCTTAATTAATCCCTCAAAATTTTAATCCGAGGGCTTACTTTGTCTCTAGGAAACCTAGTTTACAAATTTTTAAACGTCAATGTCATCCTGTTCGAGTGCTAATCTATCGTATCTCAGAGTGCTTAAAAATTATCAAACTAAAAGTTGTACTTCCAGGTACTAGTCGGCTTCTTATCTGGAATGTTAAAACTTGCTTCTAACAATTCTATTAATTAAAAATTTAGAATAAGAGTTTTCCATATTTACTATTCACCTATAGGTGTAAGTATATCAGTTGAAGTTAGGATTTCTTAGTTCAGTATCTATGTAATGATATTTTAACCAAACTAACCAATTTAATTTTAAGATTTTTTGTATTTTAAAATATATTTCTGCCTATTCTATCCTTAAAATTATAGCCTTTGTCGAAATGTTTTTGTTTTTCTTTTAATTGCAGTAACCTTCGGTGATTATTGACATAACCGAATTAATTTCTGCTTAGTTAAAACTAATCTTATATAACTCCTTTAAGAAACTTATTTTAAATTCTAAGCGTTACTTGGTATTAATCTTAACACTCTGTTTCGTTTTCTTGAGCCTTTATGGCACTATATAAACGAATGTTAAGCGTTTTGGCGGGAGAGAGCCAAAGATGGATTGTGTGAATGAATTCAACATTGTTATTTCCAAATTTTCTGGTTTTCTTCCATAGCCTAAGGACTGCACGTCATCCAGCATACATATCATTCTCTAAATTTGTACTGTACAAATACACTCATTATGCACACATACATATATAAGCTCAAATCTTTTGGACTAATTGCCACATCCAGAAACAGAACTCAATTAAGGGCATCTTTTAGAAAAAACAATAATAATACATTACGAGTGTAAATATACAGACGAATATACGAAAATGTTAATATTAATTTTTATATTTTTGCTTATATAGGTCATATCAATCCATATTTCTCTTCTAAAATTAGAAAACTCATTGATTAATCTTGGATAGCCATATACTATACACATAGCCATATACTTGGATTCCCATATAATATATTTAAAGATGAAAATTTTTCTTATAACAGAACAAGATTTTTTATTGTTATTCATTGGAAAAGATAAAGATTAATTAGCATGAAAATGTCTCCAGTTCGTTTTATTTCACATCAATGAACCTGGTTAAATATGTGAGATTGCTTTAAAAAAGACATAGGTGTAAAAAAAATGAAAAAATATAATCGTTAAAAGATCTAGCCATGTTCCCAAAACGATATGTTATAAATTATACTACAAAAAATGGCTTCAATAATAAACAGGATAACTAAATGTAAAGCATCTTTGAATCACCATACATCTGCCAAATGATAATTCAACAAAATATATGTAGGCACAAAAGGAAAAAGTCATTGCTCTGAATTTATTATTCTTTTATGGTAAACAAGTGGATATGTAATAGCTGAAAACATTTGAATAACAGCGAATATAATCGCAAATCATTGCTCATATGTGAGGCAATCTCGCATAAGCTAGTAAACAAATGACAACCAGAGTCTGTGAAAAATAGAAGGCTTATTGTTCTTCGAGATGAAAATAAATACTTGGATGTACTTTATTTTC
>CM063505.1:25080275-25087775 GCA_032207245.1 Pardosa pseudoannulata | reverse complement strand
GAGAGGCTTAGAAAGTAAAAGGTCTCTTTCGTTTTGAAGGGTTTGTTTTGGCTTCCGAGCGGAAAGGATTTAGCGCTCTGATGCGTCTCTATTATTCAGCAGTGGTCTCAATGAAGAGGGTGGAAGTCGAAGGGGGCCCTGAGATGAGACTGAGGCACGCAAGATTCGGAAGATCGAGACAATTATAGAAAGACACGGAAGTGAATTTTTGCCTGTTAGAGGTCGAGAGAGACACTCTGTGTTTATAAAAATTGAGAAGCACGTTTATGTGCCCTATGATAAATACGTGTCGGTAGCATCTCGTTTAGAAAAGCATCCAACAAAGCAGTTTAGAACATGTCAGCAAATGTTTCTTTTAAGAAATCTGTTTTTAATCATCTCGTTTATTTATTATATGAAAATCAAGGAAAAAAATCCCTTTGCGAATTGTTGTATTTCATGTGATGCTACCGTGTGACGGCATCACATGAAATGTGACGTCTGTGTTTATAAAATTGAGAAGCATGTTTATGTGCCCGATGATAAATACGTGTCGGTAGCATCTCGTTTAGAAAAGCATCCAACAAAGCAGTTTAGAACATGTCAGCAAATGTTTCTTTTAAGAAATCTGTTTTTAATCATCTCGTTTATTTATTATATGAAAATCAAAGAAAAAAAATCACTTTGAGAATTGTTGTATTTCATGTGATGCTATCGTGTGACGGTATCATATGGTGTTCCATGGGTCATTTGACAATTCATGTGACGTTAGTTTCCTTTCCCGATAGCGTCATTTTGTCTGATTTTTGTAAAATGGAATAGAATAAATATTATTCTTTTTAATGATTAAAGAGTTTTTGTTCATTCCTAAATATTTTTGATAAACTGGGCAGGCGTATCATATATCTCAGTCGCTAATTTATGATACTCCCGTTCTGAAAGTGTTAAAGTGGTATTTCAGATTATGGAGAAAAAATTTATTATATGAAATTTATTTATTATATGAAACTCGTTTATTTATTATATGAAAATAAAAAAAAATCACTTTGCGAACTGTTGTATTTTATGATATGCTATCATGTGACGGCATCACATGAAATGTGACGTCTGTGTTTATAAAATTGAGAAGCACGTTTATGTGCCCTATGGTAAATACGTGGCGGTAGCATTTCGTTTAAAACAGCATACAACAAGGCAGTTTAGAACATCTCAGCAAAGGTTTCTTTTGAGAAACCTGTTTTTAATCATCTCGTTTCTTTATTATATGAAAATCAAAGAAAAAAATCGGTTTGCGAATTGTTGTACTTCATGTGATGCTACCGTGTGACGGTATCATATGGTATTCTATGGTTCATTTGACAATTCATGTGACGCTAGTTTCCTTTCCCGATAGCGTCATTTTGTCTAATTTTGTAAAATGGAATAGAATAAATATTATTCTTTTTAATGATAAAAGAATTTTTGTTCATTGCTAAATATTTTTGATAAACTGGACAGGCGTATCATATATCTCAGTCATTAATTTATGATAGGCCCGTTCTGAAAGTGTTAAAGTGATATTTCAGATTATGGAGAAAAAATAACCTGATCCTATTACGTAAAATTTAATGAGACCTGTAACAGACTTAAATGGCTCAAATGCATGTATAATTAGAAATATTAAACTAAGAAAACAGTTTAGTTTTAGATAAGTTTTATATTCACAGTATCATTTTACATGGTTGTAAATGATATTTCAAATAAATAAATTGTAATAAAGCGACAAGAATGAAAGACACACAAAAATGATTTGTTTCCATGTTCACTTCTCGGACAAATAAGAGGCATCATCTTTTCAACCTATTCTACCAATTGTTATCGAAAGCTAAATCAAATTTCAAATCCTGTATGAGAACCTGCAGGGTAAAAGTCTTATCCCACTTCAACATATAACTAATTATTATTCAGAGTGATAATAACCAAAGTTATTTTTCAAAAGTGAACGTATCCTTAAATGCATTTCTTTTCACCCATGCTAAAAGTGTAGCAAAATTAAATAGAGAAAGAGGATAATAATGTACATTACTGTAGATCCAGAATATTCACAAATAAAAAAGCATACATTCATAAATATACTTAATAAAACCACTTTACTGTGACAAATAGTTATTAGTCTCACGGGAGATTGAGATAATAATAGATTTTCTTTCCTCAAAAGTGAATGCATCCGTTAATTCGTTTGTTTTTACCCGTGGTAAGAGTATAGCGAAAATAAATTGAGAAAGTGGATAGCAATGTACATTACTACGAATCCAGATTCTTCACAAATAAATAAAATGCATACATTCACAAATATACTTAATAAAACTACATTACTGTGACAACTAATTATTATCCGAAGTGGACTGTGATAATAATCGAACTAATTCCTCAAAATTGATTGCATCTGTAAATTCATTTCTTTTTACCCCTGCTAAGAGTATAGCGAAACTAAATCGAGAAAGATAATAGTAGTGTACATGACCACGAATCCAGTTTTTTCTTCACAAATAAATAAAATGCGTACATTTACAAATGTAGTTAATAAAACCACATTATTGCGACACATTATTATTAGTCAAAGAACTGTCGAATTTGTTTCTCAAAAGTGAATGCATCCGTTAGTTCATTTGTTTTTGCTAGTGATAAAAGGGTAGAAAAACTAAATCGGGAAATTGATAATGTATATTGCTACAGATCCATACATTTGCAAATATATAAAATGCATACATTCACAAATATACACAGTAAAACCACATTATTGTGACAACCAACTATTACTCATAGTGGACTGTGACAATGAGAAAATTTATTACTGGTGATACATCATCATTCCGGTAACATGCAAACAGTTCGGTATCAGAGCTTTTTCACGAGTTCCATCACCTGTGGAAGTCCTGTAATCACCCCTTTTTTGCCACTTTGATAAATCGCTTTTCATTCATGTCAGTGATGAGTTATATGCTTGCAGAATACCGTCTCTACCCACCAAACCAGATCTCGATTCGTGCCTTATTTCACTGGCAACGCACTGTTGATATTGAAAGTTGGCGGCTGGGATAACGTGTCACGACCTTGTATGCATGCACGCAAGAGTATTCAACTTTTTGAAAATCAAAAAACCAACATATATTTGAGAAATTTACACATTCACAGATAGCGGAAACACTTTAAAAAAGCTTGTTGTTTTTCTTTAATGCACTTAGTGATCTGATATAGGGATTTTTGTTTTATAAATTCGTTCAAAAATGTATTCTGCTACTATTGTACTTATTGTGTGATGTTACTCTGGTTATTATCTTCGGTTTGAAATCGTTTTTACATCCACAAACGGCTCCAACGAGATTGAAAGATGAAAACCTAAATCCAAGCCACGAGGTGGCCTAGTGTGGGGTTCGAACATTGGAGTATTTCCCTGTATGCTCAGAAAACTTGCATGATAAATCTGTGGGTCTGGATTTTCTCTCAATGGATGGTCGCAAGGTGGGAAAGGGGTACAGAATCGGAAGCAAAAATCCTCCTTATCGAGGAAGGTCGAAATTGAGAAGAATTTCCGTGGCCTCTCAAGCATCTAACACCCGTCAGATTTGGCTATCCGTTGCGAGCTATCTCATCAAATCAAACCTGATGTTATAGATCAGCGCTATTAGCGGGGTGGTTCATGACCTCCTAGATGAATGAATCTAAGAGTTGCTTTGTAGCGTTAGCCGTATGAAACTTGTATTATTATGTAGTAAACACACTTCTGACACTTGCATTTCTCTTATTTTGTTTTGTATCACCCTCCGAAGTTTTTTTAGGGTTATATACAGTACTTTAGCACATTGATTGCTTTTTTTCTAGGGTAAAAGCTGAAAGCAGATAATTCATGCACGGCTTCATAAGGCAGAGGCCATAATTTTTTGAACGAAAACAATGGTTATGAATTGTTTTTGTTAAGACAGAAAAACGATATCGCCTTTCATTGCATTCATCGTTTTTTCATTTCTAAGTTTAGAGACCAATAAAAAAAATCTTCTGTCCTGCGCGGTATTAACACTGATGTCCACATCGACTGACACTGATTAGCAGTAATTCCTCTTATATGCATATGTAAACCTAAAAAGTTTCCTTTTCTGTTCAGTTTATATAATTGAATAATACTTTAAATACATTTAATTCACTTAAAGCTACATTTACTGTAGAAACTCTATTCTTGCTAAGTGTTTTACAACTCGGAATCACTTATTCACTTTTCTGAGCAAGTAAAGTTTATTATGTTAAAATTTAAAATTTGTCATCGGACTAGAGGTTCTTCATCCATTAAAGTCTAGCGTCCGTACTTTCAAGTAATTAAAAATTGTTTGTACAATTTTTATGTTTTCTTGAAAGGGTTTTCCTTTCTATTGAAATTAAATGACAATACTACTAAAGGGCCTTATCACACGTTGACATTTGCGAGTTGAATAAGCAACAGATTCAGTTCAGGATTCATTTTCACGTTTTAGAATAAACGAATTTCTCATATGAGAACATAAAATTCTGAACTGAGTAAAGGACTTATTAAACTGAAACGATATAAATCAGTTAAAATTTTTTTACTGTAACACAAGAAATCTGGACAAAAATGTGCAGATTTCTTGTTACAGCAAAAATATTTCAACTGAATATTTTGATTCAGGTTAACATGTGATAAGGCCTTTATTCGTCTGATAATGTTACGCTCTCTCACGTGAAATCTATTATAATTTTTCAACCGTAAACTAATATTAAAATGTTTTGTTCTTTTTTCAACAAGTACATATTGACAGATAAGTCCTTGACATCAATCCAAATTTTCAAGTATCTGTTCCTACTTAAAATAAATAAAAAATTAATTTTAAATTTAAATTGATTTTTTAATCAACTTTCCCGTTCTGTGGTTCTGCATCAACTGATGTAAAAATTAGTTTTTATTTGTCTAAATTTTTACATAATCTAGGTAAACAAGAACATTCGGTTTCGTTTTCCTGTATATACCGTTATTTTTGTTCCCCCAAACAAACCATGCTGTTACACTAACCCGCACTAGTACGTGACCCACGCTCAAGTATCAATCGTCAGAAAACGTGCTAGTACGTGACCCGCGCTCAAGTATCAATCATCAGAAAACGAACTAGTACGTGTCCCGCATACAATGTGTTAAAACAGACTATACTTTGAAATGTGTTTAAATTTCATATTTATTTCACTATTAGAAGTTAAGATATTCATTAATATATAGTATGTAGAAATGATTCCAGGGTTAATGGTTTTGGTTTTGAGGTCTACTTTTTGTAACACTAAGAGGCATGGATCTACTGCTTAAAATTGATTCCGAACAGCTATGAACAACCATGCCCCAATGGGGTTTGAATACACGAACTTCGGGACCAAACATCAGCGTCTTAACCATTCGGATATCATTCGGCTCTATGTTAATGAGTTCAGTGTTTTACAAGATCGGATGGTAACGAATAAAAATAGAAGATGAATCGGGGAAAAGCAATTTCTTAAATAAATAGGTATCACTTGGATAAAAAGAGTCAATCAAAAGCAGTCATGCGTTTTACGTGTTTCCCTTAAACTCCATTTTTATAGTTCATTAAAATTTCTAAAAAAATGTATAAACTTTTGTACGATACGAACTCCAAATTTGATTTAAAATTACCAGAAACATACAACTTCATTAAGCAAACAAGTACTTGAATTTTTTTTCTACGAAAAAAATGCTCTTATCTAAAACAGTAAAAGAAATGCAGAAGATAAAAAGGAAATCAATTATCTCAGATAACATGTAGCTGTCAAATGCAAGGAATATTAAAATCTATGAAATATAATCATTATTGTTATGAATATTATTTTGACAAGGGCAAAGAAATTATTCCGACAACAGGTTAATGTTTGTACTTAAAAATCTTGCTTGGCAGTTTTGATTGATGGGTACGCTATGCACGACTGAAACACAAAAAGTTTACATTTCATATGATTTTAAAGCCTGTTGTCGCTTCGAGGGATAAACGAGTAATCAACTTGAAATAAAGTTTTAAAAGTCCGTGAGGTGAATCAATTTTCCTGTGTGTTTCTGAGTTTTGGTAAAAACTATTTGAGTGTATCTAGTTCCGTTATTTATAAAGGCTTTAAAAATTTTGTTACAAATTGAGCTATATATACTTGCAAAATTTAGATTTAATTTCTTGCGTAATGTTAAATTTACTAAAATTTTAAATATTATATGGTATATGTAAATTTTGCTTTAAACCGTTAAAGGGAAATTTCCTTTGAATTAAAGGAGAAATTTTAATAATACAGGAATAAAATACTAAAAGACCATTTTCTGGTCTTGTGTTTTTAAAAGTTAATAACGTGTAATTCAGCTTTAGCAAATTATTAATATCGATTTAATAACAAATTACCTAAGTATTTATGAATCGACAGAAAAGTTTTAAAATTTATGACTTAAATTATTTATTTTAACACTTGGCATGCGGGTATACTTCATCGACAACTTACGAATGCAGCGGGCGTTTTTTCGTGAATCGCACGAAAGTTAAGTTACTCAGAAAAATAGCAGTCAATCTAAAACTACATTGTTTTTATGAACGAAACTTTTTTTTATTTTACACTTTAATATATATTGTATGTTTATTTAATAATAAAAACCAATATTTTTACGAAATCACAAAAATAAGCGATTTTTAAAATTAAAGTCCGATAATCTGTCAGCGCACATTTCTTCATCACTATCTTTGTCACAACGGCTCATTTCATCAACTTTGTATTCAACAATAAAAAACCAAGCTTCAAATTGACAAAACACGACTTGTACGTTCTGGAACTAAAAATTCGATTGATGAAGAAATAACGCAACAAAAGACCGAGTAACTCGACAATCATAACTTGTGGAAAGAAAAGATGCAAAGCGTTGCATAGCAACGCAAACAACACGCATATAATGCCACACATATATATAATTACTCGTGTTGCAAAAAAGTAGACCGTAGCGCTCCAAACCAAACCAAACCAAACCATATATATAATTATACGTATTTAGTATATTTGTGGTGGTTAGCGGGTATTCACCACAAATCTACTAAATTTGTGGTGGATACCCGTATTTTTACGTGAATTTCGCTCCAGTGACAGACTGCAGAAAGCGTAAAAATACGTTGCCCGCACTCGAAGTGTTAACAAAATTACGTATATTCTTCACAAAAGCCCATTATAAATAGCAAAATATCTCGCCTTGTTATATAAAGATTATAAAGTTCGTAGGAAACACTTTTAATTAAAAAAATTATTTCATAAGAAAAAGTCTTTTTGAGTTGCTATTTTGTGAAAAACAATGCAATTAGTAACAACTTTAATGAAATAACAAGGTGTAAATTACACTTTATATTCCTCTAGGAAAATAATTGTAAAATCTTCAAGACATATTTTTAATAATATTCACTAATGATTCTGTTTTTATTTTCTATTTTATTCTAGCTCAAACACATTCACAAA
>CM063505.1:25047775-25075275 GCA_032207245.1 Pardosa pseudoannulata | reverse complement strand
AACTCGAAATATTTTGTTTCAAATTTATACCGAGCGTATTTCTTAAAACAGTCATAAATATTTGGATAAAGTGTACGCTTCCAGAATAATCTGTATCCAACGAAATCAAGAGTAACAGAAATATGAAAAGTTTCTATTTTTCCTTCGTAGTTTCCAGTGATCCAAGTTAAATGTTCCTGTACATCAAATATTTGGCTTATCAAGGATTAGAGAGAATTTGTTGGAAAAATCATGGTTGTGGTTCACCAGCCAAATACTTTTCTCCACAGTTAAAAACATTCAGCCATTTCCTAATCTACGTTATTCATGCATCGTGGGGAAAGCAATCAAAGTATTCCATCGTTGTAAGTTTAAAGATGTTACAAGAATAATTCCAGATGATTTGGGAGATTCAACGAGTTGCTTGTAAAAACAAAGCTACTTATGCAAACCCGTAAAGGGTAAAAGATAAAATAATACTGCTGAAAATATTTCAAAATTTCCAGAAAAATAAAGTTTCACAGAATTATCTTTCCTTTTATTCGATTTTACTCGATGGGAAATTCGTATGTAATTCTTATTTCGTGTGATTTAAAATAAAGTTTTGTATACAGTGAATAAATATTTTAATTTCTAGTAACGTGGAAGAAAATCGTGTGTTTAAAGAGAAAATCGAGTTAAAGCATTTATAAAAAAGTATATCTTCTTGAGACCTAAGTCCAAATCTTTTTGCCATCTTCTCAGGAAATTAAGTTTTAAGACACCAAGTAAACTATAAAATAGAATATGTGGTAAAATTTAAAAAGTAAGAATATAATATTTTTTAAGATTTTAAGAAGTTTAGAAACTTACTCTTTGAATCAAATAAGTCTACAATGATATCAAAAGTAAAAATAGATATATTTTATAGTTAATTATATAAACGATTATTTCACAATTAATAAAGGGAATATAAAATCAGTGAAATATGATTTGGAATATATATATTATTGTTATTATTACTTACTATTATTATTAGCACATTACTTATTGTTATTATTAGCACATAAAACATAGCACTAACAAATCCTGTCTACAAAAAAATTTTGTGCACTTAAACAATTATTTTTGATAGTTGAAATTATTTGCCAGTAAAATGTGGTTGACTAATAAAATAGACGTAAGATTTGAAGGGAATAAAAGCTCATTTTGCTAGATTCTATATAAAATAAAATTAAACAATTTCAAACTTAACAAAAAACAATTTAAACTCATTTACTGCTTGATGAATTTCACTATACTTCGGTATTAACCTTTGAAGGCAAATAATTTGATGAAAACTGAATCTGATATGGGGAATAAAATTATAGCCTTAAATGTAGCAAACAGCTTGAACGTTGTAGGCTTGTTTAATCCAATACTTTAATATATGTATTAAACTTAGAAAGGTTCTCTTTATCAGAATATTTGTAGATATTCTGAAGTACGGTCTTTATTTGATGATTACTGTTTAAAACCTATATCTATAATATTTGATTGTCATAAAATATTCAAATTTCGAGTAAATTATATGGGGATACATTTAGGATATATAAAGAAGAAACATATTTCTTACAATATTAGAAACTGAGACATATATAAATCAAAGCTCTGTTAGATTAAACTAAATGTAATCATTCAGACTTATCATAATCATGTTAAATACTTACCTTTTCTTTAACTAAAATGATAAAAAAAGTGAAGAATGTCAGAAATAAGATGCATCTGCATCTTAAATGGAAATTAGTCGGTGATTTCATCCAAAGTAAAACATAAATGTGTTAAAGATATTTATTAATTAGTTGATTATTTTATGTCTAGTAAACGAAGCCAGATATTGTGCTTTTCTTTGATTTATTTTTTCAAGAAAGTCATAAAATTCTTAATTCTAATCTATAAGGAATTATTTTATACTTTTTATGTTACTATTAAATCAGAATTATCAACATTAAAGCGTTTTATAAAATTTTATAGCTCTATACAAAGTAAGCTTTGAAAAATGTTCCAGAATTCAATACAAAAGTTAACCCTTTCCTAAATAACCATGAAATAAACACCTTGCTTTAAACCTACGCGAATGAAATCAAAAATGACATTGAATTGTCATATTAAAGCCACGCCCGACTATATATAAGTTACTACACACTCTATTTGGAAAATGAAATATACATTAAAGTGCTTTTGCTTTGTCGATTTAGTGAAACACGCCTTCCAAACAAATTTCAGTCCCATGATATATTTATAACTGTTCTCGTAGAACATCTGTTTAACTGAATGAAAATTTATACATTAATTCGGTAGCGCTCTATGGCTTGGCGACAAGGAAATGACCGTATTTCCAAAGAAACGACCTTAATGCAGTAAAAATATTGCAAAATAGCTTAGGGAAAAATACTATATTTTTTTTCCTCCTTTTTCTCTTTTGAGTTACAGTAAAATATCATTCAACATCCCCAAAATAGCTTTTTCAGTATAAATCTCCCTTACAATATACTTAACAATTTCATTCAAAAAAAGAAAATAGCGATATTGTTTATTTCTTTTGAGTATATCAATCGATTTCATCAAGAAAATTCATAATCTTAATCCAAAGTTTATATCATAACTAGTGGCCAATGATCGCCATATAAGTCGACATATATTTCCTCAAAAGCACTCTTTGGATAAAACAAAAGAATATAAATCTATGCTTTCTGTGGGAAATATCTATTTCAGTTCCAAGAAGAAAAGAAGCTACATTACACTTGTTTTCAGATTTTTTTCTGCATTTGTACAATGACTTTTCTTCTATCATTTTCTTACTGTGGCGTTTGATTTCCATTTTGCTTACAACTGCAGAACAATGAAATGTGTGTTAGTTCTTGTCTATGCTCATTCAGCGAACAAAAAGTGTAAATGATTTTCCTAAGCAAAGAAAGCTCTTTTAAACTGATTGATCAACCGTAAAAATTCTCCCTCTTCAAATCAGTGCCTGTTTACAGGTTATTCATGATTTTCAATACATACCGTGCAAGTAATTCAAGTTTTCCCAATTGCTTAATGAATTGTGGATTTTTTTTTCTACGACTTGGGCTGACTTGAATTGAGAACTACTTCTGATGTAGATGTATCTATTGTTAATTATTTGAGAACATAAATATTTTGAGTTCCTTTGAAATTAATTCCTACTGTCAACACTGGTCAAAATTTAAATCTGAAGGGAATATTTTATTATAATATGATTTAAAAACTTTAAGATATAAATTTAAATGTCCTGTTAGTATCTATAAATTTATTGTTACAGTTAAAGCTCTAACTTTTTAAACTTACACCAAGTAATAGATTATTTTAGAAAATTTGGACTTTTGCTTTCGCAATATTAATTAGCATCCTATTACTATTTGAAGAAATAGTCTAAAATGATTACAAAATATACTCTTTTTAAAGACATTATCACACGAACTCATATGCGTGTTGGTTTGATTCCTTTTGCTGGTGAAAAGTTTGCAGATTTCTTCTGTTACAGAGAAAAACTTTCAACAAATTTATTTTAAATCAGGTTGACTTATGCTAAGGTCTTCAATCGATTGAAAGTTTTTCTCTATCACAAGACATCAGCGTATTTCTTCAACGGATAAAGGAATCCTAAACTGAATCTGCTAATTTTTCAACATGTACATGTTGACATGTGATAAGGCATTTATTCTGTTTTTAGATTAAGTTTTCACAAATCTGACAGTAACAGATATAAATAAATCTCCTTACAAAGTACTTTCAAATATATTTATATTTTTTACTTATATGTCATCATGAATAAAATAAATTAAAGTGTAAATCTTATTTCTATATAAATTAAATTTTTGTATAAAATCTTTTCAACAACTTCGGTTTAATTTAATGTATTATGCATTAAAATAATTAAAACATTTTTAAAAAAATGAAGGGAAAGACAAATTTACCCATGTTATCATATTTTTTTAGATTTTAAAAGAAAAAATAGTATTTAGTAAATAAAACACTTGTTTATCATTTATTGCTAACCGATAATGACGAATTTTCTATTCCATTCTGATTCTACTTTAAGTTAAAGGTTTCAAATTTTTCAAATCTACTTCTGGGTACCCAAAAAGTTTCGATATGCAGAAGACCGAATGTTAAATTTAAACGATTTTCAAATTGCCTTTGCTCACGAGTATGGAAAAAAATTGAGATATACAAGAAAGAGTATATTAAAAAATTTTCTAAACTTTTAAAAAACTAGATATTTTGTCACTAGAATTTTTTTATTATTGTGTTTGCCTGTAGTATTAGTCTTATAATTTTCAATAAAACACATTATTCTTTCATTTTATAAATATCAACATTTGAAAGTAAAATCAATTACTTGAAAATTAATTTTATTTTACATTTCAAGATTAATAAGCAAAACTTAAAGGTATTGAGTTCCTATTTTTGTGATCAGAAAATATGCTCCTTATATCCATAATTTTCAGTTTAATACGCATTTGAAAGATCGAAAATATAAATGTGTCATTTCATTTAATAGATTATCCTAATAGATCGTATTTACAACGTTGCGATGACGTCCGTTTAGATATAACGTTTGAGATTACCTTCCAGCACACGCGTCTGTGCAAGTGTTCATAAAAAAAACAGATACTAATTTGGTTTTTGATACAATTTTTCCCCATATCACAGCTGGTACTTTTAAAGGTCATTTATACCCTTCCCAACATCTTGGAACATGCAATCAGGAATTCATATGATAATTTCTGCTTTCACTGGACTTTTGTCCTATGTGGTAGCTTATTCTTAAAACTTACAACTCGTACGTGGTCCTGGGTGAAAATTTGAAAAATATTTTACATATATTACATAAATATTACATATATATACATATATATACATATATATACATATATACACATATACACATATATATACATATATATACATATATACATATATATATATATATATACATATATATGTACATATATATACATATATATATACATATATATACATATATATATATATACACATATATATATACATTTATATATACATACATATATATACATATATATATATATATATACATATATATATATACATACATATATACATACATATATATATACATATATATATATATATATATACATATACATATATATATATATATATATATATATATATATATATATATATATACACATATATATACATATATATACACATATATATACATATATATATACACATATATATACACATATATATACATATATATATACATATATATACACATATATATATACATATATATATATATATATATACATATATATATATATATACATATATATATATACACACACAACAAATTGATTTTTCCCGCGTTCTTCAAGAATTGTCTGAACAAGAAAAAGAGAGTAAGGAAACGTTTGGATTTAAGATCGATAGCTATTTCGTGACAAAGATTTATATTCTACCCTTTTCTCATTTCTTTTTTTATAAATAATGATGCCATTAAAATTAAAGTTAGTTTGAAATTAGTTTCTGTAACCATACATTGTTTTGTCTTGTTTCACAGAAGTTAATTTTCTTGCAGAATAAAGTCATTATAATCCTACATTTTTCCCTTTCAAGATGAGTATATTTCTCTTTGTTACTTATCTATACTTGTGGTGACCGGACAAAAAAGTCTCAATGTATCCTATCCGTGTCGTAGAAGGCGACTACATTAGGCACCCAGTATCAGGGGTATATCTGGGCACCCTGTCTCCAGAGAGTTTATAAATATGGAGGCTGGCCCTCCAGATTGGGATTTGGGCACAGGACTATCAACTCTGTCCTGTAAAAACTAATTGTTACGAAGTCAAAAGACCGTAATACCCGGCTGCTTTTTAAAAGACCTGGGAAACGAATAAGAAAATATTATTAATCGGAAGTCAAGAGTCAAAAATAGGATTGCTTGGTATCGAATCCTGGAGAAAGCTAGGGCCCACCTATGGCTGTCATGCCACTTAAGACTAATCTATACTTGCCTTTAATGAATATTAAACTATCTTGTATTTTTAAGTACATTTGCTAAATAATAAACATCAAATTTTCTATGATAAATTGCATCATTATAGAAAAATGAATCATTTTTTTTTACCTTAAAAGCTTTTTTAAATAATTTACTTTTATTTGAATGAGACACAATTTGTATTTCGCAACAATAAAGTTGATTTTGTATTGTTTTAAATAAATTTACTATCAATACTCATTTATTTCTGTTATTTATCGTGCCCCAAATGGTAAAATAACAGCTTTCGTACAAAAAATACGACGCGCGCTCATAAAATTCCTCACCACGCGTTCTAGGAAGTTAAAGCGAAGACAGCAATGTTGATATTTTTATTCTATGAGTAAATATTCCTTTCGAGATAGTTTAACCCACATCCTTCATGATTGGCTTTTTTATCCAAAACGAAACTTATCAAAAAAAGAGAATAAGAGAGACAATAGATAATTTTCTTTTCCATACCTTATCCATCTGCAACTTCTGAAAGGGTGGAGTTAGAAACCACATCTTAACACACTTTACCCATCCCTTTGTTTCTACTTTAATGCCATTCTTGCATTTAGGAAAGCAATCTTCGCATTCCTTTTTATTCATAAATTTTCATGCTCTACATTCCAGCCCCTAGAACAACTGTATTCTTCTCCACACGTGAGAGTTGCAGAGAGTTGATCTAGCAGTGCCCGTTCGCCAGATTTCCGTATCATCCTACGCAAGAAGAGCTCTCGTGAATTGTGAGAGAAACCATTCCTACGCTGATACGATCTGCAACACGACCTAGGGACAAATTACACTTCTGGACTGGAAAAGTGAGCTCCGAAAATTGCAGAACCAACCGGAGCGGGGTGACCCAACGTGTGAATATCATATCGCCTTGTTGTGAATTTGGCTGTCTGTTTTTTCTGTTTTCTTAACAAGAGCTTCCTCTTGTTTTCCAGTTTCAGAGGAACGTGGGCAGTTTTAGCATAACATCGCCATCTCGAGATTAAAACGTTTTATCTGGACCTTAAATGAGGACTGTGTCTTATTTGCTGTTGCTGAAAAATGTTAATAAAAAGTCATCCAGCAACGACAGTACGATATAACTTAAATTATTTAACCAAAACAAATGTGAAACAAATACAATTTCTTCTTATCATCTAAATCCTAAAATTTTGTTCTAACCCACCTAGGTTTACTTTAACAACAACAAAAAAAAAATACAATTTAAAGCATTATCACAAGGGAAGATGTAAGCGTTGAAAACATGCACTCGGAAAAAAATTAACTTTTCGAAACATTTGGTGTTATTGATTTTTTAATGATCACAATGGCATATGTAAAGCTTAAGAAATCTAATAATTAAATTAATATTACCCCAAATTCATTTTTTTCATTCTTAAAATATGTAACAGTAAAGAACTATTTTAAAATCTCATTAATGTGAGCAAAATCTCTTAATTTTACCAGTATACTGTCGTATGAATGTAATTAGAACAAGCACTCTGACAATTTTCAGCTGATTAAAGGCATCTTAAGTTAAATATCTAAGTCTCAGTTTAGTCAGTCATTAATATCTAAGTCTATCTCAGTTAAAGAACTAAAATAAATCAGTTGGAAGTATTTCGCTGTAATACAATCATGATAATACAATTCTCTGTAATAAAAAATACTTGAGTCATTTATATATACAAAAAAATGCTAGCATAGCAAAGTTCAGGAAAGATATGTATAGATCTCGTTATCATGACAAAGTTAAGACTACATTTATAAGCATACGCATATATGTACATATATACATATGTATAATACAGAAACACACACACACACACATATATATATATATATATATATATATATATATATATATATATATATATATATATATATATATTATATATATATATATATATATATATATATATATATATATATATATATATATGTATATATATATTTATATATTTATATATATATATATATGTGTATGTATTATATATATATATATATATATATGTATATATATATATATATATATATATATATATATATATATATATATATTTAACAAATTTTTAAACTAAATTCAGCATATTTCCAAATCGTTCATTGTGTCGAGGTATTTTTTGTTTTTGTTTACAGCAGCACTACAAGTAGAGCATCAGTTTCAGTGCATAACACTTTCTAAAACGGATGTTTTAATTGAGGCTCAGACACCTGCGGGGCAAAATTTTGTTCATCCGGGACCAATATGCATCAAAGATGTGGTTCAGCGACGTCAGGAACGGGACATCGATCGAAATTCTCAGAGGCAAGAGTTTCTTCCTACATTACACACACTCGAATATGTGACAGAAATACTTGGACCGAAGAACGGCTGCATACCTCTCTCGAAGCAGTTACCTAGGGATTTCGGTATTTGTCATCATTCAGGTGTAAAACTGCTGAAGTTCATCATGACCGTGAGACTGCGAAGAAGGGAAAGCGACACAGGATGAATCAGCTTCGAGAACGGGTTTCCCCCCACGTACTAAAAAGTAAAAGTACAGTAATAAGGGCTTGCGGGCACTTCCAGAGCACTGTTGTTCGAGGAATTTGCGGGCATGGACTGCAATTGAGGGCTAAATTTAACGCAGCACATTGTCATGCTGAAGAAAGACACAATTGGATGCAGTTTTTAAAATAGCAAAAAATAGAACATTCGGCATTAAGAAATTCAGTGAAGTTTTAGTTATACAGTTTTTTACGAATTCTTTTCTTACGCACTTTTATTTACTTATTCATTTATTTATAATTAAAAATATTTGGAAATTATAAAATTTGGTACAAATGTTACCTATTTTGTATATTATTCTTTGGTAAGTTAAATGGACACTGTTAGTCAATGGTTAAAAAAGATGCATTAACGAAATAAAAATTATCCTTTACGTCTTGATAAACATCCCCCAAACATAATAATATTCTAGAAAGGCTTAAAGAATGATCAGTTTGTACTCTCTGAGAAGTTTCTTTTTTAAATGACGTGTTTTTTTCATATGTTATCTTTATTTTTATTAAATAGCTAACTACATTCATCACGTCAATCCAAATCTCCAGTTTAGTGCTGTCGACATGCACACACAACAAGATAAAAAATTAACATTCGATGTAAAAACTCTAAAGTTCAATAAGATATAATACAAATATCATTTAGTGGTATGTTTTCTTTATAATATCAGTAAGCCTGTTATAAATTTAAAGAAAATGGTTAAATTCTTTAGTATCGAAGTTATTTCCTGTACGATGTATTGCTTTTTACAAAATGAGTTATTATTTCCCCTAATGCATCAGACATTCTCCGTATTTTACTAGTGGTTGACTTGTAAAGTAACACTTTATGTGATACCTTGTTTTGAAAAATACCCCACTTAAATTAAATAAAACTTAAAAACAATTTTATCATTAGTTTTATTAGTATTTTTTTCTTTTTGTAATTTTTGTAAATTTGCAATAATTATACCTTTTTTAGCAATCCGTTGTTAATTTTTTATCTAATAAAAATGAAATCTTATCGCTTTAAATTGGATTTTTTTTTCAAAATGTATCATGCGACCATTTGTATGGCATTTGACTGTATTGACGCTTGATTTTGATTACGCGCAGCCTGAAGAATTGAAAAAAATAAATTCTTCAGTTAAAAGATGCAAGTTGTCATTCAGTACACATTCGTTTAAATTAATCACTTAAATATGTTGATTTTATTTACATGAATCTTTTTTTATATTTAATTGTTAATTGTCAACCAATTTAGTTATTAATCAGTCAGACATTAATGACTTGTATTTTTAAACTTCTTTTCATTTATTTCAAATTAGAAGAATTACAATTTTTTCCAACTTCAGAGAATTAAAAAGACCTGGAATTTTAGGTCAAGTTCTTTGACTTCCAGCACTTATACTGACAGAAATAAAATTTTTGACTCATTGAATCCCCACCTTTTTTTTATGGTAATATTCGTCACTTTTATAAATTCACTTTTATTCACTTTTTTAACTAACCAATCCACATACAACTTTATCATATTTCCTTTTATATTTCTTATTTTTTCTTGAATAATTCATGCAATTAGTAGACAAATTTATTCAATTAAGTATTTTCTCTTAAAATGTCAAACTTGTTAATGTTTTTGTTAAATAAAGATAGGTACTACTTATTAATAGTAATATAGGCGATCAAGACTGTACTAGATTATACAGCCTCAAAAGTTATTAATATTTGAAATAGACTATCAATTTTGCAGCCTCATAAATAACCCATTCCTGTGTAGCAAAGTTTCTTATCATAGTTAAAAGGAAGAATTTATTGCTTTGTTTTACAGATTACTATCTGAAAACAGCGTAACTAAAGAATTAGAGTTTCATTGTATGGAATTAAAATTTCGTGATGTTGTAATCCATTTTATCCCACTATTGAATAGATAATAAAAAAAGATTTAGTTATTGCTTCAAATTAAATAATTAACACGATAAAAATAAATGAATCAATGGTAGTACACAGTGCTATTATCTGGGATTTATTGAAAAGTTATAAGTTTATCCTGTATCTACAGTCAATCAAAGTAAAACTTATACACTAAATTTTTCTTGTTCAGTTTAAGATTTTAAGAAATTTTAATATATTTTTTACTTAAATAATAAACAAAACTATTAACAAATATATCTATACAAATATATCTATACACAATATTTAACACTTCGCGTTATTTCGTCTTCAATCGAATTACTAGCTCCAGAACGTACAAGTCGTGTTTTCTCAATTTGAAGCTAGGTTTTTTATTGTTGTATACAAAATTGGTAAAATGAACCGTTGTGACAAATATAGTGATGAAGAAATATGCCCTGACAGATTATCGGACTTTGATTTTAAAAATCGTTTATTTTTGAGATTTCGTAAAAATATTGTTTTGTTGTTGTTGTTGTTGTTGTTAAATAATCATACAGTATATATTAAAGTATAAAATAAAAAAGTTTCGTTCTTAAAAACAAAGTAGTTTCCGATTTACTGCGATTTTTTGAATGACTAAACTTTCGCGCGATTCCCGAAAAAACTCCTGCTGCAAGCGTAAGTTTTGAGGTGAAGTATACCCGTATGCCAAGTGTTAAACAATGTGGCATTTATTGAAATAAATATGGAAAAAAACAGGGTCAAAATAAAATTCGTACATTACCAAAAATTAACAATTTGTATTAAATACCATCTTATTTTTGTGTTGTTTTTTTTTTAACTCTCAAATTTAACAGAAAATATCATAGTGCATGAGTTTTACTTTGACTGGATTCATACAAACAGAAGTGTGGACATGGTTTTAAAAAATGAGCTATTAAATTTTATGGATTTTGCTTTATTGCTCTATAAGTTCTCACCTTTCTTAGATGTTTTCTCGGTTAAGCGCAAAACACCTGATAGATTACAGTATAAGGTTATTTAAGAGGGGATTGATGTTGTGACAAGTTTGACATCAATATTATTAATAATCCTCTTTTCCATTGATTTTTCCCCTGGAATCTTGCAGGATAGATACTAATGTGTGAAAATCACCTGTCATGCTTAGCCTTCACTAAGCTTGACATAACACAAATCAGATTTAATATTAAGAGGCTCTTTCGTACTAATTTTACATAGTTTACTAAAATAGATATTAAAAAGTCAAGAAATTTGTCATTATTTTGAATTTATCCTTTTGAAGAAGCTTAAAGTGCGCGGGTATCAAAGAACGACTAATCAATTTTTTTCTTACAATCTGGGTTTAAAAAATTTATTTAAACTGAGTAACACAAATCTTATTTAGTCTTATATAGGAAAAAAGTGTGCCAAGAGTTCAAAAATGACGGATTGATGTCCTTGATTTCAAAACACATATGTCTTCGTTGTGATATTTTAACTGCATCGAAATTAATAGTTTCATACCCATTGTGAACAACAATGTACGTCCATGTCTACTCGAAATATAAAAGAAATATAATAATGATATGAGAATGTATATGATGTTATGCATAATTTGTGATTGAACAAACCCAAACAATTTTGTTCTCAGTACTTCATCAAGAATGGACTTTGGTATGCGTTAAGATTTTCTGGGATGTTTACCCTTTAACCTGAAAACTAATCGTCTATAATATCTTTAGTTATATGTGAATTGTGTTTAAAAGCAGATCTTCCAGTTTAGTAAATAAGACTGTAGCCCTTTTATAATTTGTTTTCATAATCTTATTTTTTGCCTAGGTACTTCTATTCCGTAATGATTAACGTTATAATATATTAAAGAGTTAATTTGGATTCTATTTCCAATTCCCTGACATTGTTCAAAACTTGGATACAGCTGACTTCTTGAATTGTTCTTTCGAAATAAAGTGACCAACCTATGTGAAATGGGCCGAACGCTGGCGGAATCGGCTTTAATCAGTAGGTCCCGGTCTCATTAGCCCTCGTGTGCAAAACAGTAGACCGTAGCGCTCCAAACCAAACCAAACCAAACTATGTGAATGGAGGAATATCAAAATATAAGTGCTTAAATCATCAAAAAAACAAAAAACAAATTAGTTTTTTAGAATTGGAGACTTGATTCTATCCAAAAATCGTAAAATAGTTATATTCTATTATTATATAAATATACTGTATTTTTTATGAGTCTCGGGTTTTAAATTTTACAAAATTTAGTTTTAAAAAGACAGCTCAAAATTAAATCCCATTAAATGAATGAAAGGAAAAGAATTCTTTCACCCGCTTTTATTAAAGGGAAACAAGTGGAGAAAAGTAATAAAAATATTATATAAATATGCGTATTTTATGACGATAAAAGGAAGCAGATGAAGTAAACGTGTTACTTCAAGATATTTCGTAGTCCTTGCGTAGTTCTTGAATATATCAGTTGATTCAGCTGCGTCGAGGACATCACGTTGAAGAGATCATTATCAGCTCGGGAAGCCACATTCTTATTTTCATCATCGCTGCAATTCTACTGTCTCAACTTGAAAAGAGTTTAAGATAATAGGTAATAAGTCCTCTTATCATGCAGATTATTCTTTTAAACCTCTAACGAAGAGTGAAATCTTTTAATAGGCATCACATGCCCGTATACTTTTTTGTTGTTGATGAGGATACCTGAATGATACGGTACTGAAATCATTTAACACAATAGTAACTTACTTGAATTCGAATGTTTTATTATACAGAATTCCTTAAATTGCCATTGTAGACATTTATTGTCATACTACCTGATTTGGTATGGCTATATGTAATTAGTCACATTAAGCGGTCTTTTAAAAACACTTTTAAGGACTACAGTAGATTCCCTCGGTACAACTTTAATATACCCCCCCCCCAAAAAAAAAAAAATACGCGCCAAATCTGGCACTCCCTACGGAATTTTTAGGGTTGCTGTTTCTTATTTTGGTGTTGCCAATGTAAGTTTTTTCAGCTTTTAGGCGTTTGCTGTTGCCAAATTTAGTATTTTCTTGTATTTTGTACCATTTGAGTTTTTTTTAAAGTTTGGTGGCAACAAATTTTGGATTTCATATATGTTTTACCTCCATTTCATTCATTCGCCATTTCTTTGTGAAGTGATTAAGCGGATTTCTGAGTTGCTGTATTTTGCTGCAAATCTGGTTGTATTTTACAATTATATTTTTTTTCTATTAATTATTTTTATCTTTTAGCTTGATTGTTTCAATAAATTTATTGAAATTGCTGCTGAGGTAAATTGGAAGGAATTCAAAATTTCTGTATAAATAATTCTTTTTATTAGATTGCCGACACGTATTTTCAATTGTATTTGTTAAAATTTTTGTATAAATTGCATATAATATGTTATTCAGTGTCATTTATTTGTATTTTTTATGTATTTATTGTATTTTTAGGTATTCTTTTTTTTGTATTTAATGAGTTTTTATGTATTAATTATTTGTATTTAGCTAGAATCCATCTTGGCGAGAAAAAAAGGCGCCCAAAACAGGTATTTTGCTTAGCGGGAAAAAAAAAGTCGCCAAATTTCCGATTTGGGGGGTATATTAAAGTAGTTCCGATTCCCTCTTAACCGACTTAGGTGGAACCGAGATTAAGCTGGTTAAGCTAAATTTCAGTTAAAGCAGAGAAAGAAAAAAATTATTTAATTCATAAAATTGTATTTCTTTTAGAATTAAAGTAAGCATTTATTATGCCTGTCAATTTATTACTAAAGTTTTACATAGTATTAGGTAATAATGTTTTAAATATTCAATCATTTTTTTTCTGATTATGTCTGGAACTCCCCTTAATCGCATAATTTTCCCATTTTCTATTCATCACATCAATAGAGGAAGTTATGCCTATTGCTCCACATTGATTAAAGTTATGTACTTAAAATAGGTAATTACAGAATTTTGAAATTTTGAGAGTCTTTTCACCATTTAAAAAAAATCTTTGTACTTATATTACTAACGACTGCTTTAAGGGGAGATCTGATTAATCGAAAGCCGGTTAAGATGATCAAATTAGCCGGATAATATGTGATTAGCGTTTGAAAAGCAAAATGTTTCAAATTTATTATTAAAATCAGTGCATTTTTTATTCCTAATGATATTTTTGGCCAGCCGTGTTCGTTAAAGGTGACTGGGACACGTAAAGTATGTTCGTGGTCACAAAGTCCTTCAAATTCTCAGGCGATACCTCTGGGAGTGGCAAGCGAAGCCTGGGGGACTTCTGCTTGGTTCCTGCTTCTAAATTACGAGGACCCAGCTTGGGTAATGTTACTCGCGGCTTTAGCATTCCTTAAGCTACACGTGCTCCTCGGTTGGTGCAAAATAAGTAACAGGTTAGCATCCTTGTTAAGGCTTTAGGATAATGTCTGTATCGTCTGCTGCGTTGGAGAAAAAATATTTTTTGGCCACTTTCATTTTGTAATAATTAATATCGCAAACTATTAACGAATGAACTTGAATTAGATTCCCGATTAGATGCTCTTAACATCTAATGTATTTTAATTTCAGATAAATTATAACTATAAAAGTGATATACATTTGTAAATATTAGGCGATTTATCTTTCTACCCTCCTAATGGAAAAACTCCTGTTTCTAGTGCCGAACGATGGCCGAATGGTAGAGCGCTACTCTTCGGAACCGGAGTTCGCGGGTTCGAATCTCGCTGCTGGCATGGATGTTTGTAGCCGTTCGGAATCGGCGTTAAACTGTAGGTTCCGGTCTCGTTAGCCCTCGTGTGCAAAACAGTAGACCGTAGCGCTCCAAACCAAACCTGTTTCTAGTATGTTATCATCACTCTCAATTCCCAAGATGCTTTCCTAAAACAAAACTATAAGTACTTGTGCAGATTTCCTGCGTTGCAGCAAAAAAAAAATTCAACCAATTTATTTCAGCTCAGGCTGACTTGTGATAAGCCCTTTAATCGGTTGAAAATTTATTGCTATCACTCGAAATATCTGCGTATTCTTCAATAGGAAAAGGATCTCTAAACTGAATTTAATTTGCTTCTATTTCAATTCATAGATGGTGACATGTGATACATAAAAAAAACATGAAAAATACAAAAACTGTCGCAAGGCCTTTATACCTTCAGAAGATATAAAAGCGTTAACAAAATAAGTATAAAATTTGGTGGTAACAGCAAACTTGCCTACTAAATTTGCATTTAATCAGTTAGCTTGGCACATAACAGTACACTTTAAAATACGATACGATTTTCTTTAATTTATTTATATCTTAATTCCAAAAATATTTCAGAACACGATGTATGCTTTTTTAAATAAATTACTGTTTACTAAGTTTCGAAATAGCTGCCTGTTTTCTTTCACACTGTAAAGTGCAACAATAAAATTAATGTGATGTCATCTATTGTCGTCGACCGCAACGGGAATATCCGTTATAATGCTATATCTCAGGTGAGAATGTAGAAAAGTGTTATTATCGAGATTTACCATCTGGTGATTTTAAAGAATATCTGCTCAATATTTAGTTACTACGACAAATGGTGTGGAATTGTATAAAAGGCACAGAACCACATGAATACTCCTTTTTACATATATATAAGATATTACCTCCTCTCAAAGAATTTTCTTAACAGAAAATTGTTTTCCTTTTTAATTCCACCACTTTCAAATATAAGATAACGTTCTGATAAGTCACTCATTTTTTATCTTGATACCTTGATTTGAAGTAATATTACGCGATAGAGTATTTTGTGCATATTATGTTTGACGTATACCATTTTTTCTAAAAATTTACTTTTTAGCCTTTAACACTTATAGCAATAATTAAAACAAGTAGAGATAAAAAAGCAAATTGCATTAAAACATGTAAGGGATTAATATAAAAAACTTTGTGTATCTAATATTTTATTTGAAATTCAAATATTAAACTGTCTGTAGGAATTTATATCTTTATACACTTAAACTATATTATGCATTTTTATAATACTTTCATTATCTATTTTCCCATGATGCCTTATTCAGGAATCAACAGTTTTCAGAGGTATTACAAGTAATACTGGAAGGAATATTTAATATAATATTTTGGCATAAAAATAAGCAAGAAAAGGTGATAGGTAAACAAGTATGTGGCCAATTTTAACCTATAAATATCACCTGTAATTAAATAATTATCTGTAATTAAGTAATTAAATAAATGTTATTTATGATATCCGTTTCAAAAATCTTGATTTACTGGACATAATTAATTTACATTCATGACATTATTCGTTGAGAGAGAAATTGCTGTTTAACATTTTTTCCACGTAGATAGAGCATTTTACTAATTCTTTATTTCAGTTGCTACGCAGAGACATTATGGTAAATTTGATATCTTTTTTATTAAATGATAGAAAAGAAGTATAAAAAACATTGCCTAAAATCTTAATTTCCATTCTATTTTTTTTTTTTTTAATCTCGAATACCAAGTATATATTATGTCAATTTAAAACTACCTTTTTTCACTTTGGAGATGGTTAATTTAATCAAATAAAGAGGTTCATAAAAATTAATAAAATCCAACTCATTCACATATATTTTACAGAAACTTTCTATAATAAACTTTATACTTGATATTCTTCATCGTGAAATTTCATGCCATATAAATTGTCCGTTATACGAGAATTATAAAGAATTAGTGTATGTTTGTGTGGTTTGGAGTGCTACGGTCTACTTTTTTGCTACACGAGGGCTAATGAGACCGAGACCTACTGCTTAAAGCCGATTCCGAACGGCTACGAACATCCATGCCACTGTGGGATTCGAACCCACGAACTCCGGTACCGAAGGCCAGCACCGTAACAAATCGGCCATCGTTGGACGCATTAGTATATGAGATTTAATATTATTTATCTGACGAATTCATACAACAATAAAATACTTTTTACTTCCTGAGAAGTTTTAAGCAATACTGTGTTTTTTACTGTGTTTTTGTGTGTTTTGCTTCTTGTTACACAAAAAGCAAAAGTTTTTTTTAAATATAAATTTCTGTGCGCTACACCTTTTTAGAACATATTTGTTAAATAAATTCTTTCTAGAATACATTTGCTACATAAAAATCAATGATGTCTGTGTTCTTTTAATTGCAACGTATGTTTAGGAAAGGTTTTAATTTAATTTTAAATCCTATGTACCCAAAAGGGAACATTAGTGTGCAAAAGGTTAGTAGAAGTATAATAAAAGTGTGGGAAAAAAATGACTCCTGATTAGCCATAATATTAAATAAAAACGTGGAAGAATAAAGGATTATACAAATTTTCTGGAAGAATCTTCAAATATTAATAACAAAGTATTGTTTTACTTAAAAAATCTTTACATGCCTTGTAAATCCTGCTCAAGGCAGAAATACTTTTCTTCTTGTTACTTGAAATAAAAAATGTACACACTAATAAAAATCAAAAGCACTAAAAAGCATTTTTCTTTTTAGAAACATGGTAAAATATAATTTTCTAATCTGAAAATTAAAAGCTGTGTAATATTTAGAGCTTTTTAATAATTTAAACTATCAATATATATATATATATATATATATATATATATATATATATATATATATATATATATATATATATATATAATATAATATATACATATATAGATATATATACATATATATATAATATATATATACATATATACATACATACATATATATATATATATATATATATATATATATATAATATTTGACCCTTTGGCAGTCACCATATGAGGAAATAGTTTATGTTGTACATAAGATATGAAGCTTTAAATTTCATACGTCTAACTGAAAAATATGACTGAATTTAAGACTCTACAGAAAATTATTTCCCCTTAAAATATAGTTCATAGCGTATCCCATGTGATGTACAAGCGTATAGAGCATTAGATGTTACATCACAGGAGAAGCAAAGGCTCTCCTGTAAGCTAAATATTAAAATATATTAGTTATGTGGATAATTGAATATCACAACATAAAAGCTATATTTATCTTCAGTTTTAGTCATCAGTAAAATAGTAGAAGTTTTTTATTGCAATAACCAGAATGTTTTACACGATGTTTATCTACATACTGGATAATCAACCAGGATTTAAAACGTACTCTCAACGTTTCCACCACCGTCGAAATACGATAAACTGATAAAAAAAGAATTGACTCTAATAAAAACACAAAAAGTAATTTCCGTTACACGATGTTTATATATTTCTTTCAACATGAAAAGTGGCCTATTTACGCCGTTAATAATGTAAAGAACATAATTTATTTGCTGTATTTCCCTTCTCCCGAACATTACCGATACTTTAATAAATCTTCAGCTTTTTTTCCTCAGTTTGGACGGAGGGAAATATTATAAACAACGTTGCTGTTTAAATGCGCAAGATTTTCGATTACAGGAACGAGACTTGTATCATCGCTTTATTTCAAAACCAGAACGAAAAAGGTTTCGCGTACGCATGGCAGACCATGCAGGGAGGAAAGGTTTTTCACGACTTGTATTTTGGGAGCTTTATCTGCAATCTGCCCCGGTGCTCAACCAGCAAAATTTCAGGATTTGCTCGCGTGCGGGCATCAACCATCTGAATTTAATTAATCTCATGACTCCGAGGCGTCAGAGCCTAGACTACTTAATTTCCTATGGATCAAAACACCTGAAGCTTGGACACGATTTGCGTGGTATCTTCGGTATTCAGTTTCAGATCTTCATATGGATGAACTTATCTAAATGGAAATTTTTGCTTCACGAAAATGATAAGATATTGAAATTTCATGATTGGCTGTCCTGGTTTTTAATACAGGCAGTGTATCACAAAACTTAAATTATGCATAACTTTAAGCTGTCATGAATATGTTTAAGATATAAATGAATTCATTAAAGTCAGTTCCTCTTTAACGTGGTTTAGTTAACCTGAATAAAGTTTCTGGAGCAGAAACTCTTCAGTAGCAGATACGTTTCGATGTAATGTGTTTAGAATGTATTGTCAGGTGGTAGATCTTCAGACAACAGTTTAGGGTCATATTATTTATGTATTAAGGCTCAAACTCAAAAGAAATTTAAAACGATAGCTATCATATCGTTTAATATCTTCATACAAAAAGTAAAAAGAAATATTTGTAATGCAAAAAGCTAAGTAAACTTAGCACGTAAAGTACATCTTATATATTTACAAATAAATAAATGAGGACTACATAGTGGATATCATTCTTCAAAGATGGTTTTAACTAGAAAAACTTAAAATATAGCATTCTCTACAGAAATTCTCGTAATGTAAGATTAAATATAAGTGAAGCCCATAATATACAAATTTCTCACAAAATAACAATAGCTTCCTTAAATAATTTCGGTTATGATAAAAAGTGAATATTATGTTTTCTCGAGGCTTAAAACTTCTTAGTCAAAGAAAATATTTATAAAAAAAAACATTGTTTTAGATATTAAAACTCTTATAAAGCCGTGATTGCTTTCTTTAAGAGACTAATCACAGCCTATGAAGTTTAAATCAAATCAGATATAGTTACCCAGTATAAGAATAAAGCTAGCAAAACTGAAACATATACATAAAATAGAAATAAAAAACAATATTTTGAATATCTTTACCTATCTTAACCCTTTACATGTCGTTGAGGATAAGCTTCACAAATTTCTATGAAGTGGGTCCGTGCATGTAAGCCCATATGCTTCTAATCTCATAGGGCTGTTGTTGAGATTTCAACATTAAAATGACCAGAGCACTACAGATTTATTGGTTAATTCCCTTTATTTTAGTAATATGCATATTAAATAACCTTATTCCTTTAAAAAATTGCAAATAATAAATCATGGAATTTCTTGGAACCTAAACCATTAATAACTACAATTAATGTACCATTAACATTTAATAATAACAGACAGCAAAGAAGAAATGTAAATTTATGTTACTGAAATGTAATTTTAATTAAATATTTATAAAAGAAATCTAAGTAAACAATATTTTATGGCTTTTAATGACAGTCAAAAAAATCTTATAATAATATACTTTGTATACATACATATGTTCTTATTACAAACACTATAATTTTAATTCCAAAGATATTCAATTTGTATAAATCAACAGGTATAATAAATGAGAAATATAACTATTTTTATGCCAATATACTTTTAGATAATATTCCCCCAATTATAAATTAATAAGCTATTGTATGCAATAGAACCTAAACAATATGCAACAATAAGGCTTTATATTATAGATCTTGTAAGCAATTTATTACCTTTCGAATTAAGTGTATTAGTTACTAGTTGGAAGTGTTAAGATTCACGTTTAGTTACACAAGGGCTGAGTAAACAAGGAGTTATAGCAAAATGGCGGCACGTAACCAAACCAAATTAAGAAACTAGAACCTGCAAGAAACTGAAATTGAACACCAATCAATTGTTATCCGGTAACAAAATAACTAAATACGTAATCTCGATGTCTCAATAAAATTTGTTATACATGTTAATTTACTTTTATGTAAATAACGTTATAAATTATAGCTATTAACGTTGATTTGTCTGGTTTCAGAAAGGAGTAGATTGAAGTAATCATCAGTATGGAAAATATATAAGCTTCCAGAGTCAGGAGCATAAAAAATATTTTTTCATGGAGGATGTTTCTTCTCCATTCAACTCATATCGAAAATTTTCCTGCAATCCGTTTATTTATAATACATACTCATTTATACAACAATCCTCATGGCTTATTACAACCCACCATATTCCCCTTCGCTTCGCAACTGCGCAGCATGATTATATTATGGTAGCCTTCAGAAAGTCAAACTATGGGAGAAACTTATGACTCTGAATAGAGACTATAGGAGTCTTAATAACAAATAAAAATTAAGTTTATCTTCATTGCTTTTAATAACAATTTTACGATACCCCTTCGTATATTTGAGAACAGAGTATCACATTTGCAAATAATTTTGTTTTTGTGTAGAATTTCAATTATTTTTACGATTGGAACTTTCGACTGATAAATTTGTTCCGAGATAATAGAAAGTAGTGCATATAAAAATAAATAACATTGCCAAGAAGTTGTTCATGGCTTAATAACATTTAGTTAGAATATGAAATTTTGCAAACAGAAAATAACATTTCAGTTCATAATTTGACAAACTAAAGTTTGAAATATCAATTCTAACAAGATGTGACCTTACAGTTTTAATTAAATCGGATCATATGCATTCAAATGGAGAGACAAGTACGGGCATCTACAAATTTGCCATTTTAAAACGATACAGTTACAAGTTCCTTTCACAGCCTGACTTTCTAAACTAGAAGAGGAGGCAATTAGTATTTAAAAAAATATTTGTTCAAAGGAAGGCGTTCTTCGAACCTTCCTTTTTTATCATCGTCCTTTTCAATACACAATTATTATTTATATTAATGATTATTTAAAATGTTTTAAAATTTTTGTTCCGCAAACTGTACTTTCTAGGTAGGAACTTTAAGGAAAATAAAGAACTTCATGAAAATATCTTTTGAGTAATTTTAGAATAACTAAATGTCTAATATACATCTTACACTCAAACTGTATAGTTTTAATTTAAAGGGATCATGCACATTCTATTACAAAATGGTAAAACCCGTATGTGCCTTCTACAATTCTGCCACCGTAAAACAATATAGTGACTTGAATTACTTTCACAACCTGACTCTTTGCATTTCTAAACGAGAAAGTGAGACAACCATCAGTGTACAAGAAAATACTCGTTCAAAGGAAAGCGTTCCTCGGACCTCTTTTATTTTCAACAATGGGTCATTTCCAGTACGTGTGGGAATGCGGACATTCTGTAAAGAGACAAGGGGAAAGTATCCTTGCAATTTCATTCTGGGGATTCAGTTTGGAAAGTACATCAAGATACCGGCGTTTATGAAAACGAGTTCTTGGAAGCGAAAGGTTAATTGATGCAAGTTCACACGGAATACATGGATAAATTAGCTTGAATCGATTTTTTCTCTGGCATCTGAAATTCTTGGAAGTTATTTTAGCTGTCTTTTAGAATTACTTTTCTTAGATCATTTTCCTACCTGCTGAAGTTCAATTTCTGGATTTTGTTGTACCCTAATTTTGTAACTTTTAATAAATTTCGAAGGAGTTTAGCAAATTTATTTTTGTTGTAAAAAAATCCATAACCCTTTGAAATTTGTTTCATTTGTTGATAGTTACATTTTAATAAGATGTGACTAGTTACTAGTCACCATACAGTTTAATTAAATTGGATAATACACATTTTACGGAAAAATGGCGAGATATGTACGTGACTTCTACAAGACTGTCGATATAACACAATTTAATAATAAAATTCCTTTCACAAATCGACTAGCTAAAAGAGAGAAGAATGCAATTAGTATTTAAGAAGTTCATAGAAAGTTCAGTGTTCATCGGAAGCACTCTTCGGACCTTCCATTTTTTTCATCAATAGGTAAAAACTGCTTTTGTGTTAATTTAGAGTATATGAATATTTAATATATTTCTCACACTTCAACCATACATCTGTGGTGCCGACAAAGATGCACACAGATTAACTTTAATCCTAATTTAACTTTAATCCTAATTTCAAGTTTTTTATGCAAACTGTTCTCGTTAATTATTCATTTATCTTTTGTAGAATAAATGTTGTGGCAACGGCGACAGAAGATTCATTTTATTCTCTTGCAGTCTAATGCGTTGTGTATATAACGAGATGTGTTAAGTTTGATCTGTCTGTTTTTTCCGTAATAAAATGCTTGTTCGTTTTAAGCTCTGAATTTTTATTACCTGCTGCACAGTTTCGTGGGAGTATCAGACCAACACCTCGCCACACATCTTTAATTTAAGCAAGGAAAATAATCCATAACACGCATACCACATTTCATCTTGTAATTTCAGTCCATAAATTTGATACTTTCATTTTAATAAGATACGACTGCCGACTACAATGTAGTGTCACTATTTACATTCTTAATTTGCAAATCGAAAAGCTTTGTTAATGGTGAAACTGAAATAAGATTTATGAGTAAAGTGCAGTTATTGAATGTTTAATTGTGTTTTTCCAAATTTCATGCAACATTCAGTTGAACAAGAGAAATATTTATATTCTAAGTAATTAAAACCTATATTAATCTTCTTTAAATATATTAAAACTATGTTTTATAACCAGTATTTTTCAAGTAGTAATTTTAAATAAACTAAAAAACTGCATAAAAATCATTTATTGTGAAAGTTTTAGAATGATAAAGCTATTTTCTTTGAAAGTCAATCAAATTCTATCATTATTAACATGTTAATGAATAAAATAGTTATTAAAATCAACAAAGCACTCTACTATTAATGGATTTTAGGAAGCATTATTAAAACTTCTGCTGTGTCTTATAAGGAAAATAAGTTGCTTTGCATCCTATTTGATGTAAATATAGGGTTGAAATAAGAATTTCGAATATCTTATTTTGAAGCGCTTTAGGTGTATGACTAATCCAAACAGACGCAAATAAGCTGCACTCAACGACAGTTTGGCATCATTAAATTAAACTCAGGAATTAAGATATATATATAAAATTGGAATAAACCCTTTTTAGTTACAGTCCCAAGTTTAGTAAAGGTTTTACGAACAAATACGAAACAAATTATTTTCTGTAATACTTGCAAAATAGTTTAAACTATTGTAATACTGTATAATAATAAGACGAATCCGGAAAACAAATACCTGCATACGGTATCAAACCCAGGGTAAAGTACAACTGGTAAAACCAAGAGAACTTTAGAAGCTTAAAAGTTCTAAAAGTTTGTTTATCAATGACTGATTAGTCTTACTTTATTATAGGCATGAAAGGTGATGAATACATATTAAAGGAATTCCAAACATAAACCTCTGTGATTCAAAATACCAAGACTCTTGCAAAAGCAATCGGTTAAACAACCGTAAATCTACTCCTTAATCGATTAACCTTAATACATTTCTCTCTTCCTGTTTTGAGCCGGTAGAAACAAAGTTCAACGCTTCACGAGGATTGTTATTAGTTTTAGAAAATCTCTTTCTTAGGACCTGTAATAATACATTTTACAGATATTTATTTATTCATTTTTTATAATTTAATTTTAGCCCGGTAATAAAAGCTTATAAAACATAGTTTTGACCATTGTTCTTCAATAATATTTTTAAGAGATGTCCAAGAGTTTCTATTGTATGTCAACATTATCCATGCAACATACAATGGAAAGTGGACTTGTCAGATATTATCTGCTTTTGACACATAAGGAAGTCCAGCCGGAAAACTCATCGAAGAGATTGAAATTCGACCTCACTCGTACACAATCGGTTCAATTACTTGTCTGTTAAACTGAGGTGGGGGGATGGAATTTACTCTTGCTTCAAGCTGGCAAAACTTGGAAAATGAGAGCTTTGTAACCTCTTTTCCTTCTTCCTGACAATAATTTTCAGAAAATCTGTAGTAACTTGAGATCAGTGAAAAAATTTCAACTTGTAAAAAATTAAATATATCCAACTCATAACTGCCAGAGAATGAATATGTACTAAAGAATAAGTTATAGAATTATTTAAAAAAAATTATCAGCACCCTTGTTGGATCTCCATTTTTCCCGACGGTTTTTTAAAAATTTCAACAAGTACTTTTTGCAAAGTAGTCGACAATTTTTGTAAAAATAAATACAATAAATAAAAAGCACTTTAGGTTATATAAAAACTTAGTGAACATATTTTAATAAGTACAATAATATGAAGGATGAATGAATTTGTTTATGACTAGGCAAATCATAAAATTAAGCCATAGAATTGAGATTTTCGAGTGATATATAAATTGTATGAAAGGAACTAATGAAAACTACTCTTCGTACAAATAACAAGGAGAAAATGTATGTAGTCTAAGTTTTAGCACTTAGGAATCGTCAAGGATCTTCACCTTTCGCTAGCCATTAATTCAACTGAGTTCATAAAATTTAGTATCTTTTATAGAAACTTTGAAGTACATTAAAGCCCTCTACATTACAATTTGAATGGATATTCAGATTTATCCGTTACTCCTAATCTAGTTAAAGGAAAGAAAATATCCCAATCAATATTCCAAAGCACCAGCTAATTTTTTCATACATAAATCAAATTAATAAAGCGCATTTTAGAAAGCATAAAAATTTAATGAACATATTTTATTTCGTATGATAATCTGAAGAAGGGATTAATTCGTTGATTATTACGCATTTTTTAAATCTTAGAACTAAAAGGCATAGAATTAATTGAAATTTTCAAGGTATTTTTTTAACGTATGACAGGAACCCCCAAAAACTAGAAGTAGAAAATATATATATTAGAAGTTTTAGCACTTCGGAATCACTAAGAATCTGCCCCTTTCGTTAACAGCTAATACGATAAAGGTTCATAAAATTTAATATCTTTATATTAAAGCCTTCTAAACAACAGTTTGTATGGATTTTCAGATTATATGATAATCTGGTTAAAGAAAACAAAATATCCCAATCAGCATTCCAGAGTGCCACCTAATTGCCGTTCGATAACAAAACCATCTCTCATGTAATTACGCGTGTTGCGTTTTTTTTTTCTTCGCTGCGACTCGCGTAATATTCCTTTATTGTCTTCCCCCTACGCGATCGCGTCCAGATGTAGATAAAGTGAAACAATTCACAGGAAACCCTGGCATGTCAAAGGCCTTCTGAACAATCCCAGAAGCAGCGATTTGGCAGCACGTGACGATGCCTGAAGGTCGTTCGTTCGAGCCAGGTAGGGCCGTGTCTGAAGAGTGACTGATCACATCCCCTTCTACTGAAAGTGAATGGGAAAAATTTTGCGCGTGGGAGTGCCGTAGTCCCATTTATGCCGTAACACGTGAAATCGGGAAAACACATTAATGTATCGCAACTTCTATTAAAGGTGATGATGGATATAATAAAAGCTCGCGCAGGATCGATGAGTTATTTGTTTTCAAGGAGGCACTCTAGAATAAGATTTTCCAAAATGTGTTTCGCGGTTTTCAATGGTTCCGCAACCACCCTCCAGTCGTTTCATGAGAAATTTTTAGATACCATTGACATTTTAAAGAAAATCCGTAAATTCGTTCGTAACACATTGTGTGCGGGTACATTTCGCCACGGAACTGTACCAGGAGTGGGCGTTTTGAGCACAAATTTAGTTATTCAGTTAAATTTCAATAGATCGAAAATTATTTAATTTTTTAAACAACTTTTCGTATTTTATATTGAGGTACATAAACAAATATATAAATAGAAATATATAAATAACAACCATAAGGTTTTTGTAAACAAAAATATGTATTTTTAGTGGATAAATTTATAATAGTATCGTAAAGGTGAAAAATCAAATAGAAATAGTAGTATATAGTTTTAATTTCTTCGAATTATGTTATATATAAACCTTTTTGCATTATAAAAAAAACGAAAAGAGCAATCATAAAACTAATAATGCAAAAACTAGTTTTTATTTATGTAAATTTTCCCAGAATCTATGTAGTAGACAAGAACATTCGGCTTCGTTTTCCTGTATATACCGTTATTTTTGTACCCCCAAACGAACTATGTTGTTACACTAACCCGTACTAGTACGTGTCCCGCATACAGTGTTTTAATTTTTTGACTAATCCCTGATTTTGATTTAATAATAGTTATTAAATGATACAAAAGAGAACAGAAAAGTGATGGAATAATGAATCATTCAAAGCATACGAGGCAGTACAGCCAAAGAAAGGCTAAAACATTTATCAATGTATCATAATCATCATTCTATTTGTATCATTTCATTAAAAAATTCTTCCTAACATGTTACCTATTGCATGTACTATCTTCATTTTTATACTGCTTTGCATTATTTAGTTTTTAAGTTTATATCCTATTGTTGATAAATGACAAGCTCTTAGTTTCTTCTTAATATTTTTCTGGGATTCCGTTGTTATGTATGTGGTAAGAAAAGGATTCCCTGGGATAAAATGTTAGAGAACCATTGTTCTAGAATATTGAGG
>CM063505.1:25025275-25042775 GCA_032207245.1 Pardosa pseudoannulata | reverse complement strand
GACCTAAATAAATTCAGGGTGCATTGTTTAATTCTAAATTTTTTCCACATTTCTAGACATTATTAAAGTGTTTATCATAACTGCTTATGTTATTCAAGACAAAGGGTATTTTGTAAAATAATAAAGTGCGGAATATTATGAAACAACTAAAAGAATTATTAAAGTATTGCACAATTTCAAAGTTTTGATTTATGCTAATTGAATAAAATAAGCATGCATGCAGTTCGATACACAGTTATGTTCCTATATAAATGATAAATATACATTAAAAAACGTCTGGCAATTTAAATAACTTATCAAGTTTTGGAAAATTATTGAAGAATATTGGTAGATGCGTCTACTGTTATGGAAAGGAAAACACTGGTCAGCAATAAAGATATTGCTGTAAAATCTACATCGATGGTAACCTGAAGAGTTATGCACTGACACGCACATCATCAATATCAGTAACAGCAATTTGGCGAGAATGGTGTTCCTCACCTTCCAGAATCACTGCCCTCCAGCGTTGCTTTTCTAGAATTATACATGGTCCTTACTAATTCATTCGGGTGATGCCAATTACAGACTAGTAAAAAAAATGGATGATCACGCGAGATATTTTTTTCGTGACCGATTAAAATCTTGTTCACTTCCATTATATCATTGTCAAACCTCTTTAGTAAAAAGATTCAGCAATGCAAATAATTCAGTCTCTTGTCTTCCGGGGACAGCCCTATTTAAATGCTCGTCACAGAAAGAGAGCAGAGGAAAAAGCAGGTATCAGTATTATACTTTAATTGCCATAATAATGAGTCTGCGATCGCTCTGATTTAAGGGAACATGGTACGCTTCCAGACTTAAAATCTTCATTATAGAAGTCTTTTCTTCAATTCATCATAAAATTATAATTTTTTACAACTTTTTTTTAAAACGCTCTAATTTTTTTAAAAAAATATATCTTTTGTCATTTTATCTAGTATATTTTTTTAAATAACATAATATACACTAAATGAAAAAAATATTAAATTTACTTACCCTTAAAATAACTTTTAAAATGTGTATATTAAAATCTGGTGTGTTTTATAGCGAATATTATTTTTTTAAAAATGCATTAAATAATGGAAAATTGTTTTCCTGCTTAATTTTGTGCCATGTGTGTGTGTCAGTAAAAATGGCATAAAACAAAACAATTAAATGATTCAACTACTACATTTAATTTTGTTACATACACGTCCAAAATTAACGGAATATTTATAATTGTGTAAAATATTATTCCACCACTTTGTGGCACTAATCTTTCCACGTTGAAAATCAGAAAAGTCTCTTTTATTATATGCTTTTAATTCAAATAATACGACGAATCCATTTTAACTCCCCGTACTGTGAAGTTAAAAGATATTAGAAAGGTCATCAGAACACCGTTGTACAAAGTACAGTAGAACCTGGGTATAACGACCCCCTGTGGGACCAATATCATATAGTCGTTGTGACGAAAGGTAGTTGTAACGAATTGAAAAATAACAAGAAAAAATTGAGCAAAGAAATGATGCAACAGTACATACCTAGAGAACATTTCTATTTATTTGTATTTCCATTACTGAATTATTGAAGAAAAAGTCTTTGATTGACGCCTGTTTCAAAGTCATTTGGGAATTTTTCATTATCACTGATGCCATATCCGTTAGATTTGGAAGGAAATCTTCAGAATTAAATTGTCCTTCAAAATATTAACGCAAGGCATTGATTGCATTGAAGGATTCTTTTTCATTCACTTTTTCCAAAGCTTAAACGATTTCTTCTCCGTCGTCGGAATTGCAGATTTCCTTTTTATCGGTAATACGGGCAATAAAATCGTCCTCATTCAAATTTTCTCCGCAGCACTGTAAAGTTTCGTCTACCGCAACAAACTCATCAAAAGATAATTGAAGATTTAGTTCTCCCCTTTTCGTCACGCCCCCTCCCCTGCTTTAAGCAAACACAAAGAGAGGAGTACGGGTTTCTTGAAGTTGCACAACAGAACAATAATTTTGAAATAGCCCACTTGCTCAGGAATTCTGCGGACTAAAACTGGCGGGCGTTCTAACGAAAAATAATACGCTTGGGGTCGATGTAATGATTCAAAATTAACATTATTCCTATAGTAAAATAATTGAGACTTTTTAAGATGGTCGTTGTATCGTGGGGTCGTTAAAAAGAGGTTCTACTGTATATCAGCTATTAGCTATAGAAGTGTAACTATCACTGCAATGTACCGTACATAGCTACGGTTTTGTCTCGGCATGAGTACTTCAACAGACGTACCGAGATGTTCATAAACACCATTAAATTTTTGCCTTTTCCTGTGTTTACTCTTATGTACCTGTTTGCATAAGCTATTATTATATACATGGGCAAGTGCAGATAATACTGTAGGAAAATGTAATCAGTTTTACTCTCGCATGACATTTATTTATTTAAAAATTCCAGGCATTTGGCAACTAAGCCATTAGCCTTCTAGCATGCCGATATTTTTGAACAACAGAAGTAAGATTATACAATGCAGAACACGTGTCCGAATGTTCCATTTCACAGGTCGTCCAGAACTACATAAACAGAAATTAAGAGAGTCGTTAAAACCAATACTTGACAAATGAGCACTAATGCAGTCGTGCCAGGAAGACGAAATATTGCAGCAAAGAAGCACGATGAAAACTCAAGATAGTGAAAGTCAGTCTCTCCCAGACCTTATCTTTAGTTTTTGGTTTGGTTTGGTTTTGGAGCGCTACGGTCTGCTGTTTTGCACACAAAAGCTAATGAGACCGGGACCTACTGCTTGTCGTCGTAATAATTTCTTTGCCTTTGTCAAAATAATATTAATAACAATAATGATTATATTTCATAGATTTTAATATTCTTTACATTTGACAGCTACATGTTATTTGAGATAATTGATTTCCTTTTTATCTTCTGCATTTCTTTTACTGCTTTAGATAAGAGCACTTTATTCGTAGAGAAAAAATTCAAGTACTTGTTTGCTTAATGAAGTTGTATGTTTCTGGTAGTTTTAAACAAATTTAGAGTTCGTATCGTACAAAAGTGTATACATTCTTTTAGAAATTTTAATGAACTATACAAATGGAGTTTCAGGGACACATGTAAAACTCAGGACTGCTTTTGATTGACTTTTGTATTTCCAAGTGATACCTATTGATTTAAGAAATTGCTTTTTTCCCCTATTCATCGACTATTTTTATTTGTTACCATCGGATCTTGCAGCACACTGAACTCATTAACATAGTTGGTTTGGTTTGGAGTGCTACGGTCTACTTTTTGCAATACGAGGGCTAATGAGACCGGGGCCTACTGCTTAAAGCCGATTCCGAACGGCTACGAACATCCATGCCATGGGGGGATTCGAACCCACGAACTCCGTACCGACGATCAGCGCCCTAACCTATCAGCCAGCGTTCGGCCCTTATCTTTAGCATAATTAACCACTTGTAGCTTGTGATTTTTATTACATTCGAACTTTATAACAAGTTTCCCCCCTCGTATAACATAAATGAAGAAATAATTACCTCCATATATTGCAAAAGAATAGTGATTGTATATTAAATATCAACTCAAAGAAAAAAAAATCAACTCGGGTCTCGAAGGAATAGGAATATTTCTCCTCTCCAAAATCTTTTCGAGAGAAAAAAAAAATTGTAGATTTAATTTGCCCTAACTGAATTTGAGTGACACTGGCAAAGGGTTAACTGGCTCATCTAAGATTAAATCATAAAAATATATAAAGGAAGCTTTTCCACTTTATTCTATTAATATACCATTGCTGTAAACTAAAATCCCACTGCTGCTCCTAATATAAATAACTATTTTAACTAATGATAAACCTAATGGCTCACATGATGGAAGACAATTGAAGCAACGACTCCTTTACCTAATCTAGATTGCATGCTTTCTATCATAAGACCATTGTGCCACGCAAATGACATAGGAATTAAAGCGTATTTATTGTTTTTAATGGTACCCGAGATTTGTTTAAATAATCACCGACATGAATTGGTATTTAAAGCTGTATTTTTTACTTTCCCCTGATTGATCTGAGTGAAAAAAAGAAAAGCGATGGCATCTCAAGACATTAGTGGCAATATGTATTTTAGTTTTTAACAGATATCAACTCCTAACGTGATTCTCTGCTCCATTTAGAAGAACTTAAAATACACGAAGGGAATTGTTACCTCAAATGAAAGCAATCTATTTACTTGTAGATACACGCAAGCTATAGTAACATAAGAAAATACCAGGATTAATATGTCTGACTTTTTAAATTATATAATTTACTCTGATAATAAATCTTACGTTTATTTATGAGCCTTTGTTTCATATGTGAGCAAAATTGCTTTTTGAAATGCTGACATCATATATTTTCTAGTCACATTAATACTAGAAGTTCTCTTGAAGTCATTTTGACTCCAAGCCATGTATATTCTTTTATAATATCCAGTAAATTTTATCTATATATATTATATATATATATATATATATATATATATGTATATACTTAATGAAGTTATAATGTTTTGGTTCTGTTTTTTTATTATATTATATTATATATATATATATATATATATATATATATATATATATATATATACTTAATGAAGTTATAATGTTTTGGTTCTGTTTTTTTATTATATTATATATATATATATATATATATATATATATATATATATATATATATATATAAAATCTATAGAAATGAAAATAGTTTTTTATGCTATTAAAAAGAAATTACCAGTATTATCCAATATTATTTTACTTATCAAATATTATAGATAATAAATAAAAACTAATACCATTTGGAAATTTAGATTGCATTGTCTTTGAAATTTTAATTGTTATTAATTATGTTATTAATCTTCAAAGTTTTAAATTAAATTTTTTTTACATGAAACCCTAGCATACCTTTAAAGTTTTAACTTTGAAGAACAAAAACAAATTATGCTTTAATTTGATATAAAGATTTAGTTTTTAATATATATTTTTCAAGAGCTATATTGTGTGTAAATAAACTCGGCCTCCCACCAGTCAAAATGTTTTTGAAACAATGTAATAATTTTTAAAACTGAAATGAAATCTTTAAACTATTAAGAATCACCCGCAATACTTAATATAACTTTTAAATTCTTAAATTTTAATAACATTTTGAAAGGTGGATTTCATTGTCTCTGAAATTTCAATTGTTATTGATCTTTATTTTTTAAAATTTAAAATTTGTTATTTTGAAAGCCTCAAATACCTCTAAAGTTCTCACTTTGGAGACTAAAAAAGAATTCTTTCAGTTGAATACAAATATTTAGTTTCGAAGGCATATTTTTTATAAGCTATATTATTTACTTATCAAAGATAATAAATTATAAATAAAACTAATCACATTTTGAGATATACACACAAGAAATAAATATGTTCCGTTTTAGGTGATTCGTCGAAAACGTGATAAGTATATTTGCACCGTTTTCGAACGTTATACCGTTTACGATATTTCAGTTTATTAATCATTGTGTATTGCAGACTGCAAAAATAGATTACCTAAAAATTTATGTCATATTCAAAATGATCTGATGGCTTTGTTTAATGTTGATATCTTACAAAAATATATCCTGACTTTACAAGAATATATCCTTATTATAATATATCTCATAAGATATCCTGACAGGAATTGGACACATATTTTTACTGATGACTCTGCTGCTGATTGAAAGACAGTTGTTGGTGTGTAGGCTGACATGTTTCAACTAAGGGAGGCTGTTGGATATTTCCGAGACAATTTTGATGCTGAGATATATGCAATTTGTATGGTTCATAGAACAACTGAAAATACTACAAAAATAAGATCATTTTGATGATTCCAAGGTAGCCATTCAAACCATAACCAACTATTACTTACCATAACACCCTTTGAATTTGAGTGTAAAAATAAAATTAGCTCTTTGATCGAATTAGGGGTTGATATGGATTTGCAATGTATTCCCAGTCAAAGCAATGTCTACGGCAATGAACGTGCTGACACACTCGCAAGGAGGGTTATGATTTGGTTCAACCTACTGTTGATGCTTCTTTTAGGAACATAAAGAGAATCATATGAGACTATATTAAAAATCTAGTATCTTCAAAGATATTTCCTTTGGGAGTAGATGGTCATTTCTTATAAATAAGAGAGTATGCCCCTAGCCCCTCTTTTCCCAGAGGTATTGGGGAGGCTCTTTTTATGTAGCCTCCACACTATGGCCAATTGTTCACCACTTCCTGATGGTGACCTCGAACTATAGTTCATGGGTTGCATTCCTACGCTGGGCCACTAAATGAGCCAAACACGGGGATTTGTCTATAGGGTCTGCTGTTCACTTTAGTTGAGCATCTGTCTACCTTTGATCTTTGGAGAAAAATCGCGTCTGAAGCCATCGTCTTCCACTATCGACCACGATAAACAATACCCCCTCGATACAGTGGTGATGGCTTGCAGTGGACCATAGTGTGGAGGGGCCTTCAGAATCAGGACTGGCCATGACTTGCTGAGGGGTCATCTTTTTCGGCTTCACTTAGTGGATCCCCCTCAGTGTATCTTTTGCACCTCTGCTCCCATGACAGGCGAGTATATTTTGACTTGTCCGGCTGTGTGGAGCGATTTTGCTTTATCATTTTCTGAGGCAACCCTTCCTTCTGGGGATATTTCTTTTATTTATTAGACTGTCAAGCTTCACTTGCTCGAACCGAGCCTCGGCGGGCGTAATTTATTAAAAAAAATCTTAGATTACTATAAGCGTAATTTGTTTTTAGAATCCGTACCAAAGTTTCGTTTTTAATCTTTTAACCAGATACACATGATTATTACTGAAATAATTTTAGGTTGTGTTAAATTAAAAAGAAAATGCTGGTGGTATTACAAATAGATTTCTCGCAAAGGTAATACTTTAAGTGAAGTTAGTTTAATACAAAATAATTTATGCATAATTTAATACCAAATAATTAATATAAGAAATTTTTAATTTATTATTTTAATAAAAAATAGACTTTTTTGTTGATAAATTTTACATTTTTATTTTAAATTACTGAGCTTATTTTATTTTACCTGTTTAAAATAATTAATGCATTAAAACGTTTGGGCAAATATTTTCTAATTTGGAGTTGTTGAGGTATAAATAATTATTGTATAAAAAATAATAAAATGCGAAACTTATGCTTGTACAGAATAAACATAACTTTTTTAGTTTTGGTACAATACTGTAAAATAAGCCCCACTAATTCAGATTAAGTTCGTTTCCATAAAGGATTTGGGTATTCAGCTGAAATCTGTTGGCAACAGAAGAAAAATTCGCTTCAATTAAGAGAAAATTTGTTAAATATTTATTTTCAAATGAGCATTATATTAATGAAAATATTCCAAACGATCGACGTTTTCCAATATAGTTAAGAGTGAAGTTTATATAATATATATAAAAAGTATAAAAAGTGAATGCATAAAAAGTGAAGTTTGAAAACCATCTAAATATTATCTTGAAAAACTGTAATCTTTGATGAGAACAAAAAAAAAATGAACCTTAATAAAAATATTTGCACCCAGTAAAAACAGAAGCTTTATGATATGAATCTCATTAAAAATACAGGAACAAAAACTGCTTAGTGAAAAACTGGGTACTGGACATATATAAAATTAGAAGTCTTAATGAAACCTATAAAAGTACCGAAACTAAAATATTCAGAAGCATTATATAATATAATATTATTTGTACAATACATATAAGTACAAAGAAAACATACACCCATATGTATAAAGACGATTATATATATGTAGACGAGTATATCATCTATGCATTTATTATCTATGTATTTATAAATATGGGTTAATTAATATATTTATATAAATATATGTATATGTGCGGTGTATAGGCATGCATATGAACATATATGTGTGTATACATACATGTACTTTTATTCATTTATATACTATATATTAGTAATATAAATAATGTTAGTAATATAAAATTTACATATATATATATATATATATATGTGTGTGTGTGTGTGTGTGTGTTGTGGTGGATGTGCATACATGTATTTTCATTCATTTATGTTCTATAGATTAATAGTAATATTAGTAATATAAAAATTAATATATATATATATATATACATATACATAAATATATGTATATATATATATATACATACATATATATATGCATAAATATATGTATATATACATATATATATATATATATATATATATATATATATAATACATAAATATATGTATATATATGCATAAATATATGCATATATACATATATATAATATATATATAATACATAAATATATGAATATATGTATATATACATATATATAATATATATATATATATATAATACATAAATATATGAATATATGTGTATATATATATATATATATATATATATATATATATACATAAATATATGTACATATATACATGTGTCTGTATGTAGGCATATATCTATTTAAATTAATTTATATACTATATATTAGCAGTTTCAGTAGGTGTCATTATATTTACCCTTAGTTAAAAGAAAAGACGAACATTGAACTATCTATGATTTTAAAAGAAACTGAAAAACTTGAATAAGTTGTGACTTACCAATCCTAGGACCACAGCGGTCACTGTCAATCCCGACAAGGTACATCCGCAGCAGGCCATAATTTCGACGAAAAATTATCTTCACCCAAAAGTCACACACACCGAATACACAGTGTCCACGCACGGGGTAAAATTAAAATTACTCGACACTTCTATTTTTTTTTCCTATACTAGTCTTATTTAAAATCCTATCCCTTTCTTGGTTTACCTGCTGCAAATTACGAGCAATGCGCAGCAAGACATGACGGATTCCGTTTATTTCACGAGGTCCTCTTCGTTTGTTTTCTTCTTTAATAAGAAGAAAACGAGTCTCTCTCTGTTTCAGCGACACACTCCGCAATCACACACACGCAGCAGCGGTCTCCAGGGTTCACATGTCTCGTTGGAGACGCGCACACACCTGATCTGACGGGACGAAACAGCATGATATGTGTGAGATGATGAGGTTCACTCTTGCGTCACCACTTGTGCAAGCAGACTGCCGGGGCGATTCCTGCGGTTCGGAGGCGGAGCGATCGGATCTTTATCCCTGTTTTTAGGGATATTAAGTTTTATTTTTCCCTTTTCAATCCAGATACGCTCATTCATAAAGGAACACCAGCTTTTTTTAAAAAGACGTCACAGGAAATATAAGGGTTTCACGACTAAAAGGAATCACACATGTTCTTTTAAATAACCCTTATGAAACAGCTAAACACTTGCACAAAATATATAATATTGTTTAATTATAGAAATATTCATATATTAATAATTGCGAGATATGCAAAGCATATATGGACCAAAAAATAATTTGTTTTATACAAGGTATTCCATTTTCTTGTCTATCCTAAGATATTCTTTCTTTTAACCTTCCGGCACACGCTCTCTGTGATTTCATTTTATTGATTATATATACACTTAAACCTGTTTTTGTGTGGTCTCTATTTTGCATATGAAAATTTTAATCAAATTTGAACATAACTGACGAAATTATCAATAAGTGAAACAACATTACATCATTCTCGTAACTGATAGGTTGCAGGTACGGAACTCGAGCTGGCCGAAGATTCACTGTGTTCGCTAAAGGTGACTGGGGCACTTAAAATATGTTCGAAGTCATAATGTCCTCCATGTTCTCAATCAATACCTCTGGGGATGGCAGTCCAAGTCAGTGGGCCTTCTGATTGGTCTCTACTTTAAAATTACGAGGACCCACTCGAGTATAAGTCGTACTTTCACCCTTGAGGTGCTCGCTGAAATGAAAGGCGCACAACTTAGTCTTAAATCGAGTAGCCTCCTGCTCATGGTTTGGTCTGGAGTGCCGCGGTTTACTCTTTTTCAACACGAGGGTTAATGAGACCGGGACATACAGCTTAAAGCCGATTCCGAACGGCTACGTACATTCATGCCCCAGTGGGATTCGAACCCAAGAACTCCGGTACCGAAGGTCAGGACCCTAACCAATCGGCCATCGTTTGGCAGCATCTAGTTCATTTCGAGATTGGTTAAACCAAGTGGCATAAGACAACAACAACAACAAAAACATTACATCATTCATCTATTTCTATGATTTAAACATAAAAAATATTCTATTTTTCTATATTTTAAGAAGAAATATTTCTCAACATCATGTATAGTAAAGGCACCGATATGTTTCTAAAATAAATAATTCTGAGTAGAAATATATCATAATTCGTATTTTATGAGACAATTTTTTTCCGCACAGCACTTTAATTATTTTACTTGCTCTCGAATCTATTTTTTTAAAAAAAAGTACTGCTTTTCAAAGAAAAATTTTCCTTTTTTCTTTTAGTTGGTATCAGGTGAAACAACAGTCGTCACTAAAACTGAGCACCGACGACAACTGAAAAAAATTCTACTCTAAACGAGGGCAAGGTAGTGTCTTCAAGGGACGAAAGGAATTTTTAACCCCATTACCACAAGAAAGTTTGTTGTCAAATTACGAAGAATAATTGTTAAACTTGTGCAAAGTTTTGTATATGTAAAATACATGTGTAAACAAAATATTTTAAAATGTTCGCATGAGTATTTTCTAAATCAGTTTCTAAAAGTATTAGCGAGATTCCAAGTAACTTTCCAGTCTCGCACCTTAATTTCATTTAAAAAAGCAATTTCTAGTTATTTCGTAAGGTTTTAAGTTTTTGTTTATGCGGTCCCTATTCACTGCATAAAAAATATGTTTTAATTGCATTACGAAAACTATTTTTTATAATTACTCGTGAAGCTTTGAGGGAAATTTTTAATTATTTTGTGTTATGCGGTCAGCACAAAAACAGTATTGTGTAGATGTATATACGCATATATATGTGTCTGTGTGTGTAATATATCAAAATTATTTAACTGTAATATTCCCTTAAAAACCTCCTCTCTGTCCTATAGATGTAAATTTTCTGTCTATTCAACATTTTTTCCAGCTGTCGCCGGCAAATGGCTCAGCGTTTTTCCTGATCTTAACAGTTTAATTCGCTGACTAAGTTTCTTGTCCCGTGGGAAAATTCTTTCTGTCTTCGTTCTTGGGTGCACCTCTGTTAGAGCAGAGGGATTTTTGTGTCTTTCTCTTGTCTGTCGTTGACTAGTAAAGATGTCCTTTTTTTAGCAGCTCCATAATAAAGTTTTAATTAGACTTGTGGCGTTTTGAGTGGGCCGACTGCATCGTTATTACTGCTATGTGATTAGGTTTCTCCTTGCCTAGTAGCCCTGGAAAATAAAAACAATAGGGGCTACATAATTATAGTGACTAGAGGAAGTGATTATTAGACATATTTATAATATATACTATATAAATCAAGAATATGAATTATTGAAAGCGGCATACCATATACTCTTCTCAAAATTAAAGTTTGAATTAATAATTACTACGCGTGCGCTTTCTTTTCCTTCTTTAACCCAGCTGTTAATTCTTCCAGTAAAAACTGAAGATACAATGTCATAGTTGGCATTTTCGCCACTGTTACTTAATGCATATATATATACATATACATATATATACATATATATATATATATATATATATATATATATATATACAAAAATAACAAAGCGTTTAAATCACGCTATCTGCTGCTGTTTGTGAATGCCCTTTTCATACTGTAAGGAAATATTTAAATATTTCTTTTCATTGCAGTAGTAGTTTTGAGTGTTGCCACAAATGTAATATATATATATATATATATATATATATATATATATATATATATATATATATATATATATATATATATATATATATATATATGTGTGTATGTGTGTGTGTACATATTTATACACACATACATACATACACTCACACACATATATTTATATATACATTTATATAAATAGATAGATACACAGATAATAAGACATAAAGAGGCTAAATAACAAAACATTAACCTAACGCTCTCAACAAACATACAAAAAAATATTTCTTTAGATATAAAATATTTAACTAACTTTTGATAATGTTATACATTATATGAAAGAAACAATTTTATGCTTTTTTAAGTATTAAAAATTGAAATTCTGAATTTATAAAATATGATAATATGTACAACTGTTTTCAAATGTTAAATTCACTAAGACTTTTACCAAACCAATATGATAATTCTTCTTCTTCCTAAGCACTACAGATATGATACTACCAGCGATAATTAATTTTTTTATTTGAAAGTTTACTGATCTGTATCACACTGTTTGAACAAGAGCATTATTTGAAGAGAAAAATACACATCACGCGTAATTGCTTTAATTATAATTACTTTAAGTAAACAGCCAAACGTTTCATTAATTATGACAATAGCTTCTCCCCAGCATTCTGCTGACAAGCTTAGAAACAAAGTATTCTGCATATTTTCATATTAAAACTTGTTGAAATAAGTATGTTTGTTCTTTTTAGGCAATATTGTGTATGGATTCACTGTCCTGCAAAACTCAAAACTATGTCACGTGCAGCTTTTTTCCTTGTCCCTAACTGGTATTCACTATATAAATTATATATATATATATATATATATATATATATATATATATATATATATATATATATATATATATATATATATATAATATATATATATATATATATATATATATATATATATATATATATATATATATATATATATATATATATATATATATATATATATATATATATATATATATATAATATATATATATATATATGTATATATATATATATATATATATATATATATATATATATATATATATATATATATATATATATATATATATATATACTTTTAGGTAAATAGATAGATAAATAATTAGTAAAAGAGAAAAATGTTTAATAGCAGAACATTAATTTAACGCTCTTAACACATTGTGTGCTGGTACATTTCGCAGCGGAATTGTACCGGGAGCTGGCGTTTTTCGCGTAATTTTAGTTATTCAGTTAAATCTCAATAGATCGAAAATTATTTAATTTTTTAACCAACTTTTCATACTTTATATTGAAATATATAAACAAATATATAAATAGAATTATATAAATAGCAACCATAATATTTTTGTAAACAAAAAATATATTTTTAGAGGATAAATTTATAATAGTAAACGTAAATATGAAAAATCAAATAGAAGTAGTAGTATATAGTTTTAATTTTTTCCCGTTCTGTCGTTCCGCATGGCCGAACTCTGGCCGATTGGTTAGGGCGCTGATCGTCGATACCAGAGTTCGTGGGTTCGAATCCCACTATGGCATGGATGTTCGTAGCCGTTCGGAATCGGCTTTAAGCAGTAGGTCCCGGTCTCATTAGCCCTCGTGTGCAAAACAGTAGACCGTAGCGCTCCAAACCAAACCAAACCAAACCTGTCGTTCCGCATCGACTGATGTAAAAGCTAGTTTTTATTTGACTAAATTTTTCCAGAATCTATCTAGTAAACAAGACCATTCGGCTTCGTTTTCCTGTATATACCGTTATTTTTGTACCCACAAACAAACCATGTTGTTACACTAACTCGTACTAGTGCGTGACCGCGCTCAAGTATCAATCGTCAGAAAACGTACTAGCACGTGTCCCGCATACAATGTGTTAACAGACTTACCAAAAAAATTTAATGAAAATATTTAATTTTATCATTTTTTATTTTTTGTATTAAGATGTTAAATTTTTGAATTTATAGAAAATGAAAGTATGTATATCTGTCTGCAAAAGTTAAGTTCACATGCGTATTTATAAAGCAAAATGATACTAACAGTGTTAATTAACTTTTATAATCGAAGGTTTTCTTATCTTTGTTTTCTATTTTAGATAAGAGCAAGAGTTTGAAGTGAAAAATATAGATCACGCGTGATTACTTTAATTACTTAATTATAATTACTTCAGTGAACAGAAAAACGTTTTATTATTCGTTAATATAACATCTTTTTCCCTCACCGCATTCTGCTGACAAACTGACAAAAAATTATTCTTCATATTAATACTGATTGAAATAAATAAATCTTGTGTTTGTTTCTTTTTAGATAATATTATCTGTTCATTCCTTATCCCGAAACATTCAAAACTATGTCATGTGCAGAACTTTGCTTTGTCCCTAACTGCTATTCACTCGTTATGACGCTCAAGTTTTTCTTGTTTTCATCGTCTCATTACTTATTCAGGTTTCTTTCGCTAATATTTTTTTTTACTTAACTCATTCACGCGTTCAGGATTTTTAGACTTTTTTCAAATAGAAAACCGGTGCGGAGGAACAATTAGGAGAATTAGATTTAAGACAGCTATTGACACGGGTGTGAATAACATGTATTCGTGATGAAAAAACTCAAAATAAAAAGCATTTGATTCGATATATATTCTTGATGTATCAGCGTTATTAATTGAAGCTTGTAAAAGTATATTTAAAGTTCTATAGGTCCAGCCTTGTTCCCAAATTCAAACCGTCTGAAGCAACTATAACGTTAAGACTTTTAAAACTTTTACAGTAGTCTAACTGTAGAACTATAAATAAATATTTATGTCTATAAATGTTTTCTAAGATGGCAGTTTTTTCTTCTTTAGATATTGTCCTATTCTCTGAAATATATTCGGACCATCTTCTTAATTTCAAGCTTATAACAATGAAGCTTTAAAAAGTATATTTAAACATATAGAGCTCCATCCCTGTTCCCAAAATTCAAACTGTCTGAAGCAACTATTAGGTTAAAACTTTTACAGTAGTCCTACAGTGGAACTAAAAATCAATATTTGTCTATAAATGTTTTCTAAGACGGTAGTTTTTTCTTCTTTAGATATTGTCCTATTCTTTGCAATATATTCAGATCATCTTCTTAATTTCAAGCTTATAACAATGAAGCTTAAAACGTATATTAAACAGATAGAGCTCCATCCCTGTTCCCAAAATTCAAACTGTCTGAAGCAACTATTATGTTAAATCTTTCACAGTAATCCTACAGTGGAACTAAAAATCAATATTTGTTTATAAATGTTTTCTATGACGGCAGTTTTTTTCTTTAGATATTGTCATTTTCTTTGCAATATATTCAAATCATCTTCTTGATTTCAAGCTTATAATAATGAAGCTTTAAAAAGTATATTAAACAGATAGAGCTCCATCCCTGTTCCCAAATTCAAACTCTAAGAGGCAACTATTAGGTTAAAACTTTTACAGTAGTCCAACTGTGGAACTATAAATAAATATTTGTCTATAAATGTTTTCTAATACGGCAGTTTGTTTTCTTTAGATATTGTCCTTTTCTTTGCAATATATTCAGATCATCTTCTTAATTTCAAGCTTATAATAATGAAGCTTTAAAAAATATATTTAAACAGATAGAGCTCCATCCCTGTTCCCAAATTCAAACTCTAAGAGGCAACTATTTGGTTAAAACTTTTACAGTAGTCCAACTGTGGAACCAAAAATCAATATTTGTCAATAAAGGTTTTCTAGGTAACAATTTTTTTCTCTTTAGATATTGTCCTATTCTTTGCAATATATTCAGATCATCTTCTTAATTTCAAGCTTATTACAATGAAGCTTTAAAAAGTACATTTAAAAATATAAAGCTCCAGCCCTGTTTCCAAATTCAAACTGTAAGCAGCAACCATTAGGTTAAAACTTTTACTGTAGTCCGAACGTGTAATTACAAATACATGTTTGTCTAAAAATGTGGTAGGAATTTTGCCTTTAGACATTGTACTATGCTTTGCAATACTTTCAGTTCATTTTCTTACTTTTAAATTTATCACAATGAAACTTGAAAAAGTTTGTTTAAACATGCAAAGGCCCCGTTCCCAAACTTAAACTACATAAAGCAACTATTAGGCTAAAGCTTTTGCAGTTGGGTTTGATTTGGTTTGGTGCGCTACGGTCTACTGTTATGCTACACAAGGAGCAATAAGATCGGCACTTACTGTTTAAGGCCGATTCCGAACGGCTACGAATATCTATGCCAGCAGCGAACTCCTGTATCGAAGATAGCGCTCTACTATTCGTTTACCGTTCGGTGAAAACATTTGCAGTAAGTAGTCAAAGAGAGATTTATAATTCCAAATTTTGTCTATAATTTTTTTTCTTATACGACATTCTTTAAATGTTGTCCAGTTCGTTGCAATATTTTCAGTTCATTTCTTTTACTCTATCGCCTGAAGTTAACTCTATGTAATTTGAGAGAGTCAAAATTTTACAATAGTATTCGTAGTGTACCGCTGGAAGCAAAAGAGGCATCAATGTATAAGAAACCAAGATAAGGCGGTGCAGATAATATAACTATATCGAGTTATATTTCGGAATTTTCTTTGAAATTGTTATAAATCCATTTCTGACAAACTCTTAATGATATAATGAATAAATCTTGAAATAAGCTTTTTAACTGTAAACAGTTTTTAAAAAATCCTTCAAAATTTTCATTATTTTCTTAATTTAAATTCGAATTTACAAATATAGTTGCAAAAAAGTGGAAAGTGGTGTCATTTCCTCAAAGACATAATATTTAGTTAAAAAATTATATTGTATGATTATAGTATATTCTTTTAACTCATACTTTAAAAACGATCACATTATAAGCTTATATCAATTTAATTAATCAGTTTATGTTTTTAAGCATAAAATGAGTGGATTAACATAATAATATTTTTCAAACAATTCAAATACAAACTCTTCATTTATCAATATAATATAAAATAGACTTACACAACTGTAAAAGAAAAATGTCTTATATAACTCGATAAAGCTAATTTGTCTGCACATTCTTAGATTGGGTTCTGATACTTCGAAAAATAAAACAACTCATATTGCTACCATACATATTATAAGAGTGACTAAACAAATACTGTGTACTGGGCATCAGTTACCCACTGTACTACTAGAGCAACAAATAATCAATCATACTTTAATTCTCTAGCTTACCTGAACCACATATGTTTTGGTTTGTACAATTACGGTCTTGTGTTTTGCTACACGAGGGCTAGAGAGACCGGGACCTACTGTTTAAAGTCGATCCTGAATGGCTACAAACATCCATGTCATAGTGGGATTCGAACCCACGAAGTCCGGTTCCGAAGAACAGAACCCCATCTGTATGTCCATCGTTCGACTGAAACATATATAAGATTCCTGAATTAAGCAACAAATAAGTTATATAAAAAGTATTTTTAAAAAATCGCTTTAACAAGAAAAACTGCGTTAAAAACTAAAACTATTGTTTGAGAGTTTAGTTATGCCGCTTGCAAGATGGCGATGCTAATTTGAAAGATGTGCATCTGTGGTTCCAAGTACGTTTAACAGCTTTATGCAGTTGCCAAACAGATTTTTTTTCCTCCACTCTAATTTTTTTTAATTGAATATTGTAATTTCACCTTACAAAGTTCAATTCACATTGGAATTGAACCAATGTGCTAATTTTTTCAGATCTCTAGCTAGTTAA
>CM063505.1:24995275-25020275 GCA_032207245.1 Pardosa pseudoannulata | reverse complement strand
TAAATGGCATTGCTCTAGACAGAAGAATAAACAAGTTTTATATGTGAAATCGAATGTGTCTTCCATGCCTTAACCATTCATCCATGTAACATATATATTAAATGTATATATATATATATATATATATTTATATATATATATATATATATTTGTATGGAGGTATATATACATATGTGTATATGTATATATTTAATGTGTATGTATGTAGATATTTATATGTATGTATGCATATAACTCCAACAAATCTCACCAGATATATCTACATTACATGTCACGAGCAGAGACTGTATATGATGCTGTTTTTCTTTTCAGAAGACAGCTATTTTCCTCAAATTTCAAGAATCCTTTTTTCGTGCAAGAATCTAGTTTCTACGCCCTGTAATAGAAACCCTCCCTCACAGCGCAAAATGCGTCTCTGCGTATGCATACCGCTGGTCTTGATAACGGTTTTGGGTCGCTTTATTATGCGAAGCCTGGCTCCTAAGTACATACCACGGCGTAATCGGTGTTCCTTGGACCAACTCTAATGACGGTGGAAGACGGGAAATTCTCAGAAATTGTAATGATGTTTAGATGCGGTGTTTTGTATAGCCAAGGTCAGCTGGTTGCCTGAAGTACAGGTGTGGGAGGCTTACTTTCGGGACGCTGTGGGGAGCCTCAACTGGCACCAGACAACAAGCCACTAAAACATTCGATGTGAGTAAGATAAACTTACAGACAATCTTTTTTGCGTACTGCTCAAGTTTTTATACCTTTATATTTACTTTGCTAGGGGATATACGGTGAAGAATCTTAATTCTTTGTACTCTGGATTTTATTTCAATTTTGGTATCAGAAGTTCCCAACGCTTTTATAAGTGCTTAATTTAAAATTTACTTCAACTAAAAAAAGGGTAATTTAAATAAATGAAAGACAGGAATAAATACAATTAAAGTTAACTGGAGAAAGTTAAAAAATTGAGGATGTTGAGTCAGTAACGTGTGTGCAATATCTTTTGATTTGGACTTGAAAAAATGGCGAGTGAGACTCCACAAATGAACTCCAGCGATAAAAACTGCGTTCGAGTCACACTCGACCTAGTGCAGAAGGTTAAGTTATAATTCTGAGACTTCATCTGACCTCAGTGGCAAAGACAAATTTATAGGGTCGAACATATCTGAATGGGCAAGACGCTGATCTTCGGTATGGGAGGTCATGGGTTCGAATCCCACTATAACATGGATGTTCGTGGCCTTTTGGAATTGGCTTTAAGCAGCAGATCCCGATCTCATTATCCCTCATGTTACAAAATAATTGCCCGTAGCGCCCCAATCCACACAAAACCAAATTTATAGGGGGGTGAAGGACTGGAAACTCCCTAAAATACTTTCAACGTATGCATTGGAAGGGTTGTTTCTAATTGTTTTTCACTGAAAGCGTTGTAAGATCATTTTAAAACAATAAAAGAATTAAAACCTTTCTTTGCAATAGAACTGGTTACAACAAATTGTATAATTTAACACTGCTTTCGGTGCATAAAGGGATGACTATAAAAAAATATGAAGGTTTGGTGAAACTGGCTTTAAAAACTCAAAGAATTAATTTACCAAACAAAACCGGTAGTTTATAAATTGCTGATTGTGTCATTCTGTTTTTGAATTTTGCTACTCTACAAGGTAAGACATTTTGTAAAAGAAAAATAAAAAGATATATCATAATTCCTTTCTAAGTATTTTGTTTTATTTACCTAGTTACCTTTAATTTTACATCGTATGGTAAGCAGTGGAGCATAAAATAATTATGCTCCAGTATTTACCAGGCAAATTGAAACCTGGTAAAAAAAGTAAATTAAAAGACAGGTTGCAAATATACTTTTGAAGATACATTGAAATTGAGTACAGCATTGCTGATCCGTTTTATGGCGTATTTTTATATACAGCAAAAACTATGGATATATGCATAAGACTTGTATGTACTTTGTGTAAGGAAATTTTTTATGCCATTAAAGGTTCATTGTAAACTGGATCGAGACTTCGGACTCTAACCGAAAAATAAAATTCTGACTACATTCCTACTCAACGAAAAAAATACCTGGAAGTTAGAAATCCTTCACTTGAAAACTAAAACTACAACTTAATATGCATAATATGTATAATTTATTTATTCCAGTTTAAAAAATGAGGAATATTAAAATTTTGTGTTTTGATTTACATCGAAGGGGAATTTTTATTTTATATGATGTGTATATACGTCTACCGTTCTAAAATAAAGATTTCGATAGACGTTCATACACGTCGAACGCACTTAATTAAAAATCTTTTCTGAACAACCACGAACATCTTTAAGATATAGACTCCTATATACCTATGTCATCACTTTAAAAAAAATGTTTAATAGTACAAAATAGGTGTCATTATATAACCATGATAAGTACAATTTTTCAACATTATATTCATGGCCTTTCATTACCTTGTTAAAAAGACCTCCTTCATCAGTTTAAAAAATATTTTGAGCTGCTATTTTCAATTTAGTAAACTGAGTTGGTGAACAGCTGTTGCGCTTATACCTGCAACGTGCAAGACATGGGAGTGGAAAAATTATGTCGTAAAGAAAGATGTCTTCGGTTTAATCATTCCAGATGTATACATTGAAAGGGTAGATATATTATATCCTCTTTCAAATCATACCTCATTTTTCACTTTTTCCTTGTTGGCTACACAGTTAGAGAATGTTTGATCCCATAGTTCAAGCTGTACAAAGTAATGAAAAACGTTCCGGTATTTATTAGGTTGAACTCCAGGGTACTAAGTTTATCCATTATCCACGTTGCATTCTTGGTCCTCCTGATACGTAATCAATAACACTTGCATCAATGAAGTAAAATTAATATTTATAAAAGTATGAAGTTATGCTATTCTTTAAAATCGAATACAGTGAATCGTACAGTCTTTAATAATTTAAACAAATTGTTACATTTCGAGAAAAAGTATTTTAATTTTCTTTGTTTCGTTTCGAGCTTTTTTTTGGGGGGGTGGACTACTCGATGATTAATGAGACCAGAATTCAGTGCCTAAAGCTCATTGAAAATAGCCATGAATATCCATGGCAGCAGTGTTTTGGAGCACTACAGTCTACAATTTTGCTAAGTGAGGGCTATTGAGGTTGTTGCTATACAAAGAGTTAACTTGCACGCCTATGTTGAGTGGAACCCCATGTAATCTTAGGAGATATTTTGTCGAGTCTCCATCAGCATTTTTAAGTCCAAACGAATAGGTGCTTAAATAGAAAAATACCTGGAGGAAAGCAGATAATCCAATTATTTTTCTGACGACCATATGAAAGAAAACGAGGATACAACCTGGAATCAGTTTCAAGAGGTATCGTGCACTTGAAATTACGAAATACAATAACGTAAATAAAATTGGCATTTAATTTGTTTCTGCCTTTATTTATAAACTGGTTTTGTAAATCGAAGCAATTTAAAAAAAAACTTTAAAACGTTTGTTACTGCAGGTAGCAGAACTGAATTAAAATTCGAAGTGCAAAGGGTTAAGGGTAAGATTTGAGAATGGTATGGTTTGGTTTGGTTTGGTTTGGAGTACTACGGTCTACTTTTTGCAACACGAGGGCTAATGAGACCGGGACCTACAGCTTAAAGCCGATTCCGAACGGCTACGAACATCCATGCCACTGTGGGATTCGAACCCACAAACTCCGGTACCGAAGGCCAGCACCCTAACCAATCGGCCATCGTTGAGAATGGTATGGAGATCAATATTTCTACTCTGTTAACCTATCCCCCCCCTACGTACAGATTATCTCTATCCGAATCATAGAAATGGTTTGAAGAGATACCATGCACTTGAAAATCTCAATACAATGGTGTAAATAAAACTTTCATTTGTTCCTGCCTTTATTTAAATTGCTTTTTTCAATTTCATTAAATTTAAAAAATAAAACTTAAAAGCATTGGGAACTGTTGGTAAAAAAAAAAGCTGACACAATTCGGAGTACAAAGGGTTCAGGGTAAGATATACGAAATTGCTGGAGATCAACGTTTTCACTCGGTTAACCCTTTCTCCGTTAAGTACCAGATTATCTTCATCCGAGCGCAGTAACGCGGAAATTGTAAGCGAAAACTATTCTTCCATATTCTCACCAGCAATAATGCGTGAAGCATGCCACTGAAGATTTTTATCTACGGATAATATCGTTTACTGTGTGTCTTTAAATGAAACAACTTCCATCCACATCACAAATGAAGCAGTTAATTCATTTTTTCTTCACACTTAAAAAGGTATTAATTTCATGGTAAATTATTTCACGATCGGTTTCCTTCAAATACTATAGATCGCGAAAAATAGTTTGGCACCATTGTAAAAGTCATAGTTTGCTCTAAACTTCTAGAATTGTCTTTTAAAAATATGGGATTGGCTGATTGGAATGATTTCAAACCTATTCTTTTGAACAATTTTTCGTGTTCAAATTTTATAGTTTACAAAATTTAAAACGCAAGTCTAATATCTTTAAATTTAAGTAGCACTCAATTGTGATAGTTCGGATGATGGACAAAGAGGTAGGGCTCTGCTTTTAAGCAACGAAGGTCGTTGATTTCAACCACTGTGCTGGAATTAGTAAATCAGATCCGATTATGCAACATCAGGATATAATTAACCCTCAAATAGTAAAGAATCGACCTTAAAGATAAAACCAATTACACGTACAGTAGAGTTTCCCCGATTTTTCCCACCAGAAAAAATTTACACTTTTTAAAATATTTTGGCTACTTGGTACGTCACCACGAATCTTTCATTACTCGTAGAATATCGTGTAAGAAAATACGAAATCTGCCGGACAAGGGACTCAAAAAATTTTGTTCAAAAGGCCGAGAGATACAGTCTTCACACCTACCCCTTCATCAAACCTACTCCACAGTCTCACGATGTTCATGCCTAAATTTTAATACCAAATTACTTTGAGTAGATTTATCTTAAAAAGAACTCACTTTTTAAATGTCTGTCAACAAAGGATTTTCTGCTACATTTTTATGACGAGTCGACTGAAATCAGCGTCTTAATGTCCAACAAATTACTCTTAAGGATATAGAGCAGTAACTGGACAAGTTTAACTGCATAACTTTAAAATAGTGTTCAAATTATTAGTAAAACTGATGCGAGTTCTATCAAAAGAAACTATCGGTCTTTGTTCGACACTGAGCATTATCCTACTATTATACATGTCTGCAGCCCAAAGTGTAAATTCCAAAAAAATACTACTGGTCGTACACGAAATAGTAAACTTGGGATTATGAAAACCAGTTTAGCTTTAAAGTTAAGTTTCAACTGCAGTGGAAAGGTTTCTTGAAACTTAATTTCTATGAGATGATCAAGTTAGATGTCTGTATAGAGTAGTATTGATCACTTCAGGAAAGACAATTCCCATATATCTAGTGTTTTATTTGGCTCAACGAGAAACAAGTATTAAAGTCATTAGTATATATTTATTCAATAAAATCGCAACTACTAAAAACGTGACAACATGTCTCAACGGCAGGTACAAGAGATTACGGGAAATATATACACAGATTTAAAACAGCAACTATTTTCTCGGGACAGGAGCATCAAGCTATAGGGAACATCACAATAAGGAGCATAAATGCAGACGTTGCTATATTCCACCAATACACGAAAACGGAAAATGTGGGATGGCAATAATCTTCTGCTCCTGGATGAGTGCTTGAGGTCATCTGCCAATATGTTGCGGATTCTGAAATGCGAAATCCATGTTAGCGAGATCTAATCTTTCAAATTCCAAAGTTAACATTAAATCAGAGTGGTCAAGTAACGCTCTCAAGTCTAATCAAAGTAATTAGAGTTTCATTTTACTAATAAATAGCTACTAATTGCTTAATCTTTCTTCCCGATAATCATGTAGTGTATCGTGAGCAGTCTTGACCGCCGGTAAAGGCAAGTTTTATGAAGTCACATGCACAAAAATCTGAAACTCACTAGTGCATGTTTAAGAACATGTCATCCAATTTTTCAGGAACATACGTTCACATGCACAGCTTGTCTTATGTTGGGTACATAACGCCGAGTGGCAGACAATTGGTAACCCACGAGGCAAAAGAACGATCATTCAAATTAAAGCACTGGCTCTGTATGCAACATTATAAATACTAGAGAAGTGATAAGTTTCATTTGTTGTAGAATAAGCTACAAACTTGAAGAAATAGTAAGCCCTAATTTTTGTACTGTAACCAAAGGGAAGAGAATACAAAATAATCGCTCGACCGCAGTCGCTAAGGATGATAATACAAAGTGAATTAGGTTCAGTGTTCAGAGACTACATCGAAACAGTGAAGACTAGTAAATATATCTTAAAAAGAATCCACTCTCGCCAAACTAAACTCTAGCATAAGATAGTATGAAACTTGGGACTTAAAGTACGTGAATAATCTACAATTATAAAACTGATAAATACAAAAATATTAAGTATGTAAAATGGACAATTTGCCGACGTAATAGCCTCATGAGTAATAAATTTATACAGCATTTCAGAACATAAAATGGAACTCACCAGTTATAAAAAAGAACGCAGTGATGAATAGACATATTAAGTTCATGGTTTGCAACATCGACCTGGCGTTCTCATCAACCCATGTTAACCTGTGAAGGATTATGCAGACACGAAGCGTAAGTATGGCCATTAATGATATTCCTATCATAAATACCATGTTAGGCAGAGAATCAGCTGCTGGACACTTAAACATGTAGATGGCACCTGGAATGCACAAGTTTGAGCAATAAATCCACAGCAAGATTAGAGTATAGTAATAACCAGGACCCAATCAAAAGATCAATTTTCGTGCCCCTCTATATAAGTACAAAGACACGCCTAACGATCTATGCCTTGATGAAGGTCATATCCCCTTATGGATATTATATGGGTTAGCATCCAATATTATAGGTACCCCTTCCCAATTTATAAGGGGTATTGTTAGCGTAATAGCTATTTTATGAAATACTAGATAATATATAAAATATATAAATTATAATTTAAATACAAAAATGCATACAAGCAAATAAACCTTTATTAATATGAACGTAAAGGAAAACAAAATTATCCATCACCTCATACCTTAAGTTTTAGGTATATAAAACGCTCTCAAGTGCACCGGTAATAACGCCATTTTAACATTTCCCCATATGAAAGCTAGGAATCTAGCTACTTTACACCAATTATGGATAATACAGCAATGCTTAATAGTGTGATCAGGACACCAACAAGTACAGTCATAGATAACCACAGCTAGATGCTTTTGCATGTAAAGTACCTCTTAAGTAGTTCGACTAAAATTACTTGTTAATTATATAACCAGCCCAAATAAGTTTAGTAAGCTAAAGGGACGTGGAGATTTCATAACCATTAATAAGTCTATAGATAAAACGTTAGAGGTTAAGGTTCATCCCAATGAATTCAGCGAGAAAATGTCAGAAGCGAAGCTTAAATTATTTTAATGCAAGTAATTTAAATTAAGGCTGCAATGTGAAGCTTACCCATTATTCCTGCAGTCAGTGATAGAGTCATCGAAATCAGCCAGAATGGAATTGCATAACCTATTAAGAAAATTAACAAAATGAAATTTCGCCAAGTTCTGATATGGATAATATTACGAGCTTTGCTCATAAACTGCTTTAAAGACGATCTTACTAGTCTTAGTGAAATACCAATCTTTAAACAGTAAAAATTATAGGAAATTAAGATTGCTTAAGAAACTTAACTTACGGCTTTCAAGTTTATTCCATAGGTACTCGTAAGTTCTTCGAAAATCCACACTAAAGCTACAGCATCCATGCGTTCTAAATTCATCTGGGTCGGACAATGAAGATGCTGTTGTAGGCTCAGCCTGTTCGGACTCCGCAACTTCAGGGACAGACACGACACATTCACTACAATCTTCAGCTGGAGAAAATTCACTGCTGGAATCTCCTCGTCCTGTGGCAGAAGTAGTCGGTTCAGACACAGGATCTTTGGCGTTGGTTGGTTCCGAAGACATTCGAAGTTCTCCTGCTTGCCCTTTGAACAAGATAGGAGGTATCATGATTTGGGATCTAGTTTTAGACACGATTTTAGTTTTTCAGTCAATGTGAAGTCCATGAACATAGCACAGCTACTAGTTTCAGGATTAAACTCGACAATTAAAACAGCACAAAATGCTACAAGTCATGTGGTAAGGTTCAAAAAGTAAAAACGAGTGCTTATTTTAGAAAACTACACTGTCGTATACCAAACCTTAACCAGATATAAAATAGTTGCCCGAAGCTTAATCCTAGAGAAATAAATGCAGTTCGAAATACATGCCCAATTCGTCGCTTGCTGTACTAAAATATTCAACATAAAAAACATCTTACTACATGTCACAGGCGTTAATTTATTGAGATTTAAAATAGTTAAGCAGTTAGACGCATGTGAAATTACATGTTAATGCGTGCATAAGTTCATTAAGTTTATGTATCTCCGGAGTGCTTACATTCCTTGTAAGTTTTTAGAAGTAATTATGAATATAGTACTAAAACAGTGCGTAATATTGGATTTAAAGTTACCATCAAAACATACGATTTTAATTTTCCGGTTAATATTTTGCTAACAAAAATTAATAGTTAATACAGTTAATTTTTTAATGAGCCGAATGAATGAAGTTCCATACCTTCTTTAGCAGGAGCTGCAACTTCAGGAATGGTATCAATAATTACGGACTGGGTATTAACTGCAGGGGAAGGCTGAAATAACATCCAAGAAATTAACAAAATGTGAATCAGTATGCATAACAATGAACATCTCACTCAGTATTTCCGATAAATATTTAAATACCCTGAAAAATTAACTTTCATTTAGGTTTGTAAGAGTGAAACACTGCTATAGGAAGAACGTTCAAGTCTTACTGAAGAAGACTTTTTTAATGATTTAACTGTTTAAGGCAAGGCTTACTAACACAAGCTAAGTTACTTTCAGCATTATAGGGCATTACTTTACAGAAGTAAAATAGACTATCAAGAAACGAGCACGTAGTAGTTGCAGTATTTCGTATGGTTAAAATCTATTCCACATCGTATATTTATCAGGAGGATGGCACATTAAATGCCGACGTGGCCTAAAGATGATACTCCATTCAAAGCTGAACTATCCACGACGTTATTAGAAACTGGTTTGATTTTTTTTACAAATACCGTGTAAACTATAGATGTTTTAACATCAACTTCCTACCTCACACTTAAGTAGCTTCAAAACATTTATATATTTAAGTTATATTTAAAACCGACAATTGAATTTAGTTTACAAATGTAGAGTATTGAATCCGTTGTAAGATATGCTAAGGCACATACATACTGTCGATAATATAGAAATGATTTTAAATTCGAAGTTATAAGACTAGATATTATAAAAAGACGAAAAGCTATGAACTCTCGGTTGATAACCATGACCAGAGAATAACAGACTAATGAGCCTAATTTACACAACAACTCTATTTTACCTCTGTAACTACAATTTGTGGGACAGCCGCAACAGGCGTGGCTTCGGTAGACATGGCTCACTAACAAAATATAAACAAACAAATTTCTAAAAACAAAGAACACAGTACTTGCCTCCCAAGAAGTATTTTCTTCCATATATATGTGCTGTCTTATTCAACACCGCCTTTAGAAAGATCAAAATTTGAATATAGCAGTAGAAGTTAATGTTATTCTGATAGTCAAAATATTTCTTCTTTTTAATTTTTAAATTCTTAAATTATTCTATTAGCATTCAAATTAAAAATCAACTTAAATTTGTTTTAAAATTTACATTGAAGATTTCTATTTGAAATCATATTTGCTTAGGTATAAACTTTTAAAAACGCTGGGAAATTTTGTGCCTTTACGTCTTTAATGAGAAGTCATAAAAGCTTATTTGATGTCTACAAACATTGCATCTCATACAACAGCAATCCATTGTATTTCAATAGCTTTTTCACGTAATACTGCTTTCCCATTTTCTATAAAATACAGTTTATTGGCTAAGAATCTTGTTTAATTATTTTAAATACGTCATCAAGACCTGCAAATGTTAATGAAGGAACTGGTTATTTATATTATGTTTGACAAATTAATTTAATCCAAACTAAATATCTAACAGATAAATTTACTTCTTTAATAAACGTCTTTTAATATACTAAATATGTTAATCGGGAATACTGATTGAGAGATATTTCCTATGTATCAGTACAAAAGAAAATCAAAATCATTTTTATTGGCTTATCATTTTTAGTAAACTAATCACTGTAGTAGAATCTAACGTTGGTGTTCGTAATGATGCATCACTGTGAAATTTTAATTACAACCAGTCAACAAACATTACGAGGAATTTAAAATTCTTAAGATTTGATTATAATGATACCTCAATTAAAAAGCTCAATTAATAAAAGCTCATTTAATAAGAGATTGCAAAACTTCTTCATAAGATTTCGGTTAGGAAATTTCAACCTAAATCTTTTAACGGTGAAACTAAATGTTACCGGTTAAATTGTTGACATAAGTTAAAAACTTGTGACAAAGTTATGTTATTAGTACTTTAATCTAAATCTTCATTAGATCTAAATAACAAGACTTAACCTTAAAAGTTAAAAAATATAATTTTTGTTAGTTTTCTTTTTCTTAGTCCACTAAACATGTGAACTGAGGAATACACTAAGCTCCCTACTATTTAGATCGAAACTAAATATTAATTAGATTTAAATTATAATACTTAACCTAAAAAATAAAAAAAAATATAATTTGTGTTAGTTTTCTTTTTCTTAGTCCACTAAACATGTGAACTGAGGAATACACTAAGCTCCCTACTATTTAGATCGAATGAAGATTTAGATTAAAGTGCCCTAAAGACATACTAGCACTTTAATCTAAATCTTCATTAAATTTAAATAATAAGACGTCATCATAAAAATAAAAATTAAAAATATTCTTTTTTTTGTAGTACACTAAACATATGGATTGCGGAATAATTTAAGTTCCCTCACATTAAGACACCACTATTTCGATTTAATGAAGATTTAAATTAAAGTGCCCAAAAAACGTATTGGTACTTTAATTTAAATCTTCGTTAGATCTAAATGATAGAAATTAACCATTGAAATAAAAAGTAATAAAATTATTCTTAGTTTTCTCTTTTTTCGTAGTTCACTAAACATGTTAACTAAGGAACGTATTAAGTCCCCTCAGATCAAGAATCCACTTTTAAGAACATTAAGTCCTTTCTTCTACAAAAATTAATCAAGAATCCAATTTAAGCAACGCTTGATAGTCCAGGGAAATTTTTGAAAATTTCCTTTTCCCTTCTCCATTCCAATAGTATAATCTAAATAAAATACCAATAAATTTTATACCATAGGAATATAAATCTGCTTAATCTTACATTACTGAGATATTTCTATCGTTAAATACTATATTCTTCATTTAATTGTTGACAAAAGTTTCCAACCGTTACAATGTTTGCCTACATAAGGTTTAAAAATCGTTAGTGTTCTCCCTATGATTATATCTGGACAAAAGTCGAATAAGCAGAGTGCTGCTTTTTCATATTTTTAAAGGAACTCTTTGTATATAACTTTAAAGAGAAGTGAGGATTTTTCTGAAATTCGTCTAAAATCTATAAGGACAAAACATACTTTCTGGAAAAGTATTCCCACCAGAAATATTACCAATGTTTCCTCACAGGCATTGAAAAAAGTTTTTCGTAACCACTACCGTAGTGTATGTAATTCACTGTTAGCAAGGTAGCAAATTTCATGGCTATAGTTAGAACTTGTATAACGCAATAAAATGGCCTAATGGTCAATGTGCAAGGCTAGAATTCCGGACTGCAGGATTCAAGAGCGTCAGGCGTTTGGAAAATCTCCCTTTTATATCTGGAGAACATGGAGGATAAGGTTGTAGGTGTGGGTGTTCTCTCGCTGGGAAGTTGGGATCCACTGACTTTGGTTAACGCGTTTTGGGGTCAGCTTCTTACCACACACTGTTAAATATAGTTAGAGGAGGGGAGACAAATTGTGATTACTAAACTGAAAATTAAGTTTCATGAAGTAAAATAAATTTATGCATTTTTTTTAAGTCTGTAATTTAAAGAATCCTAAATCTGTAGATATGGATGTTCTCTCACTGGGTTCTATCACTGAACTTGGTTATCGCGGCTTGAAGTCTGTGATATATCAAGAACCTTATTGACGTCACCCGATGTATTCCCAATGGAACGTATATTTGAGCATTAAACACTCCACCACTTAAAACACTAAACTTACGAATTTATTCCCTACACACACTTCACAATTCTTTATTAAATATAAACATAAACACTGCACTACATCAAAACATCTAACCTTTAACATATAGCCATGATTGTAAAACTTAAAACCCAATCGATGGTCAACCTCGTGCACCGTCCCATACAACACCCTTCTCCATCTCTTGACCTCTCTCGTCTGCCAACGTTCACCCCTCACTTCAGTCGAGTGGTGCAGTGACGTCACTCTGACATAACAGAGTCCAGTGTGTAGTAAGAACTACGAACTGTCAAATCTAGAGAGTAAAAGGACAATTTCTGACTGCCAAGATGAAATTTATGTTTTATGAAGTAAAATAAATTTTTAGCATTTTTATTCTACAAGTCTGAAACTTTAGAATCGTAAGTCTGCAGGTATGGATATTCTCTCCCTGGACGTTTGGGACACACTAATATTGGTTATCACGTTTTAGAGGCAACTTCTTACCACACACTGTCAAATACAGAGAGGGAAGATGCAATTTATGATTGCCAAAATGAAAATTAAATTTTAAAAAGTAAAATAAATTCCATGTTTTTTTATTATTATTATTCTACGAGTCTGGAATTTTAGAATTTTTAGTCTGTCGGTGTTGATGATCTCTCGCTGGGTGATTAGGAACAACTGACCTTGGTTATCGTATTTTGCGGTCAATTTCTTACTACACCCTGTCAGACACAAAGAGAGGGGGATAAATTATGATTACCAAAATAAAAATTATGCCTCATGAAGTTAAATAAATTTTTATGTATTTTTATTCTACGAGTTTGAAACTTTAGAATCGCAAGTCTGCAGGTGTGGATGTTCTCTCACTGGGTGATTGGAATCCAATGACCTTAGTTATCGCGTTTTGGAAGCAACTTCTTACCACACTGTCAAATATAGAGAGGGATGGGGCAATTTTGAAAACCAAAATGAAAATTACGCTTTATGAAGTAAAATAAATTTTAAACAATTTTTATTCTATAAGTCAGAATTTTAAGAAATATTTTTACCAAAATCAAACTCGTCTGCTCCAAATGACGTTAAATTATCTTTAGATACATAATTTGCTGAAATTTGTTTTATCTCTTAAGGTATGTCCCCAACTGCTCCATTGGATTACCCTCTCTCAATGTTAATCTATGAGAAAAATATAATTAATCCTGGCCGGTTTTATTTAAAGAAATATTTAAAAAATATACACTACGTAAAATTCTCTAGGCTGTTATCATTTCCCCTTTTTTAATTTATGTGTGTTTAATTTTCTTATTTGCGTTTGAAACAGAGTACGTCAAAATTTCTTACAAATAATTTAAAATTAAATATACTTTCTTCAGTCCTTTTAACAAAAGGGAAAAATAGCATCCTAGAGAATTTTATGTTCTTTTACAGGGTATAGTCTTTAGAGAGTTCTTTAAATGTGAACCTCCTGGGGGAATTTTAATTTTCCCATAGATAAATATTGAGCGGAATGAATTCAGTATAGCAAATACAGATTTAACTTAAGAATTACCTCAAATTCAGTTCTCATACGAAAAAGATAGCAAGTTTCAATTAACTAAAGACCTTATTACACGTCAATTTGTACACGTTGAAAAGGCAACAGATTCATCTCACGATTCCTTTTCCTGATGAGAATTGATCAGATTTCTTATGTGACAACTAAAATTTTTCAACCGATTAAAAGCTTTTATCAGACGTTAACCTAAGCTCAAATAAATCGAATAAAAAGATTTAGTTATTACACGAGAAATCCGCAAATTCTACATCTTGAAAAAATCGTAAACTGAATCAGTTTCTTTTTCAACACGTAAATGTAGAAGTGTGATAAGGCCTTTAATGTTTTCTTCTTTCAAAGATAGACCGTACCGCTCCAAACCAACTTGTGTTGTTTAAATTTCAGTCTTCGGAATCCCTTTGAAGTATACAAATCACGCATGATATAAAATATTTCCTAATTAAAAAGTTGCAAAATACTAAGTAAACTGTATGTATATAATCAGAATATATAGAAAAGTATGCAAGTGAAAGATAAGTCCTAGAATTTAGTAAACCACCAAGGTACCGTATTTAATTCTCTCCTTCATTTGAACCTTAAGTGAAGGTTCTAATTTAAGTGATAAAAAAGAGTTTAAAATCACTTTTTGACAAACTTTTTTAAGACACACCTCTTGTAGTTTAAAATAGTAAACTATAAGCAATTTTCATAATTTAAACATTTTTCATTTCAATTTTGAGTTTTTATATTTTCTGAAATACATAATACAAATTCTGTGAATTTAAGCTTTTGTTATATTGGACATCCCGCTTATAAGTTCAATTTTCTTAAATCCTTAGAAGTGGCCTTATAATGAAATATTGTTATTTTGAAATTGTATATATGGTTGATTTGAAGGTCAAAATTTGGGTACAAGAAATTAATTAGAAAGAGATAATTTGTTTAAAGTAGATTCTACATGTCTACGAACATCCATACGAATGGCCATTCATTTTGGTACATAATGTCAACTTCCTGTCTATTTAGCTACCATCCATATATACGTGTGTGTATACAAAAATCCCCTTTTATCTCACGGAACCATAAAAGTTAGAATATTTTATCTTAATAACTAGCAATCACATGTCTAAATATGATCCGTGGTATCTCAGTCGACAGATGCACCGATCTTGTAATCAGAGGGTTACGAGTTCGATGTTCGAACCAGCCAAATATTTACCTTGTTCAATAATCGCTATTGTGGGCACTTAAAACAAGTTCGTGGTCGCAATGTCCGCCAAGTTACTGTGAAGATCCACCTTTGTTCAGAACACGAAAGACCGAAATCAGCTGATTTGAAGCCCTCCTGTTTCGACCCGGCTACAATAGCATGGCGACGCCGTGTCTGGGATGTTGATAGTTCGGTTGAATAGGTGTCACGGCCCTGATCGGTTGTGGTAATGATACCGGAGGATTGCCTGGTGAAGACAGAATTGAAACAGCTAGCGAATGAGGATTAAACTAAAAAAACTCGCCTTAACCATAGCTGGAGTTCTCCGGTAACTGGAATCGTAACTGACCAAAAAACGGTTGGCGGGACCGTAATTGAACCCCAGGTATAAAAAGCCTAGAATTTTGCGACTCGGGGCTTGCCATATTAGAGCCAAATAAATCCTATAGTGTTGTTCTGCCAAACTCCCATGTATTACAGAACTAGAGGGCTCGGCCCAAGCAGTTCTGTAACAACTGCACCCTGTGATCCTGTGACTCGCGGCTTTTCGACATTTTTAAGGTGGTGCTTTGACCTCGTAGAGGCTTCCTCGACTTTTGACCAGAGCCAGCTTTTTAATGATTACGTTCGGGAGACTCGTAAAGTCCAGGACAGAACAGCAGGGTCTCGGACACCGAGCGGGGGATAGATTGGGTTTGCATTGTACCCGGGAAAGCCCTCCCCATTTGTAAGATTATTTAATCTTTTTTTTAGACTGTGATCGTCGTGGTAATTTTGCGCAAGCAACAGTCCTCTACATTTTCACTTATTTTGGTAAAATTAGAATCCCGTTGTATATATAACAGTATTTACTCCAGAAAAAAATAAAAGTTATTTCCAATTCTATTGTGACTCTGATCCTTCTTCACTCTACTTCTCATTCAAAAACATTGAAATCGTCACATTACCAAACAATAATCTAAAGGTGGCAGGAAAGCCTGGGAGGTCTTTGGCTTGGTCTCTGTTTCAAAATTACAAATACTCACTTTGTTTGTTGTGTTCTCCTTAGGGAATAATATTGACCGCCTATATGATGCTTTCATAACAAATATTTACGCCTTGGTAGTGGAGAATTTATAAAAGTCCCCCGGCTTTGGAAATAGTAATAATAAACATGTCTAAATGTTTTATTTCCTTCTCCTAGAGCAGGGATGGACAAACTTTTTCGGCCGCCGGCCAAAAATCAAAAGAAAACAAATTTGGCGGTCCAAGATAAATTTTTCTAAAATTTTAAAAACAATATACAAGAAGCTAACGGTTTAAATACGTTAATGATATGAATGAAATTGAGATTTCATTTTTAAAAGTTCCTTATACTAAGGTTCGAAGTGAAATGTATTGATTTTAAGGAACGATGCTAATTGCTCACCTGTCAGTCTACTTCTGAATTATTCTTTCTAAGGTTCAAAGTTGAAAACACTTGTTCACATATAAGAAGCTAACCTACCGCTGATCTTCTGGGATTGAGATAATAAATTTGGGATATAATATTTAAGCAAAGTAGAAAAGGAGATGGCTATATAATGTATAAATATATATTTCTTTTAATTTGTCTCGGACCGGCAACTTAAAATTCTATCCGCGGGCTGGATAAAACCTTCCGGCTGGCCGTAGTTTGCCCATCCCTGTCCTAGAGTATTCCCATAGGATGAACTATAGTAGAATAATCCACCTAATAAAAATAAAGAATCTTAAACTTTTTAATTTTTTATTTAAAACTGTAAAATATCATCATTTGGTTATTTACAACTTAAATAACATATAAAAGTAGTAATTTATTCTTGACATATCAGCCTCATAACATAAAATTACGGGCTCTTTCTTCTCTACAGTTATTTCAACTAACATTTTTGAAAACATTGAAAAGAAATATAAAAAATTCAACATACATGCATATATATGATAGTTAAAATTGCAACTTAAACAGTACCTTACAATTCGAAAAATCATTATAACAGCTTTTTATAGATTGATGATAAATTTTAAAGTTGTTTTTTTAATAATGCCATAAGAATTTTTAATATAATTCTAGCTTTAAGAAGTAGTTAATTAAGTAATTTCAAGTGATAGCTTAAAAAGCATAAACTATACACACTAAATTAAAATAATGAAACTTGTATACTCACAAAATAACTTTTAATATATTGAAATTAGAAAAATAAATTTTTAAATAAAGTTGATTAAATATTTTTTTTAAACTTTTAGTAATACGATCAATGTGTTTTATTTTATAGTATGACAAATAGTAAAATTTCTTAATTTTACAACTTCTTAAAAGTTTTTATTTTTTTTTAATTTAAAATCTTAGATACGTTTAACTTTTGAGGTTTATTTAATGTAAAATATGTCTATCTTCAATTCAGTATAAAAATTTTATTTGTAACTTGCCTATTTCAAAAGTTATGTTGCAGATAATTAACTTTAAGTTATTATGGCGTTGATTTTGTGTCTAAAACTATATTTTAAAATGAGAAAGTTTTTTGCTTTATGATTTATGTTTTAAAAAAAATTTTATAATAAAAATTTCTCGAATAGTAAGGTACAATATATCGTTAATTAAAATAAAGACATACAAAAAATCATTAAAATCGGATTTAGTTATTTTATGAAGCAAAATTTAAGAAGTATAAAATATCACATTTTACTTTGATATACATTGTAAAACATCAATTCGGTATCGTAAGAATGTATGCATTGTTCACAGAACGCCGGATGTGCATCGAAGGTTCGATTTCTCCTGTCTAAGAAAATTTCGTGCTAGTTTTTAATAAATAAAACTCTCCTCTGCAGATCATTACTATCTTCAGTGCTACAACAGTACAGATTCAGGTTCCTACGAGTTTTGCTCTGTTTGAGAACTTCACCAGCACATGAGAGCGATGCACATCACAAGCCCGGAAATCAACACCATGGATCCGAAAAAGATGAAGATGAAATTCAGGAGCCAGTAAACGAAGCCATACAGGTGGGAATTGCAATAGTTTGGATCTCTTTGGTCGTCGTTTGGTTTGACGCTGTATACCCAGTAGCATGCTGGAAAATTGAAAAAGAAAATGCAAATATAAAACAGAAAAATAATCTCATAAGCATGCGACTGCGAATTCGAGACCCGAGCCGACAGTGTTCATTAATGTGGCTGAAATACGTAAAATATACTCGTGGTCGCAATATCCATCAAGTTCCCAAACCTCAGGAGGAGGCAGACTAATCCTGGAGGTCTTCTGCTTGATCCCCAGAACCTGATTAAAGCACGAGCCGACTGGGCCCCCTAATTTTAGGGGTCCCCTAAAATTTGGTACTTAAATTTAAAATAATTTAATTAACAAAATGTGAAAATGTTTTTTGCTAATTCTTCAAGTAACATTTCATGAAACCTTATTCAGATATTAAATAAAAACAGTTAAAATATTGACTATTTTATCTAAAACACACTCCAGTTTACTTATTTACATCACTCCAGTCACTTTTTACAAAGGTATATAAACATATAAAATTTAATATAAACTTTCCTCCAAAAATATTCATTTGTATCCTCTTTTATAAATTAAATTTTATTTTTGCCTTGAAATGAGGGTAGAAGGGAAGCCCAGAAAGACTACAGGCCCAGGGCCCAACTTTGCCTTGATCGGGCCCTGTTGGTCCCTGTCGACGCGGACCAATAACACAAACAAAAAACGAAGACTATAACATTTGTCTTTAAACTTATTTTAATCATAATGCCAGCAGCAACGTACGGCCATCACTCACAAAAAGTTCTCCTTCCTAAAACTTAACTAAAATAGTGTTGCCACAAAAATGCAACTAAATTATGCTACAAAAATAAAACATAGCACACGGAGCATAAAACATAACAGTACAAAATGTAACACATAGTTCGAGGATAAACAACAAAACAAAATACAAAACATTAATAAATGATTCAAACAGTCCCTACAAGGATTTTACGAGGACCGACTTCTTTTTTGTTGTCCTGTCCTAAGGAGTAATGTTGGCCACTTATATGGTGCCCTCATAACAAAATGGTCAACAAATATCTGCGACTTGGCAGTAACAAATGCTAGAAAAGCAAATGCCACAGCATTGAAAATAATAACAATATTTGAGCTCGTTTTGATAAACATGCATATTCTATACAAGGCCAGCTTTCTATTAGACCCAACAGGCCGGGCCCTAGGGAGCATGTCTAAAGGGAGACTAAGACTATTATTTTTCTACACGTTGGTTTTCCAAAAAAGCCCTTTCCAAATTGTTAGGAACATCCATACCAGCTGCGAGATTTGAACCCACGAACACCGGTACCGTACAGTACCATCCTACCCATTTGTTCATCAATTGTCTCTCTTTACTTTTGAACCGAAGGGAAAGAAGGTAGTCCAACAACAAAAAAGTCAGTAATTTTAACGGGAAGTACTCTCTTAACCCCTTGACATAGATGATGTCAGTCATTTCAGGTGTTACTGTAAACTTTGACGTTTCCGAGACGTCAAGAACTGTATCCGCTGTTTTGATTTCACGTGTCCGTAAAAAATAATATACGAAGCAAATCACCATAGAAGTGTAAAAAAATGACAATTCCTCTACCTATTCGAAAATGCTTTGAAATATTTCATACTTTACAGAAATACTAATTTATTTTATATTATTTATTAATTGTTGTCCATTAATATCATATGTCAACTTCATTAAATGTTGCATATCAATACAAATTTCAAAATAAAGTGTTCTGTTTCTCAACTTGCCTACAACCTTTTGTTGATCCGAATTTAATTGTATTTTTTGCATGCATCAAATTCCATTTTATTTGTACGTCAAGGAGTTAAAATAATGAAGCTAATAAAATAATGAAAAATAAATTAATTTAGTACGACCACCAAGCGTGGGCGATATTCGCCAAATTCTGGCAACCATTGCTCACTTTGAACAAAATTATAGCCAAAAAATGGCAGCCGGCCCCCGGAACTGGGATTCTGATAGTTTTCAAGCAATTTAATTAAATTGCAACAGTGTTTTGGTGATGTTCGTCTAAATATAACCAAGTGATGAATATATTTTGCTTAATCTCTACCTATAGCAAAATTTCTGCACTGTTTAATTCAAACAGCAGTACAAAAGTGCATTTAAATACATTAAAAACTCAAGTTTGCATTTGTATCCCCTTTACCAAGGTTTTAAACATTTTTCATTTGAAATATGCTTTGAAACTGCGTACAAATTTAATATAATACAAAAAACAAAGTGTAAATATCACTTGATGATAATTTGGCGATCACTTTGAAATCACGAAAATAGAACCAAAATATTGCTGTCGCCCCACAGAACTGGAAATCTACCTTTAGTTTTACTTACTTAAAACTAAACGGAATTAACGTACGTTTAATTTTCATCTGTCATTAAGGTCTTTTTATTTTTTTGGTACAGGAGTAATTTTCTTTCTACGTCTTTCTCGCTTTAAATTTCTTGCAGATAAACTTTCTTTTTCTTGTTTATTTTATTAAAAGTCCCTAATTATGTTGTATCCATTAGCGAAATAACTCATGTGATACATTAGTTATAGAGAAAAAAATACACACCATAAGTGTAAATAAAGAAAAGTTAATTTGTTTCTTTTAATATATATAAATTTTCGTAAACTAGTTGATTATCCCATACAGCAGAGAATGTATGGTACAAAATTCGGCAATACTTACTAGCCACAAACCAAGCTGCTAAGAAGAGGTTGATGACAACATTTATCCATCCAATAACAGTGTGTCTTCTAGGCATGCCGGTATCTGAGAAGGATCGGAATCTGTCAACAAAGTTGAGGACATTGCTCAACATAGCAACACATCCGGCCACGATGACACTGATTGGAATCATTTTCTGTGCTGGACAGTCATGGAAATATTCGGCACCTGTCACGAGTAAAGTCGTTAGTCATTATTTACATTTTATTTATGTCGGTATACACAAATATAGATTGACCAGAGAACAGTTCACTCGCCTAATCGGAGACAAATTTGCCAAATTTAACTGAATCAGACTGATTACAAATGGAAACATTGTTTTCAAATTTTACACACGTAATACGACGTCAGAGTTTAACACATTTGCTGCCGTTCATTAATTTTTGAACGGTTTTTCGTAAGGAAAAGATGAAGCAGCACTACCTGACAAATAATGTATTTTTTTTTATTCTAAATTTCTTTTTAATGTACAAATAATTTTACATCTAATGTCGTGATGCGTGTTAAATGGTAGTAGTTGATTAATCTTCGACAGTTTTCCAATTCAAGTCTTCTGGGAACTGATCTCGCCCTGTCTAATATTTTGATTTATTATTATTTTGATATCCAATTCTCTTCGTACAACCTTTTCGTTACAGGCTAAATGCGACTAATCCTATTTCGCTTTTATATCTATGAAATTAAAGTGCTTGACTTTACTATACAACGTCGATTTTATCAGTCAAACTCGTATTCTATAATATCCTTTTGGATTAGCATGCCAATAAAAGTCGATAAAAATACCAAGGGATACCCTATTCTGATAGAACACCTCTTGTTATATATATTTTGAACCAAGTTATAGATGTTTATTGTTATTATTTATCATTACTCTATATTACTAATGTAATAAGATACTAAAATACCTTTTAAAAAAAAATAATCTTTCTAAGATTTACTTTTAATTTTCCATTATTTCTTTACTACATTTGGAATTAAAAGTCAAGGACTCGTATTTTATATGCTGATATCCAAAACAGTGCCAATAATTTCATAAAAATCGCCAGGATCTTAAGGAACGTAGTTACAAGTTCAATTTATAACTGTAAACCAAACAATATCCAAGAATTTGCCATCAAAACTAAGGATGCTACCTCATTGAGGTCGAATTATGTCACAGATGACTTCCTTGTCGTAATGACGCCAGAAGTCGCTAGAGATGGGAATTTCGTAGCATAAATTCCCCCATCTGTCTTGTCATAATGACGATTTTTGACATCATTATGACTCGGATGATATGTCCCCTCTGACTTATCTCAAGTGAAATGTGGTATCACCCTGAGTTTTTGTAAAATGTTATTGAACCCACTCTTCTACATACTGGTGATTTTGGGGAGAAATTTATCGTATTGTTTTAATAACTAAGACTTTAATGACTCACTGTGTCGAGCTACACAGTCCTAGCTTCAAGGCCGAGAAATTCCTCTGAAGACCTGTTGTCGAAACACGATTAAATAAATAAATTGGAGGGAATTATCTGTGAATTGGCGATTTTCTTGTACCACTGTGCCATTAATCATTTGATCAGTCAAAACTGGGATGCGGGCAAAGGCTGCGGGCTTAACATGGATAATTTACATTGAGCCTACAAAAAAGTCTTCAAAATTTACATGCAAAAGAAATTGATTCCAAACTAAGACTCAGTTTTAAACTAGAAGATTTTATAATTTTAGCTGTACTGAAATTGCTTGCATTATTTTCCATAGAACAGTTCTGTGTTTAGTCGTAACTCATGCTCTTAGTTTTCACGAGGTACGATAGAAACTATCAGAATAAAATCTATGTGCAAAGACCATGTTTCAGTTAACACCTCCACTTTTTAACTAAGGCTTTGAAGTAAAACGGTACATTTAGCTCCATTTTCTGTTGACTCTCAAATACTTTTATCATCTCAGTTGGATAGACCGAGAATTTTACGTGAAATTTGTCCACCCGTATGGGCTCTTGTTACCTTACTTTTTGAACCACCTACATCGTTACGTACTCTGAATATATTTATACCTTTCAAACAAATAAAAAGTAAAATTCCTTCTAAAGTTATGAGTGTCCCTTGTTTAAGCTCTAAGCAACAGATGGTTATTTATTGCGTAAATAACGGAAAATCTAAACCAAGAATCAAATTTCAGATAACTCCAGAATAGAATTGTTGCTTTAAACAAAGAAATCAAAATCTATTTACATTTTCAACAGAATTCATTCATTTTTTTTTCTTCAATTTTAGTTATAACTTACCGATAACAATCATTACAATAGGCACTGTTACAATGACTATCAAGACAATGGTCCATACAACTGAAAAATAAACAAGTTCCAAATTACTAAGATGGTTTATTAAAATAATACATATGCCGACATGTTTTTTACAGTATTTTATATACAGCACTTTTTAAACATATGTATGCGATATAGCAAAATAATTATATTTTGAAAAAAGATTATTATTACAGTATAAAGTCGAGTTATTGAAGCAATTATATTAAGTATTACACTGCTTGAGTATAGAAAATTCATTGATTGAAATTTTTAGTTTACTTTTGGTTTGGAAGATAGCACGTTATTATTTTACAGTTTCCATCTATACAACTGCATTTAAATTATATTACTATTTCAAAATTGTATTCCTAAATTTTAGTCAAAGCCTTATGTTTTAGAAACTTATTTTATGATAATACTTCTATTAAGTTTATTATTTATTGGACAACTAATTTTAACATTTAAAGTAGGGAAAAGCAAGAATATTTAATAATTAACCCGTTGCCCGTTTTTAATGTAATATTAAGTGTACCACTTTCCTGAAAATTTACTTTCAGCCTTTTAAATGCCACCATAATTAAAACAGGAAGAGATAAAAAAAAAGCAAATAGCATTAAAGCAGCAAGGAGTTAACTTTATAAAACAGTTATCAAAAACAGGGGATACACAGGTAAAAATATATTTGAGGGTGCCCCCTTGGCGAATTTGGCAATTTTTGTTTGGCGCCAATCCAAAATAAAGCAATTTGTCGCAATGTCACGAACTACTTTAATGCCTTTCCCATTCATTTTCATGTTTACAACAGCCAACAGACAAACAATAAACTGCCCTTCCGTTTGAAACTAAAGCCAGAATTGTCATAATTTGAGAATTTGCCCTACTGCGTGAAATTGCCTTATTAACCTTACCAGCCGACATCCAACGCAGAACTAACTGACCTCTGGAATTACATATACTGTTATACATTCAAAAATAGATCTAAAATCTAAAACAATGAAAATCAAGATTGGATTTAAAAAAAAATACAGACGTTTCCATAAATAAAACAACATTGGCGCTTGGCGATCAACCGCGATCACAACTTGGCGAGAATCAAGAAGCACCCTCAAATATAGGCTAACCGATACACATTTTACAAACTACAGAAAATATATTTATTGCATCTTACCTCTCAATCCTTTTTCCATCCAAAACTGTTGGCATGTTTATCTCAATAAAAAAATTTCCAAAACCTTTTTGCAGAATTTTCAACCAAAAAACTTGTGATAATTACATAATTTTAGCAATTGTGTGGGGCATAAATTAAATTCAAGCAATAATACCCGGCGAAATTAAAGTGAGATAATTTCAATTGTTACTAGTTACAGTAGTTGTCAAAGTAGCAATAACAGTGTATATTATGAGAGTTATTTTCAACAAATTAACTGAAAAGTCAATGCCCAGAAAATTTTGTTTTCTTCTTAGGTCCCACAACACCTGGCTACAGAAAGACTGATGAATAACCCGCATGTCCTTTCTTTCGATAAATTGAGATCCCAATGTATCTACAAATCATACTTGTGCTGAAAAACCAACAAACTTTCTCAGTTTGGAGTTTACTGGAGTAAAAGATAAATTCAGAAGAAACATTTTCAATATCCTCTTATTTACAGTGTGAATTCATTCCTTCCGTGTGAAATTTTATGTCGATGCCTTAATTTCTCTAAATTTTTAGACTATCCATTAACCCTCTAAGTGGTTCTCAGACAATTCCGAAATAATGGCTTCGAGAGAAGTTTTGCTAGGATAGTTGATTGTTTAGGAATGCACTTTAAATAACTGAATTTATTGAGAGATTCAAACAACAAAACTGATAGCATTTCATGCTTTGCAAATCTCTATTTCGAAGGATTTCGTTTGCTAACTGTATCTCGAATTGC
>CM063505.1:24977775-24992775 GCA_032207245.1 Pardosa pseudoannulata | reverse complement strand
TATTACTACCACGTAGCAGTCACAAATAAAGATTTCAAAGATGTTCTTTGAAGATCGCAAAAAGAAGTCATTAATGGTCAAAATGGGTCTTCCCACAAGCTTCAAACCCCACCAAAAGTATATAATGTACCGTTGATATTAATCTTTAAAAATATCATCCTTATTTGACACAATTTGACACAACAAAACCTCCTTAAAAACAAGATAGATGCTATCTATGAAGTATTTTTTTCAATTTAGCAAATATTGAGACAGTAAAAGTTCATATTTAAGCAATTTACAAATTTTCAGTGGACGAGGCACGAATTTTACTGATGATTTGAACTCTGAATAGAGGTATAAAGCTATTTTTGAAAATGTTAGTTAAAATTCCAGAAAACTTTTGGAAAAAAGAAGTAGTCTATAACCTTTTGCATCATTTCCACCATTTCCAGAGCTTCCAGCACCCCCTTCAACACTTTGGTATCCAGACTTGGATGCCTGTGAAAAAAAATATGAGGTAAGATTAACTTTATCAGTATGAATTACTTCAATTTTTACATCATTGAACTGATATTTAGGTAGTGTAATTTTTTTAATTTGTAGAGAAAAAACATTGAAAATTAAATATTTAACCCTTTCGTGGGCCATTTATTTCTCACTCCACATTTCCAAACTTTCAAAACAGAACTGCTAATTTTATTCAATCGATCGAACAATAGATGACAGCGAAATACCGAAGCGGGAATTAGTCTTCCCATCATTCCAATAGCAAGACCAATATATTAGAATGGGTTTTGCTCTTCCTACAGGTGTGTTTTGTAAGATCTTGTAGGTGGGAAGTAATCTTCCCACTGCTCCCAAAAGGGTTAAATTTTAATAAAAATCCAACAAGGAATTATGACATCCAAGGAATTCCACACACGGAAGCGCAAAATTATTTCTGAACTAAAAGCAAATTCTGTTACATGAAGATTTAACAAGCTTTCCTTTGATAAAAGTCTGAAATGTATTTTAAGTATTCCACGTTAAGTGCTCTGATTTGCTATTCAACAAACTCCTCGGGAATGTCTTCTAAAATTTTCTATCTGTATAATTTCGGAAAAATCTATCCTCCGGTTAAAGAATCTCATTGTACAACCTCACGTGCGACTTAACACAAAATTCCGCAAATTACACCTTAGTAACATAATTTAATTCTGTTTATTATATACTTTTTTAAAACAGAACTACTTTTGCCTTTGAGAAGAGTTTGAGGCAACACGATGAACATGAAACTTTTAAGCTCTTTATGTCTACTACGACAAGATAAACCTAATTCATATGCAGCGTTGCAGGTCTATTTTGTGAATCTTAACAGGTATGTTTATCTCTAATATGGTTGGATGGACATGCTACTTGAACATGAATGTTACATTTGAAAAATCTATTCCAAATTGCTACATTTCCATTTTTATTGCAGAAGATGTCACCAATGCCTGTAATTAATATTTATGAAAAACCGGAATGTTAAACAGTTAGTCACCGGTAAAGAAAAGTGGATTAAGGTCGATCGAGGCCCCAAGCGCAGAAGAAAATATTGAACGCTTAAAATAGAGAGATACAAGAATGATAAAAGTAAAGAATAAAATACAATTTAATTGCTCGGATGAGTGGTAGCAAGGGGACTGTGAAGCATATTAACTAATGGATTATAATAAGTGAATATAAATATACTATAAGATCTTATCGCTGATTCAAACTTGCAATTAAAAGTGCACATTCGAAATCAAACTTGATGCCAGGCCTTATCACATGTCAACATGTATGTGCTGAAAAAGCAGTAGATGCAGTTTAGAATTCCTTTTCCCGTTGAAGAATACGTGGACTTCTGGTGTAATAGGGAAAGTGTTCTAACCGATTAAAGGCTTTATCACATGTCAACCGGAACTGAAATAAATCGGTTGAAAAGTTTTCGCTGTAACACAAGATATCTGCACATACTTCACCAGTAAAATGTTTGGTTTGGAGCTCGACGATCTACTTTTTTGCTCACAAGGGCTAATGAGACCGAGACCTATTGCTTAAAGCCGATTCCAAACGGCTTCGAACATCCATGTCAGCAGCGGGATTCGAACCCGCGAACTCCGGTACCTAAAAGCAGCGCTCTACCATTCGGACATAGTTTCGACACACCAGTAAAAGGAATCATAAACTAACTCGCACATGTTTAAATGTAGTAAGACCTTTAAAAGACCATAGTTTGAAGTAATATTTTGTGGGACCTAGTGTGCCTGTCATTAAATCCCCTTTAGGGTGGCAAATATAAATTGCTTCATTTGAGAAAAGCTACGAAGGTAGGTTAGAAAACAAACAACCGTGTTCAACTTATACTTTTTAGCAATCTAAAAAATAACCCTTAGACAGAAATATAGAGAAGTAACTAGATAAATGACAGATATTTCATTCTAAATCAAATTTCTTCGCGATTACAATATTTTCAATCTGTACCAGAAGGTAACAGTTAAAAATTCAAAATTATTCTCTGTAAATAGCAGATTTTATTTTTTTAATGACCTTTTAAAGCATTATTTCCAGTGGTTAAATAGCATTGTTAGAACAGCGTAAGAATACACCACTTATTTTGTGTTGCCTTGTTGTAGATTGGTAGCATTCATTATCGCTATTTTTTTTAATAATTTGGAACTATGTTTTTGTAAGCTGTTGAGGTATTAATAGCCTCGTTATTTCTGTACTTTGCTTGGGAGTCAAAACTAAAAGTGTAATTAGTTTATGCATTTGTATTTTGTATTTGTAAACACAGTTCCAAAATTCTCCAAAGGGGTACTTGATTCTGAAGTAACACCCTTTCTTTTAGTAAAAATTTATGTTGTTGTTATTGAATTAACTCAATACATTGTTTTAAGATTAATATCCGAAACGAATTTCTTAGATATTAATTGCACTTTTGGTTCTAAACTTGTATTAAATTGCCTTGTTGTGCATCTCTCATAGTTTGCATTGTAATATTGTGATTTTCTGTAACCTTTTAACACTTTTCATTTATTTATTTATTTGTAAAGTGGAATTCTTTTCTTGTTGGTTGCGCTGGACCAGTTATTTTGGCTATGGATTTGTACACGGTCATGGGAATTGTCGCTTTCCTCCTTGGCTTCAACAGTTTATAACCTTTGGGTTGTCCATAGGAAGGACAGTTTTCAATTCTAAATACTGTATTTCAACATTTCACAGATAACCGTTTTCGAGTTATGCTGTACAGCGTTAGTATACGTTATACAGAAATTTTTCTTTGTATACGATGCATATTTCAATCAAAAGAATAGGTGCGCCAATATATAATAGTTATAAATGCAAAGTTTTAACATGTACGGCTAGTTATTTTGTTAGATGACCAGTATTATTTCCAATAAAAGTGCATTGATAAGACATGATTTTAACGAGGATGAAAGCTGATTCTACGTAATTAAAATCCATAGCTTTAACCTTTGTACACCGAAGGGCATAGTGAAAAAAATAAAATATTAACTTTTAGTTATTTAGATACAAGCACATTCACACACGCTTAAAAATTTTTAATATCTTGTACTACACTGTTGTAATAATGGATGCCTGTGAAAAACAGAAATGTGAGGTAAGCTAAATTTTTATCAATAAGGTATACTTCAGCTTTTATATCATTGAACAGATATGTAGGCAGTATAAATTTTGTAAGTAGCAGAGAAAAAAAATGTTTAAAATTGAATATTCAAATTTTTATATAAATCCAGTAAGCGATTGTGAATCCAAAGAATTCCACACTAAGGCGCACAAAAATATTAAGGAACTAAAAACAAATTCTGCTAGTTGCTCGAGATTGAACAAGTTTGGCCTTCATACAAGTCTGAAATGTATTTTAAGTCTTCCATGTTAAGTCCTCTGATTTGTTATTCAACAAACAATAATACTCCTCAGGAGAGCCTTCGAAAATTCTCCATCTTTATGTAGACTACATCATAGAAATCCATAACCGTTGTACATCAATGGGAATGGCGAAAAATAATTTTTTAATTTAACTTTTACTTATTTAGATACAGGGACATTTATACACTCTTAAAAATATTTAAAATCTTGCATTTTATACTATTATAATAAAATAAAGTTGTTATTTATATGTTATAAGAATATAATTTTCTTTATAACATTTAACTATGAAACTAAGTTGTTTAAAATGCTCGGCTATGAATTAATAAAAAAAATGTCTAATTTGATTAAAATTTGAAAGTGTCAGCTAATATTCTACTATATTATCATTATTTTCAAGGTAAATTTTTAAAAAATTTAGTAAAAGAATTTGATTTTACGGAATTAAAACCAAATAAGCATACAAATATTGTAAACAAATATTCTATACAATTCAGGCTAAACAGTGCCAGCTGCAAACATTTTTGTGATAATCAAGTTATTTCTTTACGTGCGTAGTCTTCGTCACTTGTAGAGGTGAAAACTTTGTTTTTAAACGAACATTCGTTACTTTTAGGGAGAAACAAAGATAGCAAAAAGTTTCTTAATAACCAACTAAATCTCTAACCCTCTACATTTGGTAAACATGAAAAATAAATAGTAGAATGACAGAATGTACACACTCACCCCCTGTTCGCTTGCTACGAGTCGATCTGTACTCTGATACATGACGTTGGTTCACGTGATATCGCCTCTAGTCTTCTGCTTGATATTCTGCAAACAGTAACACCAGAAATACAAAAATAAAAAGACTGTCAACAGGTGTTCACACAGAGATGACTTCTACACTGCTGCGAGCCTTACCTTATCTGTGTTGCAAAAAAGGCTTTTTTTATGTTTGGGGGGGGGGATTTCAGATGCTTTCGTTATGTAAAAGCTTGATTAACGCTCAAGGTAATCAACTACCTGGGCTTAGATTTAGCCCATTGTTGCCCTCACTGTTTCTATAGCAGGTGTTTAAAGAATACGTATTTCGTTATTAAATAGTCTGCTTGAGATGATGGCAAAGGGGTTCTGAAATCCTTAACGGGGGAAGGAGGGGAATTAAAACCTTTCTTGTCCAATGTTCCCAAGCGGGAGCATACAATTTAAAATTCCAATAAAAATTAAATTTTACTAAATCTGCGTTGTAATTTTTTTAACTACAAACAAATACAATGCATGATTTTTTTACATAACAATTACGTTCTAGAAATAAATTCTGTGGTGTACAGAAACTCATAAAAAATGACATTTTATTGCACTTTTAGCGTAGCCTTACATAAAAATCCTCAAACAATTCAAAACCAAATCAAATTTATTTAAATAAGGTATACTAATATCATTAATTTTTACTATAACTATAAAACATTAGATATTGAGATTTAGAGAAAAATGCTTTTTTAAAGAAAATAATTATGTTCGCAAAAGAGAATGGGCGAAAACGGAACTCTAATTCCGAGGTGTAAGGCGCCAGTCAGACTTGCTGTTTTTTTTTTTTTTTTTTTTTTTTTTTTTTTTTTTTTTTTTTCTAGCACGAAAATCTATGTATTTACTCACTTCGGTGAAAATTGCCCGACGAGAAGGTCGGTAGTCTAATTCGCTTATTCTTTCAATCTGAGTCGCATTAAAGTTAAAGTTTTTGAAAACCTTGGTGTCCATGTGTCCAAATAATTCTCAACTTGTGTCCAGCCCTGGGAGATGGGTAAGTTACCCAATCTTTTCTAGTCATTATAATCTTGTGTTACGTTTTGTAACGATTAATTCTTTTCTTTATTCGTAAGGGGAATTTAAAGCTCCCCAAGAACATTAGCTTCTTTCTGTGCGCAAAATTACATATACTTTTTTTATTTTACTTTTAGAGTAGTCGCCAATGTTTTTAAATGGGACCATATTGGCAATTAATAATATTTTTATCATAGCGTTTAAAAGTTTAAATAAGGTAAAACTCTGCTATATGGGCAATATACAATAACTGTCAATATGTAGATATTATATCAAGTATTTTCAAAATTTTTTAATCTTTGCATTATCCAATTAAAATTTTTGGTAAATTATTTTATCAATATTTTTCACTATATTATACAATAACATTTTATCTGCTAAATTAAATTAGCATATGAAAATATAGGAGTGCATATATAAAGCTTAAAGTGGTTTAAGCCGAAAGCTGGACGATTGGTTAGGGCGCTGAGCGTCGGTACTGGAGTTCGTGGGTTCGAATCCCATTATGGCATGGATGTTCGTAACCGTTCGGAATCGGCTTTAAGCAGTAAGTCCCGGTCTCATTAGCCCTCGTGTGCAAAACAGTAGACCGTAGCGCTCCAAACCAAACCAAACCTAAAGTGGTTTAAATTTTATTTTCGTTATGCTATCTTCTCTTAAAATACAGTCTAGATTAAAAGTACGGAAATTATAGCAAGGAAATTATAGCAATTTTTCTGTAGATGAATTCTATAAAATTCCTTTTATTCGTTAACTAGTTGAAAATAGTTATTTAAGAATCTATTTAGAATTAATTTTAATATTATACTATTTATAGATATCCATATTGTAAAATTAAAACGAATTATTTATTTTAAAACAAATATAAGCATTAAACGAGCGCTTCTTGAATCAGGTTTAGATATATTAAGCAATTACCTCACTAGCGTAATGTGACAAATCTGTAGAATAATTAATAAATTATTTCGATTTATATTGTATACAACTAGGAAAGAAAATTTAATTTTTATTATGTTAGGTTCTATTAATGTGTAATCTAGATTAAAATTACTGAAAATTTGGCAATTTTCCTCTACGGCCAGTTTTATAAAATTGATCTTTTAAGTAGACTAGTTAAAAATAATGATTTAGAATCTATATAGGATTAATTCTTAAGTCATACAAGTTATAAATATCCACATCATGAAATTAAAACACTTAACTGATTAATAAATAAATTTAACAAGCACTCCTTGAAACAAGCTGGGATGTACTATACGCAATGAACTCCCCAGAATAATCTGACAAATCCGTAGAATAATTAATAGCTTAGATAGATTTATATTACGTACAACTAGGAAACAAAATACCATTTAATTTAAAAAGAAGAATGTGCAGTAATTTTTATATCCTTGCTGATAAATATGATAAGCAAAATACAGAAATTAAAATCAAAATCACCTACAGTATAATCATCCAATAGTCCTAAATAATTATAACATCATTAGAAATAACTAATTTTAATATGAAGTATTCAAGTAAATTATTCAAATAACTCGATAATGTCTTAATGCTATCATTCGTATGTAGAAGTTTAAACAAAAAAAACTTAATGTTTCAACAAAAAATGAAAATTAAAAGTAACTATATTATAATCATCCAATAATATAACATTTATAACCTAAATAATTATAATATCATTAAAATTATAACTAACCTAATAAGGCGTATTCAGTTTTTCAAATAACTCGTTAACATGCCTTAATTCTATCATTATATGCAGAAGTTTTAAAAAACCCTTAAAAGTTTCAACAAAAATGAAAATTAAAAGCAACTATAATCATCCACAAGAGTATAACATTTGTATACTAAATAGTTATAACATCATTAAAATTTAACTAACTTAATAAAGCGTATTCAGTTTTTCAAATAACTCGATAATATGCCTTAATACTATCATTCGTATGCAGAAATTTAAAAAAAAACCGTTAAATTTTCAACAAAAATGAAAATTAAAATCAACTATAATATAATCATCCACAAGAATATGACATTTGTATACTAAATAGTTATAACATCATTAAAATTATAACTAACTTAATAAGGCATATTCAGTTTTTCAAATAACTCGATAATATGCCTTAATACTATCATTCGTATGCAGAAATTTAAAAAAAAACCGTTAAAGTTTCAACAAAAATGAAAATCAAAAGCAACTATAATATAATCATCCACAAGAGTATAACATTTGTATACTAAATAGTTATAACATCATTAAAATTTAACTAACTTAATAAGGCGTATTCAGTTTTTTGAATAACTCAATAATATGCCTTAATACTATCGTTCGTATACAGAATTTTTTTAAAAAAGCCTTAAAGTTTCAACAAAAAGGAAAATCAAAAGCAACTATAATATAATCATCCACAAGAATATGACATTTGTATACTAAATAGTTATAACATCATTAAAATTATAACTAACTTAATAAGGCATATTCAGTTTTTCAAATAACTCGATAATATGCCTTAATGCTATCATTCGTATGAAATCACAAGTTTAAAAAACCCTTAAAATTTCATCAAAAATTAAACTCAAAAGCACCTAAAATATAATCATCTAATAGTATAATATTTACATCCTAAATAATTATAACATAATTAGAATTAAAACTTATTTTAATTTACTTAAAATTTCAATAAAACTGGAATTAAAATCAATACCTTTTGAATATAGAAACTGATCCAGTATCCTTTTACAAACACTTCTGATGCTCGCTAGTTTATTTTCATGTATATATACGATGAAATGACTCACTAGTCATCCCCTTGTATACCAATATAACGTAATATGTTAAATTTGGTTAGTTCTCCCATTTTGTAGACCCGGAGTTATGGAGTACGTCACATAGAATTTCACGTTATCGGATCAGATAAAATATTTAGATAGATAAGATCACTATTTCGTCTCTTCATTGCTCTCCTGATGCTAAAAAATTATTTCCATTGCACCTAGTTGTGTAATAGTTAGAGGGATAGTTTAAAAAAAAAGTGCGTTATGTAACACCAATAGTGACCCAAAGAAATCATGCAACAATATTTATGGTTTCGGTAATTTTAGATAATTTACTATTTTAAAACGTTTAATGAGTCAAATATATTCTGTATAAACAGCTTCACCTACTCGTAGTTAAGTTTTATATTCAGTTTAATTTTAGTAAATGTGTTTGTTAACAAATATTATAACTCATAGAAAAAATATGCTAGATTTTAAATTAACAAAACTGTCTATTTACTTGTAAGGTATTTAAAATTTATCGATCATTTTCAAAATGTAGATCGTCTGGAAGTGGCCAAATGGGTAACGTGTTGCTCTTTGGTAGCGGGAAGACCCCCCCCCCCCTGATCAGAACACTAATGACCGAAATCAGCCGAGCTGGTCCCACTTTTAACTAACTTCATAAGGCTTATTCAGTTTTTTAAATAACTCGATAATATGCCTTAATATTATCGTTCGTATGCTGAATTTTTTTAAAAAAAAACCTTAAAGTTTCAACAAAAATGAAAATTAAAATCAACTATAATATAATCATCCCCAAGACTATAACATTTGTATACTAAATAGTTATGACATCATTAAAATTAAACTAACTTAATAAAGCGTATTCAGTTTTTTAAATAACTCGATAATATGCCTTAATACTATCATTCGTATGCAGAAATTTAAAAAAAAAACCTTAAAGTTTCAACAAAAAGGAAAATCAAAAGCAACTATAATATAATCATCCAATAGTAAACATTTATATCCTAAATAATTATAACATCATTAAAATTTAACTAACTTAATAAGGCGTATTCAGTTTTTTAAATAACTTGATAATATGTCTTAATGCTTGACCAGACTACAATAGCGCGACGATGTAGTGTATGGGAAGTTGATAGTTCGGTTGAATAGGCTTCACGCCCTGATCGGTCGTAGTAATGATTCCAGAGAATCACCTTGAGAATTCCAGAAAGAGGCATCTAGCGAATGAGAATTCGACTACTTAACTAGCTGTAACCTTAGCTGGATTTTTCAGGTAACTGGAATCGTAACTGAACAGAAACCGGTTGTCCCCCCCAGGTATAAAAAGCCTAGAATTTTGTGACTCGGGGATTCTTTCATTAGTTTTGTTTGCCAAAATCCCATGTATTGCACAGAACTAGAAGGCTTGGCTCAGGGAGTTCTGTGCTACCCACATCCTGTGATCGGGGCTTCTAGACTCGGGAAATCTCAACTACTTGGACTCAGGATTTTTCGACATTTTTTTTTTACGTCGGTGATGTTGACCTCATGAAGGCTTCCGCGACTTTTGACCCGAGCCAGTTTTTTAGCAATTACGTTCGGGAGACTCGTAAAGTCCGCTCATATAAGGAAAGGCAGGGTCTCGGACACCGAACAGGGGATAGATTGGGTTCGTGTTGCCCCCTGGAAAAGATTCCCATCGTGTGAGAATAGTTAATTCTCTTTTACGACTTGTGATCATCGTGGATATGTTATCCAAGCAACACTCCTTTACAATTCGAATGTTTTGGGATATTAGAATTCCTTTGTATATTGCAAATATTTACTGCAGGAAATAAAAGTGATTTCCAATTCTGTTAAGTTTGTGATCCTTCTTCACGCTACTTCTTAACTCAAGAACATTTAAGGTGTCGCAGTAGTAAAGTACGCAAATGCAAATCCCACTGCAGGTAAGGACTTTCGTAATCATTTGGAATAATCTTTAAAACTGTAACTACTGGTCTAAGTAACCCTCGTCTTACAAAAAATTTACCATAATTGTTTGAAAAATAAACAAAATGTTGATAAGTTGTTTAAACTGTAGCAATACAATGTTTTCAAACCCTAAGAATTTTATTTATAAAAAATATAACAACACATAATGAATCTATTTTATAGCAAAATGTGTCGCAGGAATAGGCCAAGTCACTTTTATTTAATGGTTGACACAAATTAATTTCACAAATGGTAGCTTTCGGCCAGAAAAACATTAGCTTTCATGACTCAGCTTTAACGTTATTTCACTTTAAATTCAAGCCGACAAACCAAATTTCACCAAGTTTTTGCTTATGATTTACAGAGTTCTCAATATTATTTTCAAGAAGTGATAAAAATGGCATTGTACACAATAACCTGAAATCAGAATTGAAAAATAATGAATATTGGTTGAAATATGAGCATTTTTACTAGAAACAATGTTTAATGCGTATATTGGAATACAAACAAAAGTTAAAGTTCACAGTTTTTTAGATATACGCAATTGTTGTGATTTTTTTTTAATTAAAAATTCTGAAAGTAATCGTCGCAAGAATAAGTGCGAAATCCGTTGTTTCCAAAAGAAAGCAAAAGGTTGGGAGAGGATGAATTCAAATATAGTATAGTATTTGTATAAGTACGAAATGTACATGTAGTAAATTGCAGGCAGCAGTATCAATGCTTCTTCTGAAGACAGAACTGCATTTTTTTCCGAATATATGCGTATTTACCTGTTGTGTTCCATGAAATCATCGTAAACGTTTGCGGGACTTGAAAGATAAAAAGGTTGTGGAGTGATGTGTTTACACATAATACCAAACAAATCTGTTATTTCGAAACATTAATTTTAAGAATGATATGCTATGATGTTTAAAATTACAAACTGTCTACAAATGGGAAAGGGCTGTAAAAGTAACACAAAAATCGCTTGATTCTACATTCCCTTTTAAAGAGTCCATAATAACGTAATAACTTAGATTCGGGGTAGTCATCAATATAAACTCTGCAGAAATATATTTCAGGCGTTAATTGATAAACGTCTAAACCATAGATTCCCAAGGGGGGAGATACCCTTGCCCATTTGTTGTTACTTTTTCCCCCTGGTGTAGGAAAGCTTACACCAGGTTCAATAGACCCCACGCTGTATGCGACTGGTGCACTGTAATTGTGCACCAGTCGCATACAGCGAACTCCGGTAATGAGCTCGACGCCTTTGCCAACTACACTACCACGGTTCTAGTGCAGAAGCTACTTTACTACAAAAAGAAATAGACTACACATCTCTGAACAAAAATTTACGAATGGTGTTAAAAAAAAGTAGAACCCGACATTAACAAATTATTAAAACTTCAATAACCTTAACCCTTTCAATAGGCGCTTTTGTATTTCTTACTGATTTTATGCTTATTTTCACATTTTTAAAAGTAATTTTTTACTACATTTCATAGGCATTTTAATTAATTTTTAGTGATTCTTAATAGGTAACTAAATAAAATCGTGTAAATAATATTGAATTAATTAATTATTTAAATAATGTTTAATTGTTGGGATAATTATCTATTATGAAAGAGAGCGCGTTGGAAATTTTTTACATAAAATGTAGTAAATAATATTGAACAATAATTTAATTGTCGGTATAATTATCTATTATGGAAGAGAGGGCGTTGGACATTTTTTACATAAAATGCGGTGTAAATAATATTGCACAATAGCTTAATTGTTGATATAAATATCTATTATGGAAGAGAGGGCGTTGGAAATTTTTTTCTTGTAAAGGGATCTAGAAAAGGTTGGTAACTCTGGTCTAAATGAAAAATACAAAATTCACTTACTTTGAGTAAAATCCTGTTGTTTCTGGAATTGTAATTAAAATTTTTCAAATAAGAGTGTGAAGAACTTAACTATTCATTGACTTCCAGTTTGCAAAAAATCCAAATTGCTTATAACAAAATTCTCCCTGGTGTTTTGATAAAGAATTTTTGCACGCTGATCTTAATGTTGAGCCACTTAGGAAAGCTATTACAAATGTCACTGTTGGATTTATTTATTTGCTTAATCTTATACTAGTTGATAAAGAAAAAACAGGTAACCTCACCGACTATGATTCTAGGAAGTTTCTTAAACGATTTGTAGTTTGCCCTTTCCTTCTAATATTAAACCTTCTGTCAGGTATCTCCACTTTATCAATAACTTTCTATGCCGCGTCAGTTCCTTTTCAATGCTGCTACTCTTTTCTAGCTTTTCCGGTCTTCTTGTAATTCTCTTCCTTAAAACATTTTTATTTTATTTTATATTTCATTCATTTACCTTTTCGTCGTATCACTTATTTTTCCTGTCTCAAAACTAAAAGTGTAAATACTCGAGTAAAGATTTATTTTTACATCGATAAGGAGCACAGGTTTCCTATTTTTTGTAAAGCAGGGATGAGTAAACTAAGGCCCGCCGGAAGGTTTTATCCGGCCCACGGTTAGAATTTTAAGTTGCCGGTCCGAGGTAAATTAAAAGAAATTTATATTTATACATTATATATCCATCCCCTTCTCCACTTTGTTTGAATATTATACCCCAAATTTACTATCTCACGCCCAGAAGATCAGCGGTATATTTGCTTCTTATATCTGAACAAGTATTTTCAACTTTCAGCCTTAGAAAGAATAATTTCAGAAGTAGACTGGAAGATCAGTATTTAGCCTCGTTCCTTAAAACCAGCACATCTCACTTCAAACCTCAGTATAAGGAACTTTTAAAAATGAAATCGCAATTTCATTCATCTTAATAATATATATTTAAACCGTAATACTTGTATATTGTTTTTAAAATTTTAAAGAAATTTATCTTGGCCCACCAAATTTATTTTCTTTCGATTTTTGGCCCGCGACTGAAAAAGTTTGCCCATCCCTGTTGTAAGGGCTCGAGTATCACATTAGAAACAGCAACCATAAATGCAGGCTGAACTATCAAAACTGGCCAATTTTCGTAAAATTCTGCTAGTAGACAGAGATGCCAGTTTGAAACAATAAACATGACCTAATTAAAACAAAGGTTTAGTCATTTTGGTTATTTAAAACAGCTAGAAACCCGTGTTTTATAAAATACATTTCCGTGGGTTCATGGATGTTTGTACATTTTAAGTGCAAAATTAAACATGGGAAAGTAAAAAATCAATATAGATATGATATCTACCATATAAAGTAAATAACTAACTTACATAATTTTATAGAAGGAATGGGGTTCCGTCAGAATATCATGTAGATCCAAGGGTGGCGTGACTATCAAAAGTATGAAGACCACTGGTCTGTATTTAAATGTTTATGTTTTCCCTAACATAGTCTTCCATTCGTATCGTATCTTATCGCGATATCCAGATTTTTCGGAATATTCTTAACTCTAATCTAAAGTATCTAAACGATCGAATATTCTTCTACTTCAACTGATACTTGAAAAATCCCAAGAGGTATTACAGATTATTGGAATCCTTAAAGTTTTAAAATCGCTAAATTAAAATATCAAAATAAAAAAATTCTTTGAGAAAGCATTATTTCTTTTTAAATTCAACGAGAAAATATTTTTATGGACACTACATAAATTGTCTATGTGGATGGTACGTAAGTGAAACCATTTTTTTTTTTTAATCTAACTATAGGGCAATTACAATATAAAACAAAATATCCAAACCTGAGACTTACAAAAAAAAAGTGATAATCTTTTCCAAATTTTATCAAGTTACCTGAATTTTTGTATAATTGATATGTCGGGTTAAAAATGTTGGAAATTCTCTTACATATGATCCCTTGTTTGTATAATTAGTTACCCATTAACAAACTATTTTTTTCTTTGTTATATTCCTTTTAGAGTATATCTCTAAAAAATAGATAAATCCAGAGATCAAAACTGCATATTTATTGAGGGTAAAGTGTTATTAACATTTGACAAGAAGAGAATAGGCAACTAAAATATAATATTATACTGAAATAGATATAAGAGATGTCTAGATCAGCGATTTCAACCTAAGATATTGTAGACTATTAAATTCGAAATTTAAAATTTCTCTGAGCTCTAGCATAGTTTTTAAAGGTTTGAATTAATAAGGGTATTGAGTATGATATACATAGTCCTCTATATGTTAATAATTTTAATTCTAATTATTAAATGGTAACACAAAAATAGTTGTAAATAATATTGATACATATTAAAAATTAATGCCGCGGTAGCTCAGTCGGCTAAAGCATCTATCCCAAGGCCGTAGGCAGGGGGAGGGATTTGGGAGACTGGTCCCCCCCCCAAAAAAAAAAAAATTTTTTTAAGACCATTTTGAAGATAGACAATGTCTCACGTTTGTGTGTGTGTGCTATCTACCTAGCTGTTCTTGAACATGGACAGTTATTCTCTTAGAAAATAAACCGCCCTAACCATAAAAGTCTTGCTGGGCCACTGGTCGGAAATACAGCGCTTTCTCTTTCATCAATTGAAGTATCATTCACAAATAAAGATATCTTTCTCCCTTGGTCCCCCTCCGAAAATAATTTCTGTCTACAGCCCTGA
>CM063505.1:24867775-24970275 GCA_032207245.1 Pardosa pseudoannulata | reverse complement strand
AGTAAAAAAGCATATGAAACTTTATTTTTTGATAATTTTCTATTTTTATTAAATTTATAAGTTTTATTATATTTCTTTTTTTTTCATGAAATCTATTTTCGTTTGCATATTTTATTGTCTTGGTGAAAAAAAAAAGATATATTTCCTGATCTCAAGCCCGTTTACTCCTCCCTACTTTACTATTTATTTATTTCCAAATTCTTCCACTATCTTCAATTTAAAGTTAAAAAATGTAAGTATTTGCTTTCTAATGATAACTTGATGTCCTGTTAATTATGTATTATTTACATCTATATAGATGTGAATAATAAATGTCAAAACTATATCAAAATAAATTTATCTCCATTTTCAAAACATCAATACAAAAGAAAAAAAATATTGGCGGTTGTTCATTTCTTTATATTTCATTCCACTATTTGTTAATATTATTCTTACATATGTAAAAACATTTTTTGAGAAATCTTTCATTATATTTATATTACTAAACCACTGAACACTTTTTACTTTAATTCTTTTAAATTTCGTTCTCTAGCTAAATACCAAAATCTTGTCTAACGAAAAAAGTTGAAGATAGTTTGTAAGATAGAATCTGTCTCAAAATTCTCATCATTGGGCATCCCAAAAAGAAAGACAATATACAAGAGAGTGCGAAAAATGAACGTGCCCCTGTTTTGATAAAAATGGACATAGGAGGGGATGGTAGAGAAAGCCTGCTGACCAAGGCATTTATGGCCTTAAACAGTCTGTTTCTAAGAACACTGTTGTCTATGCACATCTAGGCAGATGACACACCCACACACGTGGTCCATTTTCTTTCCATGATACGGTTTTCTTGTAGACTTACAGAATTTCGGGGGAACTGGTCCCCTAGATCTCCCATTGCCTAGTCTAGTCAAGTCCTTTTCTACAATTAGCGATTAATTATACTATATTTATAAGACAGTTATTCATCAATTTGTTCTAATTATAATTAAAACAGATTTAAGGGAAAATCATTGCTACACTATAAAACATTGGTATTAGCATTCAAAATTGCAAAAATTTACTAGACAGAATGTGATTGCTGTAGTGTATATCGTGCAAATCTTATAAATTTTAAGTACAAAAATTCTTTTTATGAGAGGAAATATGTTTTAATATTTTATTAAAAAAAGAATATTTCTTTTTTCATGGTTGTTTTTAATTTTAATTTCTTTGTCGAAGCTGGCAACAAAACATTGGCCGCTTGTTCAGCTGGCTACAAAAAATAGGAAATATTTAATTAATAGTTATATGGGTGAGTCTCGTATTTTTTATTACAAATTACTAATTTTACTCTATATGATTTAGAAATATTTATATTCTTTGAAACTGATCTTGTTTAAAATTAACGTTAAACAATTCTAATTATGTCACAAATATGTGAAATAAGTAGAAAACATATTTCAGTAGTTATAAATTCAGAAAGTCATACGCAGCCGGTAATAAATATTTTTTACATATTTAGAGCTTTATCAGTGTTGGTGGAGAAAAAAAAGGTTCTTTATTGTGTACAATATATTTTTTTGCTTAAAAATGAATGCTTTGATTTGTGTGCAAAAAAATTGCACAAATGCTTTTACTGTACGTATTAAATTTTTTTAGAATTTAATCCTTGTTGAATCCTTTTTAAAAGTCGTTTTGATTAAGCTTAGGTATTAGAAATATTACATATATTACGAAAATTGTGATTATTTCTTTAGGAGAGATTAAAAGAAATATGTTATCCTGTTTTAGTTTCTTTTCCCATTCATTAGATTATATTAACCCAATTACTGGATTAATATTAAGTTTAGTTTGATAGGAGGAGTTATGAGACATATCTCAAGTTATGTCATGCATTAGCTTTTTAGCTTCTGAACTCATCAGTGTAATTTTAAAATATTTACTATAAGTACTGTCATATTCATAAATTGGATTTTTTTTTATTGGTTGTCTTGATTTATGTTGTTTTTATAAGATCATTTTTATATTTATATATTCTACAGTAGTTTTGTTAGGAAATTATACAAAATTTTTAATGAAGATCAATTACTATAAATTTTTCTAAATATATCCTTAAAAGATCAAAAGTAAATGAAATTAATATAGGCAATTTTATATTAAATATTTAATATCCTTGAGTGTGAGTTTTATTATAATTTTCTTCTTTTTCTTTTTACAGATGATATGCTACTGATTAATTCTATATGGCAACTCTTTTAATGCACATTATTTTAGACGCACATGGATCACATTGTTTATGAAACAAAGTATTAAAAATAAGCCATATTATATTTTCTAATATACAATTTGTATACATTTTACAAAGAAACAATAGAGTTAAGCCAAGTAAGTATATTTATTTCTAAATGATGTCAAAACTTTAATTTGAAGTAATAAGCATTAAAATTAATGGTATGACTAAAATTAGGATGTATACATTCTTAGTATTCCTTATTTATGCATTGTTGTTTTGAACCTGTCAACAGCAGTAATCAGATTTTAAATGGGCCTGTTTATAATAATATTTTAACAATATTTAGCAATATATAACAATATATTATAGCATCATTTATATTATAACAATATTTTTTTAGGAAACTGGAAATACATGTACTTCTTCTTTTTTTTTTTTTTTTTTTTTTTTTTTTTTTAAGAAAAAACACTGTATTCTAGAGTATCATATAACAATGCGTGCATATAGTTTTTCTCTTCTTTCACGCATTTCATTTATATATGTTAATTTTTTGTCTGAAATTCACATTTTTATTAGTTTTAAATTGTGTGCCAGTCAGTAGATCAATTTGGGTTCTATGTCTAAATATTTTTTTATGCTGTAAAAAAAACTTTTTCTTTGTGTTTTAAAATACATTCATTCTTGTTCTTGTTATCTAATCCTCAGAATTAATTAAAAATGTAATTTAATAGGCTAGTGTACATATTATTTCTTTTTATTTCACATTATGTAACTGATGAATATTTAAAATAGATTTAAGAGAAGTCTGATAAGTATTTTAGAAAAATGTTAACTTCCAAATAAAATAATAAACCATTTCAAAAATATTAATATGAAATGGTGGAATTTGAAATTTAATAATTTTAATTTGGTTTATATTTATTTTGCTTAGGAAAAGAAATTAAACCAGGCAATGTCCTAAAAAAATAAAAATAAAAATCTAGTTAGATAATTTAATGTGTCTCTAAGATTAAAAAATTCAAATTATTTAAGGAAGATCATTTTTAAAATAGTTTATACACAATGTTTTAATGGAGTGATTTTTTATTTCTGTAGAATGGAAGACAGTGGTATTGATAGTGATTCTAAGCCTGCTGCAAATGGGAAGGCTTCTTCAGTTTCATCTACTGATCATCATCCTACAAATAAAAGCAAAGATACTGAATCTTATAAATCTGATGTAGATCAAGAATCTACTGCCCTGATAAAAGATTCTTCACCAGTAAATTTCTTCATCTTTTTTTAGTGTGTGTGTGTGTGTGTATGTAATGATACTGTCTAAATCATCACAAACCTGCCTCTAATGATATTTTTATAGCTACTGTTCTAGAGAATTCATTATTTATTCATGAATTTTTTAACTTGTTGGCAGTGATAATCAGATTTTAAATGGACCTGTTTACAGCAATATTTTAATCTCTTTAGAAACTTTTGTTCAGGATACCCCATCCCTAATTAACACTATGTTATTTATAAAGAATATTAATAGACCAGCTTCACCTTGCGGAATAAATTCATTAGTAAGTTAGGCTTCCTTCAGTTTCAATGTACAATTCATGCCTAGTGATTTACAGAAATGCTGTCCAATGTTGTAAATATGTTTTACTTATTATGATACTCATTAAGTAAAACAGGAATTACCAAGTGGTTGAATTGTCCAGTATTGCTTATTAATAAGTAAAATTATTAATATAAATTAATGTTAAAAGTTAAAAAAAATTAAACAGGGTGTGTAATGAAAAAAATGGGGCCAATTGAGCACTTATATAAAGTTTTCAATGTTAAGACTAAGTTGTTTATAAAAGAAAAAACATTTATTAACAATAAGTAATAAAACAAACAACTCCTTAAAAATGATATGGTTTGCCACAAACAACACATATATTATCATCTTTGCTTATTCTCTGTTTATACTCTTTCCTCAATGGGTTGAGTAGTCGCTGACCTCCATCCTGTAGCACATTAATGTTTTAAATTATTTAAATAAAGTTAGTTAATTCTGTAAATACAGCTCATAACAGACATGCTATATATGTTAACCTTTGATGCACAACTGCTCAAATTGTCTATAACTGTAACTTATGTATGTCAATATTTCTAGGTTCATACAGTATTATAACAGACAAGTTTCATTATATATATATATATATATAATCCGAAATTGCCATTACGCTTAAATTAAAAGTACAAAAAAACTTTCGGTTTTCAAAATTTTTAAATATGAACAAGCATGTCATTCCCTTAATGTTTAGTGTGAATTTAATGTTGCTTTAGAAGTGGCATAACATTGATTCCATTAACATATTAAAAAAAAAAAAAAAAAAAAAAAAAAAAATTAGAATCATGAAAGTTGTGTTTAAAAATAAACCTGTATTTTAGGCAACAGAATAACAAAAAAAAATTACATATTTGAAATTTATTTTTCTGATATGTTTACATATTTTAAATATTTAAGTGATTATAAAGGAGATTAATACAAAATATATCAACAATCTTCGTAATTGATTTGAAAAATCACTGAAATATATGAATAGTCTGATATTAAATTTTTCTAAGTAGTAAAATATTTGTCCTTAGTTATAATTATAGATTTAAGGAAAATTGCTGAAGATGAAAAGTTGTAATATTTGACAAAATGACAATTAAAATACTTCTTTTTCTATTAATCTGCAAATTTTCTAAAACTAATCATGAAACATGTGATTTCATATGATATGATAAATTATCTGTGCATCTTAACAGTCTGTAGCTTACAATATTGTTTTATATTACATTTTATATAAACTATATAATTTTTTATATTTTAGCTGGAGGTCGTATACCATGGTGTTAATTTAGGAAATAAAGATGTAGGTAGAACTTCATCAAGATTAATGCCTACATCTTTACTTCAAAAGCGTTTGGGTAAATATATATCTAAATATTCATTACAAATAAAACTTAGCTAGCTATAAATTTAAAAAATGTTTTTTCCTGGTTGCTCATGTAACTGTTTTTATTAAAGAAGTTTGCAACAATATGTGTAAAACTCATTATTGGGATCTTTAATTCCTTTACCTCAGTATTGTAACTTAAGTATCAATGTCTCTAATACTCATAATTTAAATGGATAAAATTTGGATCAAATTCAACCAATTTTTGTTTTATTTATTTATTTATTCATTATTATTATTTTGAACTATGGCATTTTATTTCTTCTCCATTTTTGAGCTTTATATGAAAGGTTTTCAAATTATGTGTAAGAAGTTTTATTAAGATGATTAAAACACTCAGTTTTATTCCAATTAAACTTCATCTTCCAATATTTCAAATGAGCGACATCTGATAGTTGTAAGGCATTTTATTCTTATTAAATAAGGGCTTCTATAAAGTTTAAATAAAATTTTTTTAATATTGGCTAAGAAAATTTATTTTAAGAATCATTTATAACTTTTTCAAATTCTAGTACATCAAAATGAACTATATCTTTTAAATAATAGGTGTATTTATATCTACATATTTATACATTTATTTATTATAGAAAAACAGATACAAAAGACTAGGAAAATGAGAGAACAAGAACAAAATTTAGAAGGCATACCCAAGAAACTGATACCGCGTAGCAGGTAAACATTAAAATTATATCATTGCCACTATTTTCTCATTAAACTGCTAAAATTTGCTTCTCAACAATTCAGCCTTTTAAACTTAATTCAATTAATTTTTCTCCAAATCTCATCTTACAACAGCTAATAAAGCAATTCTTGTAACAGCACAGAATATAAGGAATATGTTTTTGAATGAGAACAGAGTTATTTGATAAGTTGTAATTGATCCAAGGTACTTAAATCACTTTGGGGCCCTAGACATTTTCTTGTTACTCTCCCTCTTGCACTTGAAGTAAAACACACAAAAATTTTTGTTTATTATATACAGTTGTTCACAAAAAAGTAAACTATCTTATTTATAAATCTTTCAAAATAGCAGTTTGACTGAGTATTTCAAAAAACCAGGCTCTAGACATTTGTCTCATTTGTGTATACAATTATTCAACCCTAGTTTAATGTGTTGTATACCTGGTATTTTCACCAGTATGGGATTGTCAGTTGACTGATTTGTATGTTAGATAAATCAGTTATAACATCTTCTTGGCACTACAGCCTACAGTAATCCAGGGCTATCCCAACAAGTTTCTTTCATTGTAATCTATCAGATGTTATGTGTTTCCAGTTAATAACCTTTAATGTGTTCAAATCTTCCTCAACATCAACAAGCCATCTGAGTTGAGATCTTTGTTTCCTAGTGCTTCCAGGTTTATCATGAGTTAAATTTCCCAATGCTCCATGAATATTCCATGTTCCATTTCTCAAATCCATATTCATGCCAAGTCTTCTGAGTCGAGTCTGGTTTTAACTCTTATGTCCCCAACATAGAGCATCAGTGCCCTGACAAAAAATCTTAAGAGCAAGGTTGCCCATCTTAGTCACCTCTTATGACATGAGCTACATTAGGACTATTCCTTCACATCCAGTCACTACATGGTGTATGGTTATAACATCTTATGTCTTCCATATCGTAAGTTTTGGGTGACCCACAACTGATTTTTCTTCATGTGTGATGTGTGATCCCCTCCTCCCTCTCTTGCTTGTTTGATGTGGACCTTGAACTCTTTAACTTGGTTGTCTGGGATGCAAGCTACCTGGTGACAGAACTCATAAAATCGTCAAACGGAGCATTTTGGAAATAGTCATAGCTCCAAATAATCCTTTGCAGGCATTTTTGTCTCTAGGACCGAGAAATCGTGGTTGAGAGAATGGATTATGGAGATTGCCATGAGGACTGGGAAAAGGGACAGAGGGTGTTTCGCCCTGTGAAGAGCAGAAAAGAGGAGACTTCTCAGACAGACTTGGACAAATAAACATTTCTCAGTATCCATGAGGGAGTGAGCCATTTCAGGTGGAATGGAGTTTGATTCCTTTACAAGTACTGAATGCACATTGAATGTTTTTCTGTTTTGACACTTCTTAACCATGAGCTTTTTTTGATCGTCCAGCATTGAGTCTCATCTAGGGATATTAATATTCTTCTATATTCCATTCTTTAATTTCTTTTATTAATCAATAAAGCTCTTATTTTTTGTTAACACTGGAGTCAGCATTAAACTACTTTTGCACCCAAAAGACATGAAAGAACCTATTGTATCTGCTGCAATTACTAAGTAGGCAGGCTACAGTGTTTATTACTCATGCTTATTTTCAGAAATCAAAATTAAGAATATCTCTACTTCAATGCAGAATGGTAAAAAATTGCTGAGTTTGAAGTATTTAGATTATTTTCTGAAACAAGTATTTTTATTTTACCGTTTACCAATATTTTGTGTTCAACTATTGACTTCCTTTTGTGCCCACAATATGAAGATGGCAGTTATATTTTGTATTTTTATATGCTGTGTTTGATGTATTTAGTTTAAGTAAAAAAAAAAATTATTTTACCATATTTTATATATTGTAATTAGATATATTAATGTTTTAGTTAAATTATAAAATTTTTGTATGTACATCTATTCATAAAAATGTGGTTGTTGTGATGAATTCAGTGATTATGTTTAAATCAATAAAATATAGTTCTTAGCTTTTTCTCATTTGTTCTCTAATTTTCTAATTTCTTTTATTCTATGATATTTGTAATGTAAATGGTCTAAATAATATATTTCTACAGACTGAAGGTACCAAGAGGTCAGACTCCTGTTGTAACCAAAACCGACTCCCATCCTTTAGTATCATGGGATAGTGACAGGTAATATTTTAATAAGTGAATATTTTTATTCTTAGATACTTTCTAAATCTTTCTATATTGCGTTTGCCCTAAACTCAAAACTTATCTAATGTAATAAGAAATTTCCATGTTAATTTGTTATATAAGTGAGGAATGATACACATCCTCAGAACATTATTACTATTATTTTGCACAGAGTGGCCAAATTTTAGTTCACCTGTAAAATTTTGTGGCCCAGGACAAAATTTATGAAATTTATTCTAGAAACAAATTTTGCTTCAACTGTGATAAATATTATATTAAATTATTTTATATTGTTTTATAATTACAATAATTATGTTAATAATTATTGCCATAATTATTTCTGTATAGTTAATTTTTAACCCTCTTTTGATTAATCATTAATAATAATAACTATGTTTATGCATTTAGAATATATATATATATATATATATATATATATATATATATATATATATATATGCAATGTTTTTGACCCACTACAAAGTTAGAATGCCATCCATGCTGGATTCAGTAAGTCATTAGGCCATGAAAAAAAAATCAGAAAAATTTGGAACTAAAAAAATGTTGAGTTTATTTAAGCAATCAATTTTTGGCATTCTCCCTACAAAACATTTTATATTTTCTTATATATTGGAGGTGTGAGGGTGCAAGTGAGCTAATCAATTAGAGTGTTAATATCACATGATGATGATTAAGTAGTGAAATTCATAGCCAAAGAGCTGTGTGTTCAATGCCTCAACCAGACAAAGACTTGTGTTCACTAATGGATGCTGGGGTATAAATACTTTTAGTTTTGTTAATGAATGCACCATTTTCTTTTTAAGTTTAAAAATTTATTGAAAACATGCAATTTTTTTTCTTAATGAAGTGGTCTATTTTAACCAGAAAATTGTGGGTTTTAGGCTCAAACTAGTCAAATATCTAATGTGTTCATGGCTGCTGGACAGGTAAAATAGGTGTGCAGTTGCAATGTTCTCCAAGTTCAAACAATACCTATGGAGAAAGCAGACCAAGCCCAATTGTATTCTGCTTAGTTCCTTGTTCAAAAGTATTAGAACCCACTGGGCTAAATTTTAGATAGCAATAAAAGTTCAATTCTAGCAATGCTCTTCAAAATAAAAGGTGCAACTTTTTGCCTTAAATTGAGTAGTCTCCAACTTATAAGCTTGACTTGACCTAGTGGCATTGGAAACAACAATAACTAATTAGAAGGATTTTGTAAAGAACAGGTAAGGAATAACAGTGAAAATGATCATCTGAGGAATAACATCGAAACAGCATTGGAGGTAGATTCATTTGGTCAACATAGCAAATGATCTGCAATCTGGAAAAGTCTCATACTTGTCAAATATTAGATACATCTCATATACAAAATATAATTTTTTGCCACTTTTTTTTTCTTGTAAAAAATAAGGTGTGCATTATGCATGTGTAAATGTAGTATTTATCAGATTTTTGAATTATATAAAATTGTAATAATTTATCAATTCTCTATTTATTTTTCATTGTAGTGAGGATGATTTAGAATATCACCCTATATCAAAATCTGCTGCTAAAGAGATCACTGAACAGTTGATAAAGGATGGATATAATTTAGATCTAACTCCTGATGATGAAGATCTTGATCTTATACCACCTAAGCCTCTTACTCATAGATGTGTTTGCTGTAGCTTAAGTTGTACTTGTTTGATACAGTAGTGTTCTTTGATTTCTATATTGATTCTTTGATTTATATAATGCTTGATTGCCAAAAGTTTACATATCTATTAGTCAACATTGGTTAAGTTATACTTAAATTTCTTCTGAATATAGTAGTTTTATATTACCATAATTTTTGGATGATAAGCTACAGCTTAAAAGGTCAAAATTAACATGGGCAGTGTGTCTGTAAGAATTTTATTGTTTCTGTTACCAGATCAAAAGTGAGTTTTTAAAGCTGAATATTTTTCATGTAACTGTATTACATGATTTGTACATGTAACACACACACACACACACACACATATATATATATATATATATGTGTGTGTGTGTGTGTAATATATATGTAATGGGTCTTTTTACCCACTACAAACTTGAATTGTATCTAGACTGAATACAGTGAAGTCATTAGGCTATAAAATAATAGTTAAATTTGAATATAAAAAAAAATATTAAGTTTATTCAGACAATCTATCTTTGACACTCTGCTGCCAAAACATTTTAAAGGCATGAGAGAGCCAGTCAGAGTGTTAACATTGATCACTTTGGAGGAGGCTAGAACTGAAACTTATGTAAAGCAGTTATATAAGATTAGTTAAGCTAAGAAAAAATTAATTTGGTATTCTCAAAGTCGTCAAAGGTTATCACAATTAAAAGATAAACAAAGACATTTTACCAAAGGTTGTAATTTTTGGGATAGTATTGCTAAAAGTTTATTTTAATATACAATTATATTTAAGTTGGTTAGTTTGGTTAAAATATTACATATATATATATACTGTGGCCGTATAGTATCAATAGTACAGTAGTATGCCATATGGTATCAATGAGTGGTATTCCAATACAAATGTGCTGGAAGCAATGATCTGATGAATTTTCATTTTCTTTTTGTTAATTATAATTGTATGGCATATATGTCAGAGCTACTTATATGATGAACTTCCATTTTCTTTTAGTCTATTGTCACATGTGCAGTGTATATACCAAGGTAGCATATCTACCAGAATTTATGGTAATTTATGAGTATATTTCTGTTTTGAAGTAATTCCTGCAATAATGTAATGAGAAAGCCCTTTCTACTTATTTCTAGAGTATCAAATCTACCATCTGTTCAAGCTGGTGATTCAAAGTATGTGCATATGCACACATATTTAGATTTAACCTCATCTGTATAAGTGTATTAAAGGGGAAGTTTTTCACATTTCAACTGGAGATAAGCCATCTTGCTTCATCTGTCATAGCTAGAGTATTAATATATTGAACTTAGGACAAAAGATTATTTTTGAAAACATTATGTAATTTTATTAGTTTAAGTATATTTCTCATAGCATTCTTCCTTTAAATTTTAATGCTCATGACTTGTTATAATGGTGTCATCATACTAAAGGCTTCAATTCTCTGAAACTATTATCTTGGCATTAAAAACTTATAATTTTTTTAAGGAAAATTATATTAACTCAAAATTTTCATCAAAAATTAAGGATGCCTTTTAAATTGGCAATAGGAAAGTCCTAACAGTTTAAAACTGCTGCAGAAAGATTTTACTCTTCCACTACACACTGAGAGAAAGCAGTTGTGTGGGTGAAAAGTTCATTTAGGTTCTTTTTAAAGAAAATATATGTAATTATATGATGTCAGGATCAGTGTATCAATGTTATCATCTAATTGGTGATTTTTGTATGAAACTTTTTTTAATCTGTGTAAAAATAGAGTTCTATTCATTCATTCCTTCCAAATGGCACAATTTTTTATTTATTTATTTATTTTGTTTGTTTGGTTTTTAAGCACCATGGGCATCCAATTTGGAAAAGAGCTAGTTGGAAAATGTTCTGAAAACATTTCACTGATTTATCAGCAATGATTCTAAAATGCAACATCTTACTCAAGTATTTCTCAACATTTTGCTATACCTACTTCATATAGTAGTAATTTCTTTTAAGTTGCTAATTTGCAGTTTGTTCATATTATTAACTCTTAAGTAGGATAAAATTTTCAAAGATTTGAAACAGAATTTCTTAAATCAAAATCTCATTTTCCTTTTTTTTTTTTTTTTTTTTTTTTTTTTTTTTTTTTTTTTTTTTTTTTTTTGGTGGGGGGTAGTGGTCTAGTTTACCTGTGTTCTCAAACTATTTGAAAATAGATAGAACTGAATCTTAACACATTATGCACATCTCAGTATAAGAGGATAAAAAAATGTACAGTTTATATTTTAAAAAAATATATATGTATTTCATACCATACTTTAATTCTACCTGCTTTTATATTTTTTTTCTTGTTTTTAGTTCAAATCATTATGTTAGTGTGTGACTGTAACTGAATAAGTCGATTGCTAAATTTTAGCAAAGACTGGGTTTCAATCCTATAACTTGTGAGCATTTTGAATTGGCTGTTAGCTACAGGTAATGTCATGTAATTTGCCCTCATATTGTAAAAAAAAAAAACTAGTTTCAGTGTTTCTAAACAAGTCTATGTTATTGGTTAATAAGAAAGATATAGTACACTTCTTTTAAATAGACAATTTTATTTTCATATTGTTGAATTGTATTACAATACTTTGAAAACTTTATAATAGGTACAATCCCTCCATAAACCAAGGTATAAAGTGTAAATGATGTGTATTATTAGGTGAATTATGAATCAAAATTTGGTTCTCACCTTTTTTAGTGATCTGACACATTCGGCATTGATTTCTGGATCTGCTAACTATAAACACGAATGTAGTTACTAAAAATAGTTATGCTGTGTTGAATTTAATCTTAAAGTGTTCTTTGTTTGACTGTGACCAACAAAGGACTGATAATTCATCATTGGGGGTGAATAGTTACAACTTCAAAAAAGTTACTAAGTTTAAATATCTTGGAACAACTGTCACCAACAGGAATGAACTGAATATATTCAAATTGATTACTGCTTGATGCTAGCAAACAGATGCTATTTTGGCTTAAGAAACCAATTAAGATCATGGCTCATTAGCAATAGGGTTATTATTCTTCTGTATAAAACACTGATTCAACCAGTAGTCTTCTATGGCAGCAAAAGCTGGACATTGAATAAGGATATCCAAAACTGGCTACTAATTTTTTTAAAAGAAAAATACTATGCAAAATTTTTGTTGCTGTCCAAGAAAATGTCTGGGAAATTCTTTACAATTATGAAGTTTATAATTAATATAGACAGCCAGACACTGTTAAAGTTATCAAATCAAGCCAAATAAAGTACTTTGGACACTTATTTAAATCAGTGGATAAGAACCTCGCTAATCTATTAACTCTCAATAAACTTGGAGGCACTAGAAACAAGGAAGACTTCCACTTAGATGGTTTGGTGATTGAAGAAGATTTAATAAAAACATTAATGGTTACTAAGTGGAAACACATAGCATCTGATAGACTCTGATGGAAAACACTTGTTTGGGTGGCCCTGGCTTGGTCTAGGCTGTAGTGCCAAGGAAAAAGACGTTCTTTATGTAGTAGGCAAATCAATTTATAAAAGGTCACTGTGTATGTTATATCCCTGTCTATATTAGTTGCCTAAAATTTTAGGTAGTAACTCAGCAATTGGTCTTAATCTTTTATATTTTTCTTCATTAAAATTTTGCATTGCCTTCTGATATAGTTAATTCTTGCTTCTTACTCATAATCTAATCTATTTGGCTATAGTCATGACTGAAAAAATCGTATTCAATAAATCAGCAGGATTATTTATGTTGTACATTATCTTCCTTAACACATTCGCACCCTATTATAACTGTAAAATATCCCTATCATAAACAGTCTATATAATTTAACAACTATAAAGGCTTATTTTGACAGAAAAACTGCAGTAACTTCTAAATTTTTAATCTTTAGTTTCAATGGTGTTAATTGACACCCTACTGCCCTCTTATAACTGCAGATCATTCCATTATTTTTTCTGTATATATTTATAATTGAATTGTGTTGTCTCAAAAAGAATTGCAGTACTTTCACAAATTTATTCTTATACTGATAGTCTAGGTATTTTAGTTCAGGTATCAATTTTCCAGGCTTCATTTAGAAACTGAAGTAACAATGCTATTTCTTTTATCTAGGTTATAAATAATTTAGTAAAAAAAATTTTTTTAATAGTTATCTGAAGCACTTTCTTCAAAATAAATAAACATCTTTCTCTTTTTTTTTTTTTTTTGGCACCATATTTTTTAAATATAACAATAACCAATATATAAAGTTTTTTTTTTCATATTCTGACTGAAATATGTATACAGGATATGTATTTCTTTTCCATGCTTAATATATGAAGAGCAGTGTTACTGTGTAATGCAAATTTTAAAAATCATTAACTTTGTGTTTATAGTAAATTATTTGATAAATCTCCGTAGGATTTTTAATTGGGAAATTAAATTTGACATTAAGTATTTCAATAAGCATAAATTCAAAAACTTAAAATTTTGATGTGAATTCATTATTAGATCTAATTAGATTTCAAAATTTATGACTCTTAGAAAGATATACCAAGGTTTGAGTATTCTTTTAGGAAAATGTCTAATGATAATGTAAGATTTCTTTCATTTTTGATTATTATCAGGCATATATTTTATTCGCTGTTCACTAATATATTAAAATGCCTTTTTGATTATGACCTGTGTAATTTATCTTAAGTAAGCTAAAACATTTGTATTTTTTGTTATATATAAATTTTATTGCAGAAAATTTTAAGTATGCAATGGCTGCATTTGTGTAACTAAAGCATTTATTTAATTTATTTAAGTTTATCTTCATCTGAGTACAAAGTCTATTACAACTATCTTTCATCAATGTTTTAATTTTTTCTGAGAACATCTTAGATATAATCCCTCCAGTCAATTTTTACTAGGGTGCAGCAAAAACTGACTGGAGCTTTACCTTGAACACATTATAACCCTGGGCTAGTACTTTTGACATTTAATTAATAATTATTTTTTCTTTGTAGTTTAAATGGGCATTGTTATTTTTTCACTGGAATTTTAAAATCCTGTATTTTTTAACAGTATCAACTCATATATATATATATATATATATATATATATATATTAGTCGCTTTATGCCTACTGTTTGAACTGATTAACTGATATTCTTCGAAATGAAGATTTTACTTATTTTAAAATTTAAATTAGTTTTTATATTATATACCAAGTGCTACAGTAAACAGTCTCGGTGCTCGTTTTAAAACCTTTTTATTTTTCACATTAACAACTCAAAATTATAAAAAAAAGGATTTATTATAAGAAGCATTATAAACATTTCTGTATGAAGCATTTGTTTTTATCATTATCGAATTTTTTTTTAACTTTTTACTTTTAAAAAATAATAGTTGTAAGATTATAGACTTGGGATATGTTTTTGTCTTCATATTTTAATTTTTAAATTTTTTATTTGATGTATTTTTCATTGTTTCTATTATAATTATGCAATGTTTCCAAACAAGACTTTGTTTATTTCTTATATTGTACTATAGTTCATCTATTTATTTATTTATTAATATTCAGTTTCTTTTCTATGCATTTCATTTTAAGAAGGAAATTAACTTTGTCTTCTAAAATGTTTCTTTTTTTTTTCTCATGTAAATTTTCCATTTATACAGCATATTTGTTGAAAGAAAATTTTATAAACATAAAATGTTTTCTGATTAGATAACTTGTATTGTAGAAATAAAAATTTTTATCACTACTTTTATTCCATCAGAAGATTTTTTTTCTACAAAATAAGCTTTGTCACTCTGAATGCCAATACAAAATCATTTCATCATATTGATTTTGAGCCAATTAATTACATCATATTTCTTCACTGAAAGTAATTCATAAATAGTTCATTCTTATTTTTAAGTTTCCTTGCTATTATCATTATCATTGAAAATAAAATAACAAAAAGAATTATTATTATTTCATTTGTCACAATTGGTAAATTTTATTTACCAAGACTTAAATCACTTAATTTAAACATGTAACTATGTGTTTGTCCTGAGCACTATTTTGATTGTAACAGCAAAAACATTTTACTGTGAAATTTTAGTAGTTATTTGTTCATTTGCTTAATTTCAGTTATAAGTTTATTAAATTGGCATAATTTTAAATTTGTATAAACCTAAAATATGTAAAATTTAAAAAATAACATTTTCCTTTTATGAATAGTTTTCTTTATTAACTGTTAAATTATGCTATAAAAGGATTTTTTTATGCTGTATTTTGCTAAATCAAAAGGATTGTTAAGTGGTTAAAAAGACAATATTTAATCAGAATTTTAAAAAATGCATTTTGTGATTTAAAGTAGTTAATATAGACTTATAGATCATTTAAGGGGAATACAATAAAATTTTGCTAAGACTTTAATTTTATCAATATTAAAAACTAATGCTAAAGTTATAATTTTCTTTCATTGTATATGCATTAAATTCATGAGCCTCTTTAAAAAAATAATTAAACCACTAAAATGGATTATAGAAAGTTTTTTTTAACCTGTGTTTGATTTTATATAAATACACCCCTGATAGAAACTGTATATCTTTAATATTTGTAGATCATTTGATTTTTATAGAAGTTTGTCAGATATTTTATATAATTGTGAATTTATCAAATTGTATTAAATAGTTCAAATAATGGTTTGAACATATTTAATTATTATTGTTTTCTTTAAGATGTCTCTCAGTTTCAAAAAGTGTCATATTTGTTACAAATATGTATATATGTATAGATATTTTTATATAGGTTGTTTTATTATTTATGCATATTTGTTTTAAACTAGTCATGTGGATTTTTCATTTTTAAATTCTGTACTCTGTTATTAATCCTGTATCAAACTCATATATAATGGTGTATGCTTGGGAGTTTTTAAGCTTCTTTTCCATTTTAAGAAACATTCCTTATATTGCATAAAATATTTAACCCTTCAGCACATACAAGCAGAAATGCAAATGTTCCTTGAGAATCTGTGCTGATAATCTCTAATCAACCAACTAACCCAAAAATGCGACTCTAGAACATGTACTGTGTCGGATAGACTTATTTCATCATTTGGTACTTACTTTAGTTTGATCACTATTTTCAAAAGATATTAAGCATATTATAAGGGAATGTGCTTTGCTACCCATGGGAATACTTGCCAGATATCTTTGTTGTTTATCAGGACCACAATGTAGAATAGCTCTAAAATGTTACAACATGTTTTTTTGTTTAACCCAAACCCATTACAATAAATGCAATTTCCTGTTTTGACAGGATATTATTTTATATTTTCTTTCCACATGGCCATTCTAGAAGGTACCAGGAATAAAGCAGACAGGTGTTCAATAATTCCTAAAATTTTTAAATAAAATCAAGAAGTCAAGATGACCCAGTACATGTGTCAATAGGTTAAAAATGTTTTTATTATTAATGCAATAAATGTTTTCAAGCTTTTATGTTTCTTATCTTTGCCATGTGTACTCTTGTATAAGACATTGACAAATTTTAAAGCTAGAAATGACCTAGTGCATGTGCTGTTGAGTTAAGTTTTTTTTTATTATTATTATTGTTTTTACAATTAATTTTTCATGATTTTTTTTATCTTAGCCATTTATTGTTATATAAGACATTTTTCAAGCAAACATTCCTAGCAAATGGTATCAAATATTATCTGAGAATATTTTGTGCATTTATTTGAATTAAATATACAAAGATTACAATTGATTATTTTCTTTTAAATTGATAAAGACATCTTTTCTGTACCATATTAAATATGTATTATGTTTATATTTACTTTGTGGTTTTCTATTGCAGCATCATTTTTTATCAGAATTACTTCTACTAAAATTCTTTAAATGTTCTAAAGCTAATATTCAATAATGTATTTTAATATTTTTTAAAGAATTAATTTAAATTTTCAATATTTTGTGCATTGTAGTTTGTTTTATAAAGGAGGCTTTTTCTTCATATTTATGGGCATTAAGCTTAGAACCAAATCATAGAAGTTATTTTAAATACCTTAAATTTAGTTTTTTCCCTTAAAAAAGAAAAGTATAGTAGATCAAATGTGGTAAATATTTGTAAATATTTGTGAAACAATCATTTTTTGTGGGTTTTATTGTCTTAATGTTTTCTAATTTGCTGTTAAAATCATGAGTATGTTTACCATGTTGATACGTGCTATCCTTCTTTTTATGTCAGTAGTGCAGCCATGATACAAGCTACGTGACTCGCATCCCTCCCAGAAGTTATGATTTTTCTCTTTTTTCTAAGCCTTTTCAAATATACAGTTACTGTAATACAAAATGATAAGAAATAATTTGTTTTCATTTTTTTAAACTTAAAGTTTAAAAACAAGAATAACTGACAACATTGTTGGCAGTTGGATACAAATATGTGACCTTTAGTTATGTTAGTTTTTTGCTCATAAAACTGAAAAGAAAAACTAATCAGTATCTTAACTCTCGTGTCAGTGGTGATTTGATCTGGTATTTTATTCTTAAATGAACAATAATTTGAAGCATAGATCTGAGAGTAAAAAAATATCACTGCAATGATATATGTAATCTTGCTATATCAAGTGATTTCTCTCTGTGGGATTCTCAAAACTTTCAGAGAACTGTGTGTAAGCAAATCCACAATCTTTGCTTAAACTTGGGAACCAATTTTAATAAGGTTAAGTATTAGTTGGGTATTTTTTTTTTCTAAGGTACAAAAATTTTTAAATCACATATTCCCTCTAGTTGGAGAGAGTTCACCTAAAAGTACAGTTTGGGTACTGTAGCACAATTAGAATTTCACCCTTCTGCCAGAAATTTTGACTGTGATACAGTTTGACAAAATTCCCATTGTTATTCATCTTATATTTTCTTTAAACTTTAAGTAGTCAAGAAACCTCTTCTTTTCATATCACTAAATTACTGTTGCAATATTAGTCAACAATTATTTTTCCTGAATAATCTAGAAATTCATTTAAATGTGTTTGCGTGTGTCATGTGAATTTCTAACACTATAAATGTGTTGGAAGTAATTTAAAATTTATTTTTTTAAAAATATATATACAGTTAAATTCTTTAAATGTTACGTTTGATTTGTTTTTAATATTCTGTTCTAATTAAAATATTTTTATTATGTTACATTGTCTCTATATGAAATATATACAACATATGTTAAAATGTTATTTTTACTATAAGTAATTAGATTATCAATTTGAATTATGCATTTTTATAATCTTAAATTATGAATGCAATTATTGGACTTCCTACTACAGTTTATGTAATCATTAGTAATTTACTATGTTGATTCCTCCTCTCAATTTTAATGTTTAGCAAAAGGTTAATTATTAAACTATTATTGCAGATATATATTAAAATTCCTTTATTTAAATACTATTGTGCTATGATTACTATTGATTTAATTCTAGAATACTTTACAAATGGTTTTTCAAGCTATTGCTTAAGCAAGCTATGACATTGTATCTACCACTCAAAATGAGTAATTGCTGAAATAATTAAAAAAATAATAATTGTGTAATGGAAGATTTTTTTAAACTTACTTAATGGTGCTGATAAAATTATTACTTAACTGTGCAGTAAATAATTACAATATAATATTTTGTAAAATAATTAACATTTTCAGCAGCTTTTATTATTTTTCATGTTTAGCATTTATCAACAATTTTACTTTATCTAAAGTGTTGCTTTTACTCTTCAGATTATATTCTTTGTATAATAACAAATAAAAGTAAATGTAATTTTAAAAATATATAGGTATGCATCTCACTTAATTCAATTATTTACATCAAATATAGTAAACAATGAGCTTCTTTTTCACATTGTTTATTGAATAATCATTGCTTGAATCATATTGAATTAAAATATATGTAACATTATTTAAATGTGTGTATGTGAGATTCAGTGCCAAGCTATAAGTATTCTTGCTGGATTTAAATTTTAGACATTATATATTTAGAGATTTTATACAAATGTAATTATATCAATTTTTTTAGGTTTTTTGTTGTCTTTTTAAAGTATTTATGTCTATTTTATAACTCTGCTTTACATGCAAATTCCTTGCCTAGTCCATTATCTAGTCTGTTTTGTATCCTAGTATTGTTTTTTATGTTTCCATTATTTCTTTGTAAGTTTAAAAAAATATTTTGTTGAAATTATTTAATTTCTTTAAATAAAGATATCTTTGCTAAACTTTTGTTTTATTGAATCTGAAAAAAATTTGAAACGCTTAGTTCAAAAATATTTATTTACTAATTTGGGAAGTAGAACTAGATTATGCTATCCTGTGTGACATTGTTATATCTATATTGATATGTTACACAAGTATTTATATCGATATATCTATATATTCACGTTGATATATCTATATTAATGTATCTATATATTGATTTATCAGTATAAATACAAAAGATTTTAAGGAGATAGTGCCAAAAACAAAATGTTCCAAGAGAGTTTACGGATATTTGGCTAGATGATCATGGCTTGCCAGGCTAAATTATTACTTGTTTTTAATACAATTTGATTGTGACTACTAGGGAATTAAAAATGTTTAAGTAATAAGAGCTGTTTGGATTTCTGCATAAACAAAACAAAACATCTTAAGTCTAGGCCCTCAAAATTTGAGGGGCATATTTTAATAAAGTAATATTTCAAGTGCAATTATACATTGACAAATATGATTGGCAATTATTTTTCTCAGTACCAGTAGTTTTAATGTTTGTTTCAACAATTGAAGGAATAAATTACTAAAACAATTTTCAGTATAACTCTAACAATTTGACATGGTCTAGGATCAGCACTATAATCTGGGTACTAGATTTATGCAGGTACACTAAACATCTCCCTAAGTTACTGGTTTTACAATAACCAAGACATGAGTTAGAAAGCTTTTTGTCTCAGAACTTTGAGGACAGTTTTAAGGATTTTAATTGTTCCTAGTCATGGTTATGGATTTGAAATACATGTAAGATTAGCTTTGTTAGGCTACATGAAAATAGGTAGTGTAAGTAGTTCCCAGTTCCACATACAAGTAACCTTGGTTTAATTTTTTGAATCTGAGAATAACTTGGAAAGAGTGCATGGCCGGTCAGGAAAGAATTTACATGAGGGAAGTAGAAAAGGATTTTGGGGCAGACCTAGGGTAAATATTTATAATCTGTCCGTTTATTCTGTGTTCCGAAAAGTTTGCCAAGTGGTAAAAAATTGCTTTTTGAATTCTAATTTTATACATATGTTGCAAAAGACAGAAGTCCATCATAGAATTACCCAACAGTTAGTTTGCAAATGGGTAGAGCGCTGCTCCTTGATACTGGGGCCGAACGCTGGCCGATTGGTTAGGGCGCTGATCATCGGTACCGGAGTTCATGGGTTCGAATCCCACTATGGCATGGATGTTCGTAGCCGTTCGGAATCGGCTTTAAGCAGTAGGTCCCGGTCTCATTAGCCCTCGTGTGCAAAACAGTAGACCGTAGCACTCCAAACCAAACCAAAACTAAATCAAACCTTGATATTGGAGTTCGCGGATTGTTCGAATCTTGCTAAAGGCAAGGAAGTTTTTAGTCGTTCGGAATTGGCTCTAAGCTGAAAGTCCCGGTGTCATTATCCCTTGTGTAGCAAGACATTAGACCGTCGCACTCCAAATCCTTCTCCCCCTCCCCCCCCCCAAAAAAAAATAGATATCTGGAGGACTGCTTTTTTCCCCAATAGATCAGCTTTCTCATTACCTACGAAACTTGCGGGGGATTTAATTCAGGGAAAAGCTAAACAGATGTTAGTAGAAGAAATTTTTTTAGTAATTGTATTAATTTTAGTATTAGGATTGCGGCCTGTTTGTTTGAAGCGTAGGTTAAGGTGGGTGGGGCTATGGTGCCAGGACCGATCCTAGCTAGAAGTGAGGGCAGAGGAGATAGTGCCTACGACATAGTAGGAGAAAACTAAGGGCAAAAAAAGTTAGTATCAACCAACGGCAAATTGGTTAACACAGGATACATAATATCTGAATCCGGGCTCAAATGAGGCAGTGAAACATTTAACATTTAGTAAATGTCTTTAATTAAAAGTGCATTCTGTTGACAGAACAATACACTTTATGTAAGAATTGCTAGCCATCTTCACTTATACCCACGATACAAGTAAATTGCTATACATCTGCGCAATTTTTCTTACCTCTAAGGAGGTTGCTTGCAGAATAAACTCAAGAGTAAAGATGATTCACGATCCTAAAAATTATAGGAGTACACATGCCACATAAGTTTTTAGTGGATCTTGAAACTGATGAGGAGCATTATAGATCCCTTACTTCCCACACCTCGGAACGTCATTGCTTTGAGTAGTGTGCCTTATCTCTTCTGAATAGTAACTCCAGTATGAACAATGGTATTTTTTAACGATACATTGTAGCAATAATCTGATATTATAAAAGCTGATGGAGGAAGCATACAAACTACCCATTGCTTATTGTGTGCACTGTATCCCTGATTTAGGAAATAGCGGTCCTAGACACCCCTCTCACTTTTTGGGATTCAAATGACTCCTCGCTACTTGACATCACTTTCCAAGAATCTCTCTTGAACTTTGGAGGATTTTCCCCGAAACCTCGTCTGAGAATCTTTCTCATTCCTCAATAGTCAAAACACTAAGGCTGGTCTCACCAAAGTCGTTTAACGGCTATTTAAGATTAACTCATGGCGTCAACCAATGGTGGGACGCAATTCTCCTTTTAAACAGAGATTAATTGCGGTTAATCGTTAAACGTCTTTGGTGAAGCCAACCCTATAATTGCATCAGCTGTGTTGTTAAACGAAGGTGATATGCGATGGTCTAGCTGTTGAAATATTTATTATTGTTGATATTATAAAGGTTGCTAAAATATTTCGTGACAATTTTTACAACTGCAACTTCAATAGGGTCAATTTCAAACACCCTGGGAATAAACTAATTTATCAGATACCTATCAGCTTTAGGAATTGTATAAAGCTTCTTATTTTTAATAACTCGTAGTCTATATAGATCTAAATGTTAGCTACTGACCGGGGTCATCGTGCCATGATTGTGCTGATACCTAGAGAAGAACTGAAAGTAATGTAATGTAATGATACTAATTCAAACTCAACCGAAATAGAAAGACCTGTAAATTAAATAAGTTAGAATTATAAGAAGAAAACGCTAAAAGGAAAAGACAGTAAGAAAATCTAATTTATAGTATTATCCAAAAGTATTATTTTCTTTGCATTTACTGTAAAGGCTAACACTTCGCTCTTCCTTTGTGGTCATTCCCACAATTTCAAATAGAAAAGTTGTTCAAGATACTGTCTTTGAGGATTTTCCTTTGAATACTTGACACCAAAATTATTATATATATTATAAATATCCCTTCGTTGCAAAAAGTTCAAACATTCGTTTCAAAGATAAATGTTATCTGTCATTTTTTATTTTATTTGTCATAAATGGCAACACCTCTTTTATTGCCATAACAACAAATGTGTGTCGTCTCGTGGTCTTCTGCTGTTTTGGTCATGAGTGTACTTAGTGTGTTATATGGTCATTCATTTTTACTGAGTTAGTCTAGCATTTCTAAATTTTGCTGTAAGATTATTTACTTTCTTATTTTACAAGATTTCTTTAAATGTCACGTACAAGTGAAATGGAATCATCGGAAGACGAAAGCATGCAGCAAGAGGAAAAAAAGGTGTCTTTTAAGTCTCTGGTGAGTGTTTCTTAATAATTAATACTAATAAAGAAATAGTTATAAAACATAAAACTTCAAAATTACTTTTAGTTTTTCTATTGAATATTAATTACTTTCAGAACTTCCGTCACACTTGTAACTTATATTTTATTGAAACTTCTTAACACGTTTTAGTTATTGTTAAGGTATATTGTACATTTGAGTTAATATTGCTGGTTTTCATTGCAGAAACAGAGCTTAATGACAGTCTAGGTCAAGGATGGACAAACGTTTTCGACCGCGGGCCAAAAATCAAAAGAAAATAAGTTTGGCGGGTTAAGATAAATTTTTCTAAAAATTTAAAAACAATATACAAGTACCTAACGGTTTAAATACTTTAATGGGATGAATGAAATTGCCATTTTCATTTTTAAAAGTTTCTTATACTGAAGTGAGATGTACTGATTTTAAGGAACAATGCTAAATGCTCGTCTGTCAGTCTACTTCTGAAATTATTCTTTCTAAGATTCAAAGTTAAAAACACTTGTTCACATATAAATAAGAAGTAAATATACCACTGATCTTCTGGGTGTGAGATAATAAATTTGGGATATAATATTTAAGCAAAGTAGAAAATTAGATGGATATATAATGTATAAATATATATTTCTTTTAATTTACCTCAGACTGGCAATTTAAAATTCTATCCATGGACCAGATAAAACCTTCCGGCGAGCCGGAGTTGGCCCACAGGCCGTAGTTTGCCCATCCCTGATCTCGGTACTTTAAAATACACATTAATTTGTATGCATTGTTACAACTCTTGGTTTAATGCCGGTTAGAATAGTTTTGTACTTTTGCTTATATCATTCTCTGTATATATGCATTTTTTAAGATGGAAAGAAACGTTATCTAATAAAAAATTACAAAGTGTACTTTTAAAGAAAAACCATGTTGGATGTGCAGTAATTCTATACTATAGTTTTCAAACTATACATGGGATACTACTTCCAGACTAACAATATACATGGTTTCTGTGCACCTGGAGAGTCATGGAAAATCATGGATTTAGACAATGGATTAATTTCATGGAAAGTCTTGATTTTTCAAGTAAAATGAGTAAAAGTCATGGAAAGTCATGGATCCGTTAAACTACCAATTAAATAAAAATGCATTGAATTGTTTAATTCTATTTTTACTTGTCATTTGGCTGAAGTTACTGAGTTTGGTATTTATGTATTATCTTATTGACCATATTGCCAAGTAAAATTTGTTCACCAAGGAAACTCAAAGCAAGAATGCTTAATGGGTGGGTAAATGTATATTATTCTGGTTTTTTCTTAAATTGTATATTAAAATTTTATTAATATAATAATAATTATTTTTTAATAAAAATTAGTTAAGATTTTTGTACAAAATATAAGTTTATCTCTAGGGATATTGTATATAAACATTATAGGGTTATATTTGGCTATTATTCATGCTCACCTGGATAATACCAAAGTATCCTGAATTCAAGTTGGAAACATTTTGATTGAAAAATTGCTATAAAATTAAACTTAGGTATGTAGATACAACAATTTATTTTTATGTATGTGAGTTTATTAACACTTATAAAGTAAGTTTATAGTTTTTTTATGATAAAATTCCTGTAATTTTTCTAAAAGCATATATTTGTATGTACATCAGAAGTTTTATTTATATATACTTTAACAAAAGCTTTTTAAAGTCATGGAAAATGATCTGCTAAATCAGGGAAAGTCATGAAAAGTCATGGATTTTAAAAATTTTATTTTGGGAGATACCCTGAATATATTGTAATATGCATAGTAAAATTTAAAGTGTAAATATTCCAGCCCATTAATTCATTTTACTTATGAATATAACTAAAAGTTAAAAAATTCTTCATCATATTTACTAAAGTTGAATTTACCATCCATGTATGTATTTAGAAAATATATTTGATTTATAGGGAGTTGTAGAAGTACTATGTGAAGTTTGTGAAGATCTTGAATGGAAATCACCTACAGCTATTCAAGAAGAAGCCTTACCTGTTGCATTGCAAGGTAATTTCTATGAATTCAATTTTCTAATTAAGTTTAGTAAAAATTAAACAAAAACAAAAAGCACAAGAAAAATTGTCTGTTTAAATATTGTGTTATTGGTATTCTAATATTCTATGGAGTGCTTTTTAAGAGTATTTTAGATTTTAATTTAAATAGTATATGTTTGAATTTATATTGTTTCTTAAAATTTAGCCGTAAAAAATATTCAAGAATGCTAAAAAATTAATGACAATATTTGGCAACCAAAAAAAGTGTTTAACAATTATTTATATATAATTTAATCTATGTATATTGATAATAATTTTCAAAAGTTCTTTTTCATGCTTTTTAAATAATTATAAATGTGATAGTCTGTATTTTCTTTCTAAAGGACGAGACATTATTGGTATAGCTGAAACTGGTTCTGGTAAAACAGGAGCCTTTGCTATTCCAATTTTACAAGCTTTGTTAAAAACTCCTCAGAGATATTTTGCTTTAGTCCTCACTCCAACTCGGGAATTAGCATTTCAAATTTCAGAGCAGTTTAAAGCATTAGGTGTCACTATAGGAATAGAAACAGGTATCTTGTATGCTTATATATTATATAGCTTCTTTTTAATATATTTTTCATTTCTACTTTGCATACATATTATTTTTATTATTAGCTGTTATTGTTGGTGGTGTGGATATGATGTCTCAAACTGCAGCAATAGCTAGGAAACCTCATGTCATTGTTGGTGAGATATAACTTATTTTGTTGTAGATCAAACTTTCTTTTTTGTATTTTAATAAATGTTGCTTTTATTCTTATCCTTATTTTTTTTTCAAACCTTGTAAAATATTGCTATGTAACTGTGTAATTTGTATTACATATATACATTGTTATGTATATATGTAAATATTGCTGTTCTGTAATCTAGAATAAAGCTATGGAGAAACCAATTTACTATATAAAAATACATTTGATTGTTGAATTCAGTATAAGCAAATTAAGGTATCTGTCTATATTTGGAGAACTTTTTTCTTTAAATGTAGAAACTAGTTCATGTTTTTACATTTTTAGATTTATTTTTTATATTATTATAGAGAATTGCACTTAAAAAATTTATTCCTGGAGAAGTTTTTATAAAATTTCTAATCAATGAAGAAAATTTAGTAAAAATATTAGGTTTTTTCAAAAGGTCCAATTTTTTATTAAATTAAATTATTTCAATATTTTTTGATGCAACACATTTCTTATACACTGGACTAGTGAATCACCTAAAATCTTTGCTTAATTTACATTTGGTAAAAAATTTTGGTCCTTCAAAATCATACACATTGAATTTTTAACGAATTTTCATTACCTTTATAGCTAACTATGAGTGTAACATTAAAAATTATCCAAATTTAAAGCTTTTAGGTCATTCACTAGTAAATACTATCAAAAGCATTCATAATAATTTTCAACAAAATATTTTAAGAACTTTTTGAGAAATCACATTCAAGTTTCAACATTTTATTAAAAATACCGTTCTGAGAAAAACGCATTTGAAGTTTATGAAAGCAACTTTAACTATTAAAAAATTAAAATACATGTTTAAAATTCCCCACACTTTCTTGCTTCAAAACTTTCTAATTGACAAGTTGCTAATTATTAAAAATACTAGAAAAATGTTTAAACTAATCTTCATGAAAATTAAAAAAGTTTTGTCCAAAAAATGCTCTTTAAAAGGCTTTAAATTCACAACTTCCGGTTCCAAAGTCGCTACTTCCGTTTTGTTTTGACAGCTGTCACTGATGTTTAAACAGCTGTAACTTTTCTTTAAAATGCCGTAGAGACAAAACAAAAACAGATCTAGAAGCCTAGAAGTTGAAATTTTACAATAGAGAAATAAAAAAATTATGATTTTTTGGCAAAAAATGACGTTTTTAACGTAGATGAATACTTTAAACTACCAAGTACAGCAAAAAAGGTTTAAATGAGTGATATTAAAAATTCATTAAATTTCAAAAGGGACATAATAATGAAGATAATGATACAGTTTTGAAAGATTTCCCAAAAATAAATATTCCACAACAATTTAATTACATAGGATAAGTAATTTTCAGTTAATTATTCCATAGAATTAGGTTTTTTAGGTCTAAATGGTATTAAATTTTTCTTTTAACTACTCAGTATATAACAAGTTAAAATGAATATACTGATACTATTTAAAAATCTCAACTAATCATCTATTTAAATATACTTTGTTTTTCTTATTAGTTTCCTATATTATTTAGCAGAATCTTACTTATTTTACTTAAATCAATTCTCTATTAATTACACTAAAATATTTATTTTGATTAAAAAAATCAAAGAATCATTTTTAAAAATGGTGGTTTTTAAAAATATTCATTTAAAAAATTCGTTGAATTGCATATATTATTGTAAAATTTGCTTTCAGCCAGAAATCTTACCATTTCTGTCAACCAACTTATAAATTTCATATTGAGATGCTGTAGATTTATTTAGCATTAGAATTTTGAAGTTTTATTGTCACCTTTGAAACATAAACATCAATTAAAATTAAACTAAAGAATTTAGCATTTTTATAAACAACTGCAGACTTTGATTTTCTATTTGTTAATGGGAATATGTTATTAACATTGTATAAAGAATTATAAGAATTAACTGAATTTCAAAAATTGTATGTTGTTATTGCTGTTATGTTATTTTTAATTAATTTTATAACTTTCAAAATTTACTTATGTAAAACAAATTTTGCATATATATGTATTAAATATTTTCAGTTACTGGTTTGTTGATTATATATGTATGTCAGGTTTAAAAATGCGGGTTAAGAATTAAGCGAGTTATAATTAAAAATCGTCAAAACTCTTTAATGATAACATAATAGGAGAAAGACACACCCTCAAGTGAAACTATACAGAGTAAAGAAGCTGACATAGAAGTAGACAAGAAGAATTTGTTTAGGTAAGCAACACCAAAAAGGAACTTCTGAGCAGGAATTTGGGAGATAACATCCTCCATGCTTGTCATCCCAAAATATGAACAAAGATATCTAAATGGCATAGCCATAGATAGAAGTTTTATATACAAACCAATATGTGTCTTCCATACCTTGATCACTCAGAATATGCCATATATATATATATACATATATATATATATATATATATTGCCGCATAAAGAAGCTTAGCCAACTAGCTCAGTGGCTGAATGGTCAAAGCACGCGATCCAGACCCGGAGATTGTGGGTTCGATGCTTGACATGGCAGTTTATCCAAAGTACGGATTTTTAATTTAAAAATGTTGTTTATTGTTTCATTATGTTCTTGAATATTCTAGATCTTTCTTTAATATGTAAATTAGTTATTTCTCGAATGTTCTGTTCGGCAACTTCTTGATCCTGTAAAGTTGCGAGTTGCTACTTAGCTTCAATAAATTCTTCTGTTAAGTTAAACGGTGTATTCATTCAAATCTTCGTGAAAATATAAAATCAACAGATACATGCATATATATGTAAAATTTGAAGAGATTATTAAAATGCATTTATAAAATCATTTGATAATTCTTTTTTCTTGTTTATTAATGGTTGACATTACATGGTTTAGAAATACAAGCTTTTTAAAAAATACATTTATTTGGATTGTTAAGGAAAACTACTTGAAATTAAGACAGTAAGCAATGATCTATATTGGGCTTTCATTTTTGTAAGTTTACATTATATTTTGTTTAAATTACAAAATTGGTATACAGTTTTATGTTAACTAGAGTTTACTTTGGTAAATGAGCTTAATTACTATTAAATGTTTGTATTTCCATTTTAAAGTTTTATATACTTTAAAATAGCTTATTTATTTATTTATTTTTTTACAGCAACACCAGGAAGATTAGTTGATCATCTCGAAAATACTAAAGGGTTCTCACTCAGAGCACTCAAGTACTTGGTAATGCAACATATTTCTAGTTTTTGTTTCTTTATTTCTATGCTATTCTTCTTTATATTAGTAATAGTAACAGTATTATATACAGTGAAACTTGCTTAAGAAGGTTTCCAAGGGCTTAACTTATTAAAACTTCTTAAACGGGAAATCTGGCAATAAGCATTATTTATGCGTATGTGTGTGTGTATATATATATTTCTATATATAAATATAAATATATATACAGTAAAATCCACTTAATAAGTTTTCTAAGGGAATGGAAAGAGAAAACTTCTTAAATGAAATTAAATTTTTTAAAAACAAAATAATCACATAGATAATGAGGAGAGATTTTTTTTCTCTATAAAATAATATACAAACAATAGGTTTGGTTTTTTCCAGAAAAAAAATGTACATTTTTTGCATACTTAAAAAATCAGCTAATAAAGGGAAACAACATAATTACCTTAGAATATCTTTAATTCAGCTAAGAAATTTTGCTTTAAACACCACTGGAATCAATTTTACAGAAAAAATAGTTTATAGTCTTTTGTTTTAGTTTTTTATTGAAAATTTGTAATTAATAACAGTCCAGCTGTCTTAAGCTGTTAAAAACTTCTTCAGGCACATCTTAAATAAAAATGACAATAATCGTTTTCAGCCATAAACATTGACCTTTACAAACAGAGACAGAGGAGAAAAAACATTAATCGAAAGGCAGCTATAAATGCGTTCTGTAAGTAAAATTAAAAGTGAAAGAAAACTTTTGAAGCGAGAAAGAGTTTGGAACGAAATTTTATAAAAGGATTATTTTAATATTGTTTGAATAGGGGGAAAAATGGGTACCGAAAATATAAACTACTTAAGCGAGAACTTCTTAAACAGGTTTTATTGTAATTTGTCTAACAATTTAAGCAATTTAAAAAAATCTGACTTAAATTTACTTTGAAGACAAAAACAAGGCAGGTCTGCAGGAATAGGTGACAATGACAAGGTACTCTGTGATTTTCTGTCATATCTTTCATCTAGTTTCTTTTTTTGGAACTTCTGCATAACATTAATTATTCTAGAACATTTTTAGTGATAGAAGAATGAATAGAGCAGCTGTTGGCAGTTTGCAGTTCTTTAATTGTAGTTTAAAAACTAGTAAACTGTAATGCATCTATTTTTGTTGTTAAAAGTTTTTTCATTTGTTTGTTGTTTTCTCGCACTTGAATTTCAAATACTATCAAAATCTACCAGTTGCAAAAGAACTTTTGGTAACACTGTTTTTATCATCGCACAGATTGAAATAATTTTGTCTGAAACCTGAAATATATCAAGCATTATAAAAGATGATATCAAAAGTTCAAAATAAGACTTTTCAGTGTAGATGTTTTGTGTAATCATAAAATGAGTCATTCATATCCATTTTTTGATATTTTCTAATTTTGTCGATTTAAATGGTATAAATAATATTAATTTAATTCTTAAATTTACTGATTGCATCAACAAGTTATATTATTTAACATTTTTAATGAATCCAAACGAATAAAAATTTATGTACTGAGAAAACATTAATTTTCTTAATTTAACTTTACTGACTACAGTGACTCAGTCATATCATGATTCTGAAAATTTCATAATTGCTGATTATCATTTAGGTATTTTCATTTTCTTGTTTTACTTAATAAGTCTAATATAACATATGTCTTCTGTTATTTCAGGTTATGGATGAAGCTGACAGAATACTAGATATGGATTTTGATCATGAAGTTGAAAAAATATTAAAAGTTATTCCTGAAGAAAGACATACTTATTTGTATTCAGCTACAATGACAGACAAGGTTATATATTATTATTGTAATTAAATTTATACTTGAATGCTGTGGAAAGATTTTATGTTTTTAAATTTTGTTGTTCATCCTTCATTCTTAACAGCTGAATGATGGCAGAATGGGTTTAGTGCTACTCTTTAGTACCAAAATTCATGGGTCCTGTCACTTTCACTTTTGGCATTTTTAATTTCCAATTAAATGTTATGATAGCTTATCTAGCTGACTTAAAATATAAAGGGAGAAATTTGTTAAGCATGGAAGAACTGGTTTTAGAATGGCAAAGCAGCAGTAACAGTGATTATGTGATAACAATGGTATAACAAATATCAGGCCACCCGAAGAGCAATGCCCTACCCATTCGGCTGATCGATGGTTAAATGGGTAGGGAGCTGCTCTTCAGCACGGAAGTTCGTGGGTTTGAATCCCAATGCTGGCATGGATGTTCACAGCCATTCAAAAATTCATACTTTGGAGGAAAAGAGGAAATTTTTACTGTAAAGAGTTACTAGGTGTTTCACTAATTAAGAGGTTTTTAATTTGAGGCATTAAATTTTGAGATTTATATAGAAATGTTAATTATTATTAGGGGTTGTTAGACACTAAATATTTTGGCAAAATCATTGCATTGCATTATTTAATTGTATTTTTACTTGTTATTTGGCTGAAGTTACTGAGTTTGGTACTTATGTATTATCCCATTGACCATATTGCCAAGTAAAACTTGTTCACCAAGGAAACACAAAGCAAGCAAGCTTAATAGGGGGGTAAATGTATAAGTATATTACTCTGTTTTTTCTTAAATATGGATTAAATTTTTTTTAATATAATAATAATACTTATTATTTAATAAAAATTTGTTAAGATTTTTGTACAAAATATAAGTTTATCTTTAAGGCTATTATATATAAACATTATAGAATTATCATGTTTGGCTATTATACATGGTCACCTCGATAATACCTAAAGTACCCTGAATTCAAATTGGAAATTTTTTGATTGCATTCAAAAAATTGCTATATGATTAAACTTAGATATGTAGTTACTATAACAATTTATTTATCTATATATGTGAGTTTATAAACATTTATAAAGTATTTTTTATCATAAATTCTTGTAATTTCTCTAAAAGCATACATTTTATTTGTATGTACATCAGAAGTTTTATTCATATACACTTTAACAAAATATTTTTAAAGTCATGAAAAATGATCTGCTAAAATCAGGGAAAGTCATGGATTTGAAAAATTGTATTTTGGCAGATACCCTGCATGGATGTTGTATTCATTTAAAAATTAGCATTAAGTAGTAGGTTTATGTCTTATATCTGAATTGCTAAAATATTCTCAGTTATTTCACAAACATTGTAATGTTCTAACAGAATTTAAGAAATTAGCTGCATTTTCCCTTATTAGAAGTGTTTGGGTGTTTCTAGTTTTATGTAACAATCAAATTAAATTTTATTCTTTTATTGTATTTCATTTAAAATATTCTTAAATTCCTACTGTATTGCAGGTTAAAGAATTACAAAAAGCATCTCTTAATGATCCTGTTAAGATTGAAGTGTCAAAAAAATATCAGACTGTTGAAAAGCTTCAGCAGTTTTATATATTTATGCCTGTCATACATAAGGTATTATTTAATTTCTTTGATTTCCAGAAAAAGTATTTTGTAAAACTAATTTTTTCCTTCTTTTTATATTTGAGATATGAATCCATTTTCTTTTCAGGACATATATTTGGTTCACCTTCTGAAGAAATTACCTGGTGATTCAGTAATGGTTTTCTGTGCAAGTTTTGCAAAAGCGCAACAGACTACCTTTATGTTGAGAAAACTTGGCTTTACAGCCATTCCTCTTCATGGCAAATTAGCTCAAGTAAGCCGTTTTTCTTTCTTTTTACTTTCTTGTATGCATAATATAGGGAAAGTATTGTAATCATGCAAAAATTCAACTTCAAAATTTTGATTGATTATATTTTGAGGTTCCCGAGTCTAAGAATACCATTTTTTGAATTATATCTCTGTGTGCAACACAATATCTAAAGCAGAGAAACCAAATTTTAAATTTCTACATTATAGAAAAATCTATTAACTTTCAGGTTATTTCTGGTTATTTATAGTTTACCTGCTACTCCCTGTCTTGATTTCTAAGCCATGTTTATTTTTATTTCAGTTCATACAATAATATTTTAGCATAGCTAAGACATATTATTTATGTAATAGTATTACTTTATTTTGTAAATGAAGAGCAAAAACACTTCCAGCAAAAAGCAATTACTTTTCTTGAGTATTCGAGAATGTCCAGGAGAGGCTACTTCTAGTTTTTTCGGCTATTAATAATGCAACAAAATAATTGCTTTTGTTTAAAACTCAAATTTAATCATAAAATAATATAGCATGTTTTGTTTCAGTATGTACTTAAGTATAATAAATATATACTGAGTTAAACAACTGTATTTTTATTACAATTTAATAATAGAAAGAATTAAATAGAAGTTAATTTTATCAAACAGGTTAGTTCTCAAATTTTTTAGATTTAATTAGTTTGTTATGAGCATGAGAGTTACCTTTCTGCAGCACAAGGGCTAATTGAATCAAAGTAATGCAGCTACATGCGAAAAATCTCCCATGAAATGAAATGTTGAAAATATATCTGCCTCCATATGATTCCTAGTTGATACCATATTAACCAATAATTATAGGGTGTGGATGTGCGTAACCTCGAAGTGCCTATTCTAAATACACAGATTATATCGTGGGATTGACAGTTTGGCATCTGTATGGTTGAATCATTTCGTTTTTTCATGTGTTGCATGAAAAGAAAAATTCTTAATTTCTTTAAAATAGATTATTAAAGCTAATGAAATGCATTCAGTTATATTTAATAAAAAAAGCAAATAATATTTACTTGTCTCATGACATGAATAACAAAATTTTAAGGCACGGTTCTTTCAAGCTAGAACAAATCTCCAAATCTCATGATTTACATTTTATTTTTTCTGTCAACTTCAAATACATAATTTTGACTATTTGTTATCATTAATTTTATATGATTTTCTGTAATTTGTTTAATTTATATATTGTTTTTTTAACAGACAAAACGACTGAGTGCTCTTCAGAAATTTAAGTCTAAAACTCGCTCAATATTAATTTCTACTGATGTAGCAAGCAGGTATGTCTTTTTTTATGTATAAATATATTTTTGATTTTCCTATATAAAATACTCTGTATGCATTCCAAAATGGCTGTATCAATTTTGACTAAATATTGAATTGAAAGTTGATTATTTTCCATGGAAAGATAAGAAGCCTGTTGCAGTCCATAAGAGTACACCAAATTCTGTACACACATAGCATGTTCTCTTTTCTTGGGCTGAACGATGGCCAAATAGTTAGGGTGCTGATCTTCATCTGCTGAGTTCGTAAGTTCAAATTCCACTGTGGCATGGATGTTTGTAGCCATTCCGAATCAACTTTAAGCAGTAGGTCCTAGTCCAATACTCTTGTGTTGCAAAAAAATAGGCTGTAACACTCCAAACCAAACCAAACCTCTTCTTTTGGGCCATTGTGCTACTTTCCTACATTTTATATAGTTGGAAACTAACTTTGGATCTCCATGCTGGCTGAGTGAATGTACACTTGGAAGTTAGCAGGATGACCTTTCCATTTTCTATTCATCCATCCATTATCTAACAGGCTAATGACTATACTGAATGTTTGCAGATATATAGTGGATTTTGCGCTTGTCGCATATGTATTTTGCAAGATCATAAAGTGATGGCCCACAAAATAATAAGCAATTTAAGTCATCGGATAGTGTTTAAAATTGTTGGTCATTCTCACTTAAATTAAGTTTGGAGTAAATAAAATAACTTGTATCATTGTTTTTGAGAATGACATGCTGAGTTTTAACACATCTTATCTCTGGTAATTGTGTAAACAAACCACAAATTTCACAGTTTAACTATGTGATATGAAGTCATAGTTGATCAAGAAGTAATTATTTTTGGAAACTTTGGATATTTTTGTGTATTGATAAAAGATGGTTTCTGTATTCATGTTTAGCAACATATATTTGTAACAATTGTGTAGAAATGTGGCATGCATAATTTATTACCGCGAGTGTATAAAATACATCTGTAGTCTGCCAAGTGGTGGCTATTTTCTTGTTATCTTTGCATGTTATGCTAGTTTTTTTTTTTGTTTGTTTAAATTTGTTCTGTCTCTGGGTATGACAGAGTTAGTTTATTAATATGTCTACATTGTAAATATTTCATTATTTTGTGCCCGTGGAGCTTCTTCATGTTATCAGTAAAATTCATGCTCTAAAGTGAAAGCTTTGTTTATTCTTCCTTTTGCTATTCTACATGCCAAAAGTCTTCCACTGTGCTAAAGGACATGTCTCTTTTTAGCATTATGTTGTTAATAGGCTTAATGAGACTACGCTCTGCTAACCATTAAGTCCAACAAAAATAACATTATTATTAAAAATAATATTTTGCCCCTTTTTGTCTGTAGGTATTTTATCTATTTTGCATGTATTTTTTCACTTTATCATTATTTTATGCCAGTCTATTCCATTTCTAGGATTAATGGTATAATTATTTTCAAATTTAAAAGTATTAAGCATTTTATTTTTGTCAGATATATATTAATTTTACTATGATAGGTACTTTGGTTCTTCATCAAATGTAGATTATTTTATGTTTGCTGAGTGCAATGTTAAATCATCAAATATAGCACTTTTATTTCTTTAGTTTAAAAAAAACTAATTTTAAATAAAATGTTATTTATTTTCATGAAAATGAATTATTTTATTTTGAAAATTATTTATATTATTAGAATTTAATATAATCTAAAAACTAATTTAAATTTTGAATTAAATATATCCATAATTGGAAACCTTAATTACCTAGACTGAAGGCTGGGTCTAAAGTGACTTTTATATTGATGAATGAATGAGATGATAAAAATATTTTTCTGTTTCAGAGGTTTGGATATTCCTCATGTCGATGTTGTCATAAATTTTGACTTGCCTTGCCATCCAAAAGACTATATTCACAGGGTTGGTAGAACTGCAAGAGCTGGACGTGCTGGGAAGTCAATTTCTTTTGTTACAGAGTTAGTTTCTTTAAACTTTATTAATTATAATAGAAATTAATTTTTGTGTACATGGTAAATTGAATTTAAAAAAAATTAAGCTTAGTTTTTATGCAAATTATTTTTTTGTTTCTGAAATTTAAAAAACTGTGTATTCATAATAAAATAAAACTTTGGGAGTAATATCAGTAACCCTCTATGGTTAGAGTTCATTACAATATTTAAATAAGATATATTTTAAGACAAATGTGATATATATTTTAAATGGCAATTTTGTTTTATTATATTGTATATTATTTTGCTATATTTCCCTAAATACTTTCTATTTGTGCAGGAAAAACTTCATAGATTTCCAAAAAATTGAATACTTTATTGATAAAAAATTGCCTCTTTATCCTACTGTTGCTGAAGAGTTAATGCCTCTTCTAAGCCAAGTAGAAGAAGCTCAGGTATTTGCTAGAAAGGTAAGTTTTTAAATCCAATAAAAATAATTTTATATTCTATTTAAAGGGTAAAACCTTATTTCAGATGTAGCTTAATGCTTCTGGCTGTTTTAGGATTTTTTTTTTTTTTAAATCTCTTTATGTGCATTCCAGAAACTTAAATATTTTGCTCTTATATAAGCATATGAAATTTATGAAATCTGAACTGATATAATAAGCTTTTTTGCTTTTGTAGCAGAAAATGAATTTATCATTTACTGACAGAAACCATTTGTTTGAAAATTGAAAAAAAAGTAATAAATATATATTTATGAGAAATTTATTAATAAACTCAACCTTTTGTATTACCAAATAGCAGATCTATACTTTACACAAACATTAAGGTCATTGTCACAATGAGCTTTTAAAGATTTGTTATCCTGCAACATTGAAATGAATAATAATTTAATTTTCACATTGAAGTATCATTTATTGTTTGACTGGATGCATATTATTACTGAGTTTGCTAAATTGTAAAATACGGAGACATCAAGATAGATTCAGTTCTTTTATGTAAGATAATTTTTAAGTAATTTATAATATTGATGATGAATACAGATTTTTGCCAATAAATAATTCTAGCCTAAATAAAATAAGGTATTCTTACGTTCTAGGAAATATTCAAATGCCTCTCACTTGCCCAACTCTTTTTTTTCTTTGGTCCCTTGATAGTCGTGTAAATGAGAGATTACTTATTGTAACAAACTTAATTTCGTAAAGCTTTAGTAGGGCTATGTGTCATATCAATATCAGAAATGAAACTGAAAAAAAAACTGTTTATGTTTAGTAATGAAATGCATATTTATTACATTAAAAATGTAAAGAACTTTTTACATAACTTTACATATATCATTAATAAACATAAAAACTAAACTTAAAATGATGAAATGGTTGTTTTCTTTACTTTTTAACAAATATGCCAACATATCTCTAGTCTAGAAACAAAAAACAATCATCAATACTTGTAGACCTTGTAAAATCCTGAAAGATAATTTATTTGGCTGAATTATCGTTGTTCAAGTGAGAGGCATTTCTTAACTTCAAAAAAGTGTTATCACAAGTGAGAAAGGCGTATGACTGAGAAAAATTTAATATTATTTTTACTAGGGGAAAAGCTTGTAAAAACAGAATAAAATATTAGCACAATATATAAATAAAAAAAAATATATTTATCAATATATATTAATGTAATGGTTATGTTATTAAGCTGTGTAGTTTGAGAACACAAAACCAATTAAACTAATCTTAATTACTACTATATATATGTAAGCAGCTGGCAATACAGACATATCTTTATGCCAAATATGGCTGCAAAGCTATTACTTATTTAACACCATATGGGGAGAGCATGCAGCTTAAAGAATGTTATTGATGCAATGACACGAGTAACATATCCCTGCTGGGTTCCTGTAATTTAGGAGTAGGGGCAAAGCAGAACATCTCCAGGCCTAGTATGCCACCTCCAGAAGTATTCTTTGAACTTTTGAGGACATTGCGACCCCAAACCTATTTTATGTATCCCAGCTGTCATTAATGAACAGAAATTTGGCTGACTCAAGCCTGAAACTTGCAGCCTTCTGGTTATGAAATCAACACCTTTGTCAACTGCGGCTCTATTTACCCATATACAATATAAAGATAGGAATTGGGAATCAAACCCATTTTCATCACATTAACACATGACTCCAAGTAATTGAGATAAATGGTCATAGAAGAAAATTCAGTACAGGTCTTCCAATGCCTCCTAGAGATAAGGAGGTATTAGATCTTTATGTGTTTATTACCTCTATATTCTCCTGAAAAATCTACTATATAAAATAAAAGACAGTAAAAAAACTGCCAACTTGTCAACTAAAGAAATAGTATTAAAGTTGTAATGACATTAACGAAATTGTTGCCAGGACAAACCCCTCTACGAAATTTCATGCCTCTAAGTTGTACCTTTTATGTAAAATGATGTTTACATACATGCATTTTATGTATTAGATAAGGCTTTGCTGGGATCTAAAAAAAAAATTGAGAGATCACTGTAATTCAGAGTTGTTGAGATACAAAAGGTTAAAATGTGCTTAAAGTTGTTAAAGTACTGAAATATTAATAAATAAAATTAAAATAGAGAATTGCTTTTTTAGGAAATGAAAGAACTTGAAGGAAAGGACAAAAAAAGAAAACGTAAGAAGAGAGAAAATGATAATGAAGAAGATGGCAGGAATGAGCTTAAACAAAAGAAATTTAAGAACAAGAAAAAATTTGTTTAATGTATAATTTTGTAAATAAATTGCAATATTTCTAATTTTCCTTTTTCATAGTGAAATGCACTTGTGTAAAATGCCACATATATTTATTTAGACTAATAATTGCTATACTAAATTTTTAATACCTAATTAATGAACTGACCTTTTAGACTAAATTAAAAACTGCACATTGTTTTAATTTTTTAAAAAAACTTCCTTGTACCAAGTAAAGGTGCTATAAACATGATATATTTCAGTGCTCAGATTTCAACAGTTAAAATACAGTTTAAATAAAATGTATGTGTATACAAGGAAACATTGATTCTGAAACTTTACATATGCATTCTGACCATTCCTGAACTGGTTATAACTAGTTCATTAGTGACATCTGTGTATATGTATCTTGAAAAACTCAAAAAACAATTAACTGAAAAATCGCAATATATTAGTAAGTAATGCTTGCCATCTACAATACTGCAGCTTAAAGATAATGTATTCATAAGTAGTTGTAACAATGCTTTTATAATCTATTTTTTTTAGAAAGCAAAAATATACTACTTGTAGAAAGTAATTATGAAATTTTACTGTTTATTACTTCCTAGTACAAAGAGAAGAAAGTATTATAATTGTAGAATATTAACATTAAGTCTCAATGCGTATTAATGTTGAGGATCTCTTCCAGATGGCAGTGCTTAATCTCTACTGACAAAATAATATTAATTCCTCAAGAAATGAAACCTACTTTAAATTTTGAAACAAACAAAAAAAAAAAAAAAATGCTAATGAGGATATGTCATACAAATATATACCTACAAGAAAGCCATGTGGTGTCTACATCAAATTTTTTAAATTTATACACTGTCTACCAATAAGTATTTGGACACCTGTGATAGAAAAGAAAAACTAACCTTATTCAAAATCCATAGTTGGTAGAGCCTCCTCGAGAGGCACTTACAGCATGAACCCTCCAGGGCATATTTTCCACAAGTTTTTGTATTACAGCTAGTGGTATTGTCTTCCACTCGGCTTGGAGTAGACATACAAGTTCCTTCACTGATTTTGGACGGGTAGTGTACCCGTTAATTTGGTGTTCCAACTTGTCCCATGATAGGATTCAGGTCTGGGCAGGCCAATCCATTCAAAGAACTCCATTGGCACCATACCAAGCCTTGGTTAACCTCAAAACATGACAACTGGCATTGACGTCCTGAAAGTAACTGGGGTCCAACCCGTAAAACTGTCACAACGTAGGAAGCACATTGTCATCCAAAATAGTGCAGTAGGCATCAGTGTTGAACTTACCCTGAATGGGGACCAAGGATCCCAGTCCATATCAGGAGAAACACCCCCAGACCATAATTCCACCTCCACTGAACTTGACTGTTGGCACAATGCATTCTGGCAGGAGACGTTCTCCAGGAAGAAGCCAAACCTTGCCATCCAAACAGTAAAAGGTGAACCTTGATTTGTTGCTCCAAAGAACCCATTTCCACCGATCTACGGTGCTTTGCACCACATTAACCAAGCAGCACAGTTGGACTTTGAGATCAAAAGCTTATGGGCAGCAGCACGACCATGAAAACCAAGCACATGTGCTTCCTTATGGATGGTATTCATTCAAACAATACTCCTGGATGCCTGTTGAAACTCCTTGCAGATGAGGGCCATCGGTTGGGTGCTGTTCTTCTGAATTTCTCTGTACAGCACTCATCGGTCTCTATCTCCCAGTTTCTTTGGTCTGCCGACTTGAGGCACATTCTGACAATCACAGCTCACCTCCACTTCTTAATCACATAAGCCACAGTCGATTTTGGGTACTTCAGATCGCTAGATATGCCTCTTAAGGATCAGCCACATTTGTGATACCAGATAATTATAACTTTCTCGAAATCAGAGAGCTCTGAACTGCACGGCATCTTGCATGCAACTAATGCCTATGCTGTTTCCTGTATGATGTATATTGGCGGAGGCCGTGGCGTACCTCAGGTCCGGAGATATTGTCATTTGCATAGGTGTCCAAATACTTATTGGTAGACAGTGTATTAACATTATTTTCTGATATACAATGCACTAGTAATGGGTAAATTTTGATTTTCTCTAAAGAAATTTCCACAATTAAGGTAAAACAGATTTTAATAATAACATGTTTGTATATACAATATAAAATTCAATAAATTAATATTTAGATCTTTTATGTGATTCATTAAATTTTTGTTTAAATTTTCGCTTCTGTGGTTTCCCTGTATGTCTTGCATCATATTTCTTCTCATGAGGATTTGAAGGGACCATGTTAAAAAGAGATGATTTATACATGGCTGCAAACCTTGGATCATTAGGATCACCCTGTAGAAAAGAAAATTTAGGTTTAAATATTACACTTTGGTTTGCAGGAACATCTTAATATCATAACTCAAGTAAACACAAATACATACAACAAAGTCATCAAGATCCCGGGATTTATCTTTCTTGTTCTTCTTGAGTTTTTCATCATTCATATCTTTCTTAGAATCTGATATCAATGCAAGTTCAGCCTAAAATATAGGGTAAGTAAAGTAAAGGTAAATAAAACTAAGGCATTTAAGTACAATCAAGCAAACACTTAAATGTTCATGTTATATATTTATTTTCACACTAAGTTCATGTGTTTTATAACAGGTTAATATACAATATAAAGCACTCTATTATTTTTAGTTGAAAAGTTTTTTAAAAATTTAGAGAGATTTAAATAATCAATGAGTAGACACAAGTCATATGCATGATCTTGTTTTTCAACCTCCCAGTGTACCATTGTAAATAGATATAAGCAGAGAACAAAATGAATTTGTTCCCAAAGGTTGTTTCATATAAACATGATTATGTATATATTTTTCTGTGAAGATTAAGGCATTTGTTGGATGAGTGCATTAGGTTTCCAATCTCATTTATCCCCATTAGCAACAAACTTCAAAGAAGGGATCAGATTATCCGGATTGACAAACTTAACAGAAGCTTGAATCTTCATGGCAATTATGATGAAAAGTAACTATGTTTGTACATAACTTACAGCTTAAAAAATAACTATGTTTTTGTTCACAACTTACAACTACCTTAGACAAGCACAGCAAACAAAATTTATTTTGTTCTCAAATGTTGTCCCTTTTAGACTACTCCTATCTAAGACTATGAGAAGAGATTAAAATTAATTTTGTTCTCTACCACATTTTTTTTTTTTTTTTTTATTTTGATCCATCAAACATCTATAAAAAATTCCTAGGAGAAATTGTTTTAGCATGACAGATTGAAGAGGGGAAAAAACGTAATCATTTGGTAAATTAAACATATCTTACCAGTTTTTTGTCATTCTTGGCTTTTTTATTTGATTCAGAGCCTGAAAAAAAAATTTAACTCTTAATATATTACACAAAAAAGCATTAACAGATACAGGAAAGAATTGCCAAATTTTCATATGTATTCATTATGAAAACAGAGTATTTACTAATTTTTAGGAATATATATATATATATATATATATAAATTAAAGGCTAGTATCATGTATTTCTACTAATTATGAAATAAAATAATTACTAAAGTTATGGCAAAAGTACACAAAGTAGTATATTAGGATTTGAACATTTGTAAAGAAAATGTAGAAAAACCTAATTAACTTACTATCTAATTCTTCTTCACTACTGTCTGAAAGAGAATCTTCATCCTAAAATAAAAAATTAAAATACATTTAATTGAATATTCCATTGTACATAAGATACATCCACATACACACAATTTTCGAAATCAGAAATTTTAATAATATAGAAAAAAAATTAAGATTCTAAATACAAATTATGTAGGTATAAGATTATATATCTAAAAACAGGGGTAAAATAAAAACTATTAATTCCATAACATACCTAATACATTTTCTATAACATATAAATAAGGGGTATTTTAAGATATCAGATGCATATCAGAGTACTAAATACAACTAGCAAACCCATGTCAACCAAGAGCCTATCTATAAAACCTATATTATTTTAGATGCATTATGTGTGTTGAATTTTACAATAAATAGTAAAATTAAAGCTATACTTGCTATAAACCCTCATATTTTATGCAATAGAATGATGTTCTGAAAAGTCAGGAAAAACTAATAATCTTAAAAATTGGGATTACAATTTTTTAAAAACTACTTTAGAATGCTGACATATTTGTGTTTAAATTTCATTTATTTTTATCGTATTCAAGACTGCGGCCATAAAAGTCAACTGTCATTCCCGACCAGAGTAGTTATAGAAATTAAAGTCTAATATGTCAAAAATAGGGACCTTAAAAATATTCTCCTATAAAACATGTTTACATTTAATAAAATGAATTGAATTATATATTGCTGCTTAATCAAACATAATTTATGTGTTATATAGATAGATAGATATCAATCATAAAATAATAATAATAATAATGAAATTAACAAAAAAAATATATGCAAAAACATTGATTGATATTTGCACAAGATCATTACATAGGTTATTATAAAATTTGATTACAAAAGGGACATTAGTAGAAAGATTCTAATGTACACAATTTCTGAAAGCATGGATTGGCACATAGACCTAAAATGCATTCTTAATATACTTGTTTATGTACTGAGGTTTTGGAGCAAACTCTACCTTTTCATAAAAAACAACAACAACAACAAAAAAAACTATATCCAAGAAAAAATTAGGGAAATTACTTTATGTTAACTGTAACACTGATAAATGTTCAATGTCTTAAAACCTATTCTCTTTGAATGATTAATATAAAATTTTCAACCCATTTTCTTTAAGTATATAAGTCACAGAACACGTAAAACATTCCCTTCAGAGACTTCCTGTCTCTGTAAATAATTCATTTTTTACAAGTGGCATCATATTTGTTTACACAAATTAGTCACTAAATGCAAGCAAAAGCTAAAGTAGATGCTAGTACAGTAGAAAGTATCAAATACTAATATCAAAATGGCCCCAAAACCAGACTGTCCATTTTTAAAAAATGAATTACAAATTTTATATCTTATTTTAAATCATATTTTCTTATTTTTATCTACACATGTTTATTAATTATAAAAAATTTTAATTTTTAAAACCAGATTAACAGACAACTCTTTTAACAGTTCCAGCACTTTTAATTAGTTGTAAAAGTAGAAGAGTAAATATGAATAATAGAGGGTCAATTCTAAGAAACATTCAAGCACATGTCAAATAGGAGTCAAATGGTCATGCACTAGCAACTGCAAGTTCTTTTTGGCACTATAGCCTACAGCATGCATGAGCCGTCCCAACAAGTGTTTTCTATTGGAGTCATCAGATGGTAGTATGTGTTTCCTGTTAGAGATCTGTAATGCTTTTATATCTTCCTCAACATCATCAAGCTAACTAATTGGAATATTTTTCCTAGTTTCCAAGGGCCTCCAGGTATGTCAGGAGTTAATAGCTTAGTGGGGCTGTTATTCTCTGATCTAAACAAGTGTCCAAAGTACCTTATTCAGCTTAATTTGATAACTTTAACAATGTCTGGCTTTTTACATTAATTATAATTTCACAATTGCTCATAATTTGTCAATCATTATCACTTTGGAGAGAATAAAAAATTTTGCATAGTATTTTCCTATTCAAAAATCTTTTTTAGATATGCTAACACAATGTAGAGCTATTGTTGTTGTAGAATGAATTAGCACTTTATATAGAATAATTTTAGCTCTTGCTAATGAGTAGTGATCTTGATTGGTTTAAAAGCCAAAGAAGTATTAGTACCATTAAGCAGTCATCAATTTCAACATTTAGTTAATTCCAGTTGTTCCAAGATATTTAAAGTCTGTAACTTTTTTGGAGATGTGACCATTTACCACCAAAGGTGTATTGCCAGTTTTTTGGATGGTCGCAATAAAATTTGTGTTCTTTTCATTGATGATTAAGCCCATTTTTTCGTCTTACCCTGAAGAGCTATAAACATCTCAATAACAGTCTGTCTTCTGTATTAATCTACCAATAATAACAAGATCATTTGTATATACTTGGACAAATTTGTAGCATAAAGTGCTATTAATTGTTATCTTTGCATCTCTGGTGACTTTTTTCTAGTGTAATGTAAAAAGCAGGCAAGAGAGAGCAATTGCGAGTCCAAACCTAAAATAGGGATTTCACATTTTTATTCCATTTCCTAAGAATATAGAGTTAATATGAAAGAGCCTTAGTGCTGTAAATGAATTTTTAGGAGTAACATATTGCACAAGTTTGTGGAGTATGAGGATTGGGTTGGTGGTAAGGAGAAGAATGTTAACACTTTTTTTTTACAAAATTTTTTTCAAAGGGTCTAGAAAAATCAAATTTAAAATCACCAAGGTCTGGATAATTTTAGATTTGAAGCTCTCTTTCTGTACATTAATGTCAAAGACACCTAAATGTCTATACCACAAATCAAGGAATAATAATGCCCTCTAGTGATATTTAAATGTATTACAAAATTGTTCCAAAGCTCAAATGTGTATACACAATGTTGGTCTGTGGAGGGTGGAATATTTAAATGTACAACCATGGTCTTGAACAGGTTTTTTAAATATTTACAATTGGAATAAAAAGCACTAATTAAACTTTAAAAATACTTATAGTAAAAAGAGCATCTTACTTTTTTATTTATTGCTTTCAGTCCTTTTTTCTTTAGTTTTTTATCTTTCTTTTTCTTTTGAAGCATTTCTTCAAAAGGATTTAATGTTTCTTTTTGTATCTTTTCTCTCACTTGCTCTTCAACTTTCTCTTTTGCATCTGCAGAGAAAATGAAAAATTATAATATGTTGTAGAACCCAACACAACGTAAAAGTCTGAAGAAGCACTGATAGTTTAATAACAAGTTTTAAACTATATTTAAAAAATGTTCCTTAATTGATAATTATTTTCTAGGTACAGTTAAATATTTAACTTGATATAATAGGAAAATGAAAGAATTTTTAAAAATTTTATAAGTTTAGAACTCAAATGTCTTTAATTGTTTAATTTTTGCAATCACAAAGTATATACAGCTAAAATTACCAATAAATTTCCACTGAGAACACAAAGAAGGTATATTTTACAAAGCTTGCTAAATAAAATTTCTAGCAGAAATCAAATCTTCATAGGAGCTAAGCCCACTGTCACTTGAATAATCCAGAACATTACAAGATAGTTCTGAATTTATAGATGTAGTTCCTGAGTTTTATGAACTATGAGTATTAAGTTTTATGAGTATTATTGCTCCTTATCTATATTTTATCTAATCTATAACTATGATGCTTTGAAATCACAACCATTGAACACATTATAACAAACATAACAAGAACAGGAATTCCAATTACACTTGATTTCAGATAATAGAAGAATTAAAATATTTTTGAATGACTAAAGTGCAACATCTGTTGAAAAATATTAATACTAAAGCATCTCTTTAAATGAATTCAAAATACGGGCAAATCAAAATTGGAAGGAAGAAAATATGGATGGCTGCATATCCTTTTTTAATTCATATGAATATGCTCTATTATCTGTTGAAAAATATTAACACTAAAGACTCTTTTTAAGTGATTTAAAAATATAGGCAATTAAAACAGGAAAGAAGATAATATTGATGTCTGTCCACCACAGAAGTAAACGAGTTTAAGGGTTATTTAAATGTTCAGTTTAAACAATGTATTAAAAATTATAATGCAAAATCAATATAACTATCAGTGGCGTGCAGTCCATATGTGCAGGGTGTGCACTGCACACCCTGGCAAAATTGTGAGGGACAATAATTTTCTGCACCTATGTCTACATATCTTTATATGTTATATAATAAATATTATTTATAATATATTCAAATATTATGTTGATTTGCTTGCTTGTATTCTCGCAGTGCGTGAGGTACTAGGTGCTGCACCACATAGCGTGCAAACGAACATAGGAAGTTCGGATGTGTACGCACTGTGCACTAAATTGAAAATCACGCTTTATATGTATGGGCTACTGGAGAAGAACAGCATACTATGGCACTGAGGCAAGTGCAGCTATTTTTCCTGCACTTGGCATTCAGAATCATCCGAAGGTACGGTTTATTAAGCATTGTATTAGAGCGGGGACTTTTTTTTTTTTGGTTTTTTAATTGATTAACTGGCCATACAATTTTGCAGACAGTTAATTTTTAAATTTATATATTGTAAGATTTTGTTTTCATGGAAATATAAAAGAAGTATTTCATCAATATAAAGTGAAATGTTTTAGTGTGGTAAATTAATTTCGGTGATGTATTATATTTATTGAAATAATTAACTGAAAAACAATGTTGTTTTGTTTTAAAGAAACGAATTTTAACAGAACAGTCCAAATTTTACCATTCCTTGTGTCTTACAGACAATATATAAGTTATATTATATAACACCATATCCCTGGTTTTGTTTTTAAAAATTGTCAAGATGTTTTTTGCAGAATATATGATTTTCAAATGTTAAAAACAATTAATAAATATAATTTAATCCACTGACCGAACAAGAAACAGTTCGCTCTATTGTGCCAGCGTGCAGCGAAATCCTCTGCACGTGGAATAGACGTTCGATTTATCGGCACCGCAGTTACTGGCGCCATGTGGTGCTACATTTGCTGAACATATTTTTCGTAGAAGCCCGAAGCGTTGCTTTTTCGACGCCGATATGATACCATACAGCAAAAGACATGATTTTTCTTCAGTGCTAGTAGAATTCTCATAAGTTTAGCTATTTTTATAGTTATAACTCGACTACTCGTAGGTAAATATTTTATTTATTGCAATCTTTAAATTTATATACATAATAATTAACCCGTTTCAGAATGGAGAACTCAGATGTCTCAATAATTAAAGATTTATTGGAAAATCCATGTTCTCTGCACACCCTGCATGAAAACCTACCGCACGCCACTGATAACTATATAATTTTTATTACTTCAATTTTAAAAACAGTAAATGTACCTGGCTCCCAAGTTACTTCTATGTCATATTTTTCTTCATCTTTCTTTTCTTTCTCTTCTAGTGACAGCAGTAATTCTCTATATTTAGCTATTCGGTCTTTGGTTTTCATGTCTTTACTAGACTCTTCATCATCATCATCTAAATTTTCTTCAACTGTGAAAAAAATATACTTACATAAACCATAGATAGTTAAATTTTGCAAGGAAGAAAATTCCTTTAATCACTTTTGGTTTATAACAAAATCTTATAACAAAAACAATTTTCATCTTCCAGTCACAGGCTCTTTTCTTATCACCATCTGCCTGTACAATACTGCAAGATTGTTGATGATTTAAGTACGAGGGCACAGGTACAGGTCAGATTTATTTTCTATGACAAGACAACACAAACACATCCAAGCCTTACTTGGAAATTATACCCAAGCTCATCTATTAGAAGCATGACATGCTAACCACAATACAATATGACAGTTGGTTACAAGAACATTTAAACTATAAGTACAAGGAGTGACTAATAAATCAGGTGAATCAGCCTATATATCTAAATTTAGAAATAAAATGAATAATGATAATACCTTCATCATATTTCAGAATAATGTGTTAACATTAGTGTTGGAAAATTCCCTATTTGCCAATCTCCCCAATTTGACAACCACACTTTGTTTTTCTAATTCAGTATACAAGACAGTGATGCAATGCAATAATTTTAGTTCTATAGGAAAACAATGTTCAAATTGTTTATAAATTTTGATGTTTATAATTTTATTGTATTGTTTTATTACATATAATATGTAAATATTTGACACATTTTTTTTTCTATTCTGAATTAGTAATGCTTTATGCATACCAGCCAGTTGCACTCACTTAAAATCATATAAAATGTTCCAGCTGTTCTTAGTTCACCAGCTGCAGTTGACCATGTGTAAAATACTGCTTGTATTCTTGTTGAGATATTGCTATGTTGTTTATTTTTTTGTTTATTATGATCTTATTTCCAAGAAGAGTAAATCTATGTATTGTTTAGTAAAATTTGCTTCTTCCCTATCTTTAACTCCACTACTGCATTCTGCTTTCAGAATTTTTAAACTTTATTTATTATTTTAAACCAAACAAATAATTATGTGATTTTCACTGTCCTATCAGTCACAAAAAGTTCATTAAAGACTTTTGTCTGTACAGTGGTTTGGTGCAGAAGGCAATCCATTTAAATTAGATATGCTTGTAAAACAGTTTCACACCCAGAGTATTCCCCATTTTCATTTTTTCTTAACTTAAAGTTTAAAGTGACTTTAAAGTATGAAAATTTAGAAATGTTATATACACTCAAATTGTTATGATACAGAAATTGAGAGTTTTGCCACAGGAGATTTTTTAAGGGCTTTTGATGATTTGTACATATACTGCCAGAAATGCATAATGTACAACAAAGACAATTTTGAAGGATTATAAACAGTGTGAGGCCTACTCAGTGTAATTCACTATTCTTTGATGTACTGATTACACCTTATTTCCCAATTATTCAAGTGCATATTTATACGTAATATTTGTTAATTAAAATAAAATGTACACAGTAAAAATATCTTTGCTATTAAAGCGTAACCATGATGAATAAAAATTTTGCAACCTGCAAATATTTTCAGGCTGTGGAAACTGTGAATTTTCCCCAAAAACCAAAAAAATGTTTTTAAAAATCTCAAAACTCAAATGTTTAAAAAAAGAAAATTTGCTTCACTGAAATTTAGTTTCCTTTATGATAAGCATGAGTGAAGCTAATAAAAGTTTCTCCATTTTAAGGACTCAATTAATAAGAAAATGTTTTATACCTTCACTTTCACTAGATGCAGAAGCTAAGTAATCCTGTATATCATTTTGCACACTGTCCGGATCTGTAAATATTTTGTGAAAAAAATCTCTTCTCTTTGGATCAGTCTCGTCCCATGTGAGATCAACTTTTACTTGCTGCAAAGCAGATGTAACAAAAAGTCTAGGTTTGTACTCTGAGGGATCTGGAGGTTTCTCTGCTACGCTTGTTGGTTCCTAAAGTAAATGATAAAAATAATAATAAAAAATTAAAATAATTATATATATATATATAAATAAATAAATAAATATATATATGAGATGCAGAAGTTATATGCCTCACTAAAATGTAAATTTTAGAAAGGCAGCTGTAGCTGAAATAATTTAATAACTATAATATAAAAATCATCAAATATTCAGTTACAGGAAATATGGCATTCTTGTCAATTTAATTTACAGGTATGCTAGTATGCTGGGTTGTTCAAATACAATTAAAGGAAGAGATCATATAAGGGAGAGTTATCAAACAGAGGGTAGCTGTACAATGGCCAAACAGATGTAGTGCTGACTTCTAGCACAAGAGTTCATTGGCTCAAATCTCTTGTTGGCATGGATGTTTGTAACATTTAGGAACAAGCTTTAAGCCACGGTTGTATCAGTTTTAACCATGGGAGTTTAAACTAGTGGTTTTAACCATCCTGGTCAATATCAATTTTGACCATTGAAATTCACTTTTCATTACATTTAATACTAATCGAACACAGTTTACCAGCATATGATAAAGGCAAGTTACATTTGTTAAAAATATCATAATAAAAATAACACTGGCAAAAAACAAATATAACATAACACTAAAATAAAAAAAAATGTTTTACTTATTTTTTTTTATACAAGCTGTTTTATATGTAATTTATGTTGAATTAAAAAAACAGTTATAATTAACAAGTTTTGTAGTTGTCTCTAAATTTAAACGATTTCGAAATTTATTTTGGATTACTCCAAACTTTGAAAATAATCTTTCTATAGATGAAAATCTGGCACAACAGTTCATTAGATTATTGTAAAATCAACAAATTTTAATGTTAATGCCTTTAACCTTCTTCATTGCTGCTCACCAGACATCAGGTCCAAGTGTATCTTTTACACAATCTTAATTGTAAAATGTCATGTTATTTCTTTTAATTTTAAAATTTATGCTTTTAACTACAACTTATGTTTTTAATTTCAACTCATGTTTTATATTTTTAACTGTATCTCATGTTTTATTTTTTAACCGTAACTCATATTTTATGTTTTTACTGCCACTGGATTACATTTTTTACAATTGCATGTGCATGGTTCATTTTTAAAATTCAAACATTCTTATTATACTGTATAAGTAGGGTTGGTCATTTTGTAGGCAAAATGGTATTTTTGCCAGGACAGTGGCAAAAACTGGATAAAACCTGGCAAAAATGGCAAAGTCTAGAAAAATTGGCTAGTTTTTAAAAAACGTACAAAAAATTAATAATTAATAAATAAAAAAATAATAAATAATTTTGTACATAATACAATTGAGACTTAAATCAGAATATTAATTAGGTATTTCATTAGTATAAATTTGACAATTAAAACAATTTAAAATAATTTTCATTGATGTTAGCAATCAAAATACAATATTCTATTTTTGTAAATAAATTTATAACGATGGAGGCATGGGATAAAAATGTTTTCTTTATTTATCAATTTAATATAGTAATGTTGTCTTTAATTGTAATGTGTATATATACACATATGATATATATATATATAAGTACTAAAAGTGTTTAAACCTACAGTTTGTAGGGAAAATAAGCTAATAATTACATTAAAAACAACATTGCACATAAACATTTGCAAAACCAATCTTCATTTTATCGTTTATTTGTATCTCTAGGTATAACTTTAGATTTAGATTACTGTTTCAATAACACATTGAATATTCTATGTTAAAAAAAACAAACATCGTATTATGTATTTTTAGATTAGAGTTAAAATTAGTAAAAGTTACATCCTCGTAAATAAAACATATCCATTTTTGCCAGGACGGTTTTTACCTACCTTTGGCAAAAACGTGCCAACCCTATGTATAAGTATGTTAAATCTGATGAACTTGTTAGTGTAATATTTTGTTTAACTGCACTACTATTTTTATTGCTTATTGAAAGTCACTTCTAATTACAAAAAATATTATATATTAAAATTAAGACCATTTAAAACTATTTTTAACAATTCTGGCCACTTTTGACCATTTTTTTTTTAATCATTTTTGGATGGTTAAAACCACTTCTATCCAGAGTCCTGGTCAAAATCAGTTTTGACCGGTCAAAATTACAACCCTGCTTTAAGCAATAGGTGGTGATCTCACCAGCCCTTGTCTTAAAAAAAAAAAAAAAAAAAGTAGACTGTAGCACGTGAAACCAGAGGGTCTTATATAGAGTAAAATACATAACAAAGCACAGACACAGCTACATTTTACAAATGCAAGGTTAGAAAAATTGAATCCAAAATTGTCTGTAACACTCTTTTTCATGTCTATTTCCCTATTATTTATTTCTTTTACAAACATACATAAAATAATAGTACATATATGAAAAGTACCATTGAAATAGCTTGTGCAATTCAAATACAACCTTTTAAATAATGGCAACATTCTTCTTATGAGAAGCCATATGACTTCTAGATGGACATGAAACTTTTGCTACTGAGACATGCTGAAGCCATGCTCAGGCGAATGCTACGGCCAAATGGTTAAGGTGCTGACCTTCAGTTTCGGAGTTCATGGGTTTCAATCCCACTGGGGCAGAGATGTTTGGAATCGGCTTTAAGTAGTAGGTCCTAGTCTCAATAGCCCTCATGCTGCAAAAGAGTAGACTGTAGTGCTTGAAAGCAAATCAAATGAATGCTGTTGATTAAATATATTTTTCTGAATGTTGGCCCAACTTCGCGCAGACACACAGAATGAAAATAATTGGCTCTGGTACCACTGTGTAAGTTTGTTTTATTACTGGTAAAAATAGTGCAAATAACTAATGTAACAAATTTATTTAGAATTTTAAAAATTAAGTTCGAAAGCAAAAACCTGCTCACATCAATGTCATAGCCCGAAACAAGTTCACTGTACACCAGCATAGCCCACTGCTTCCCCAGGGGGAGGGGGAGGTAATCGCTCCCATTGAGAACCACTGGTTTAGATTGTACAGTTTACAATGTAGGGAGTCACCAAGAAAAGTTTTTTGTGCTATGCAGCAAATAACTGTACTTTTTAGTTTTCATTACTCATGTAAATAATAAGCATTCTACATTTCAAAGAGGTAAATGAGTAAAAAATGAGCATATTTTTTAAAAATATGATTATTTACATTTTTACTTTAGAAAATGGATTTTCTAGGCTTTTGGTTTAGAGAACTATTGTCTACTGTTTTGCTCACGAGGGCTAAGGATTGTCTAAGTAAACTGCAAAAATCGCTTAAACAGCCAGATGTATGAGTTATACAACGTTGAGGTAAAAAATTATAAAGTTGAAAAAAAAAATATTGCCTAAAATTTACCTGATCGAATGTAACATCATCAGGTATAAATCGCAGATCAAATCTAACAGAACTGCTTTCATATTCCATTCCATTTAACTGTTCATATAACACATTTGCAGTTTCTGTGGAATCACAATCCACAACAGCATAAAAGTATTTAAGCCTGCTAATCTGATACTGTCGCAGTTTTTCTCTGTGGTATTTAGAGCCTTTCTTGTCTTCTACTTCTTCTTCATCTAATGCTAATGTTTTTTCAACTAATTCTGGTGGACCTTTAAGTTTTTCCTCCTCCATGCGTTTCAAACCATATTCAGAAGGATATATCTAAACAGGCAATAATATGTATTAGAAAAATAAATAAATAAATACAGCAGATATATTACTGTTTACAACCTTTACATCATTCTCTTTAATACATAAATTTATACATGGAAAACAAATAACAAATAATATGTTGGCAGATCCATTAAACACACTGTATTTAAAAATTGTAATAAAAAAGTATAAAAAGGAATATATATATATATAAAACAAACCCCTTTTTAATAAGTTAAATATTCCAATGGAAAAGGTTCTAAAAACTATTCATACTATAGCTAGTTAAAAGAAAAAAGAAAAAAAAAAGCTAATATGTTACTAATAAGTCCTATGGTAATTAAACAGATAAACATAAATCAATACACACACATATATTTGTACAAAGCATATATTTTTTTTTGTTTGAAAGCAGTAAAAATAATAAAAGAATCAGATATTACAATCAATTATTAGCTAAATATTTAATCAATATTACTCTATGCTAAACATAACTACTAGATTTAAGTGCTTTGATTTCCAATATTAAAGATTGCATATTTTTAAAAAATTACAAGTTTAGATACAAAATAGAACTGAAGCCTACCTTTACAGAGTTAATACTACCATCAGCTGGTTTGAATGAGTTGAAACAAACAAGTAAATCTATTGCTCTTATTCTGTCCCAGTCCATATTACAAACAGCAAGTCTCCTAGTTATCTCATTGGTATCTGGAGCTTCATTTCTTAATTCTTCCCATTTATGATCAAAATCCTCATCTAATGTGAAATAAAAATAAATAATCTTATTATAAAAAAATGTACATGCAATAGTTTTATAATCATAAACAATTTTATGGATACATGCACAGTCTTTTTTTTTTATTAAAATATATAAAAGTGATTACTTTGATTTCCTTCACTAGCATCAGAATCTGAATCACTTTCGTCTGATTCTTCAGATGAACCTATAGAGCAAGAAAATACAAAAGAAAATATTTGTAAAAATATGCAAAAAGATAAAATTACCATAAAAATTACAATGCTTAGTAAAAATGCCAGAAAATTTAATGGCTTTTTTTTTACGAAGTAAATCACAGCACTGTTTTTCAATATGAAAGATTACTTGTTTGTTTTTAGATTTGATTCTAATCTGAATTAACTGGATATGATGTGATTTTCTTGGTTTCTCCCACGTATAAAAAAAAGTGTAAGCTTGTATGCATACAAAACTTCCCTTAAGAGCAACACTTCTCCCTTGAATGGATGTAAATGTTGACCTTTACATGCAGTACACTTAAATAATGACTAAGTACAGCAAGTATATCTACAATCCTAGATTAGCATGGGACAACGGTTAGCAAACTGTAGCTAATGAGTCACGTGTAGCTCTTTGAATAACTATTTGTAGTTTTTCAGATTTGATTTTGTTTGAATTGCTAATTTCTACATTTTGTTACACTAGGACAAATAAGATTGGGACCTACTACTTAAAGCCAATTCTGAACAGTTATAGACATCCAGGCCAAAGGTGAGATTTGAGCCTGCAGACTCTGGTACCACAAAGCAGTGCCATTTGGCCATTGTCCAGCTCGTGGTTCTTTAGACTTTTGCCTCCATATATTGTATCCATAGCTTTTACAGCAGGTTAAACAAGTAGTGTTGATTGGATTAGAACATGCACACTAGTGAATAGTTTTAGTATAAAATAAAATTTAGAACAGAATAATCCAAGCAGCAAGAGTGGTAAGCAAATGATTGAACAATCCTAACACTGATTGATAGCAACTTGCCCACATATCTAATATGATGATTTTAGTCTGAATTAATGTTACTTAATAAGGGTTGGTTTAATGCAAGAATAACCAATACCAATTTTATACAAAAATGACATAGGTTTCATATTCAGTTGATAAATTGCCCAACCTAAGAACAACCAAAATTACAATGACACAAAATTCCAGAATAAAATACTTTTAATATTATTGGTACTGAAGTAATTTTATAATGTTTGAATGTTTAATTCATGATATTACAATATTTTGATATTACTCGTACTTGCTTTAAGCTACAGAAATAAAAATATCTTTAATAACTCCTAGTTTTAAAAGTAATAAAAAATGTGAGTGTAAGAGTTTATTTAAATATAAAAAGTTTGTTAATTACAGTTTTGTTAGCATCATACTCTTGGATGTATGTATACATAAATGGTTCTGATAGTTTTGTTGCCTCGTTTCACCCAAAACTTAGCTCTTCTATCTCATATTCTACTGACTAGAGTCATAAGGTAAAGAAATAGTTTCAACTTCCAAAGGAATAATACTTATATTAAAAAGGATTTCCTTGTATAAAATTAAGAACTATTTTATCTATGCAAAGAAAAATTCTCATTAAACATGGAAGCACCCTAGAGCCAGTTAACTTACTAAAATAAGAAATTAAAAATAAGGCCTTTTTGAAGAATTGCACATCTTATTTTGCTTTACAAAATTCTCTGCCTACTCTTAGTTATTTTTACAATAAGGCTATCCTTCTATTATGACAGGAGTTACATACATATATGTAATGATATTTTAACACAATTTTAAATTCCAATTACAATCTGTAATAATTTCTTTGGCATTTCTATACCAGAAATACACTCCCCTCTGTCATTTAACATATTTTACTCCCCTAAATTTCATATTAACCTGCTGGTAAAGACTAAACTAAATTTTGTACTAATAAAAAAATTTTTTTTAAAGTAAAGTTTATATTATTTTATATGTAAAATGATCATAACAGATCATTTCACATATAAAATAATATAATGCTATAAATTCATTGAAAACTTCAATGAATTTATAGCAACATAAAATTTAATCTTTTTTTACTGATTCTTTTATAGAGAAAGAATATGTATATTTGTAATTTTTTTTAAATTTTACAATTAAAAAAAATTCCAAATATACTTATTCATATAGCATTTATGATAGCAACATAAAGGTTTTATCTTTTTCACACTATACATGACTTTTGAAATATTTTTCAGAATAACATTCATAATAGAATTTTAGATGACTTATATGCTATATAATAGATTGGAAATCATCTATAAAAAGAAAATTCTTATTGCAAATCAGAAATCAAAAATTTTTATTAGGAATCAGACTAAAACCAATGGTTTCTAAGTAAAGCAGAAGAAAATTAGAAAAAATGACAGTTATTCAAAAATTCTATATTTAAATTTACACATACTTATTATACAACCCAGTAAATATACCAAAATTATAAAGACAACTTTAAAATACAAACTACTATTTAATAACTATTTGTATCTTGGTAATGGGCACTTTAAACCATTAAATGAAACATAATTTGTTAAAGAGAAATTATCTAAAAAAAATTATGATAAAATGTTATAAAAGGAATGAAAAATAAAAATGTCTATGTTTATCTGCATGCAACTTCTGAAATTTAAATGAATATGATAGTTCCTTACTTTCTTCAGAGTCTTCTTCAGATAAACTCTTTTTGGCCCCTTCTTTTGTCTTCAGTGTTGCATTTACTAACATAAAAAAGAATATCATTGTTATGTTACACATTGAAACGTAAGAACATTTTTAAAATCAAGTTTTGTATCTAAAATAATAGTCATGTTGCAAAACAAAAGATATTAAAATAGTTTAGTTTTATGTTAAAAACATGTAAACAAAGATATTGCAAAAAGAGCTACTTTCCTACTATGAATCATATGCAATTATTTTTATGTTTTACTATATATAGAGACTTATAATTTAAGGCTTATTATCATTATTTTTTTTTCTTTTTTGATCAATGACCAATGAAAAAATGGTCCTGTTAAAAAATAGTAAAAACTTGCATAAATATTCCATCATCAGACAGAATAAGCCAGTCAAAAGGCAAATAAAAAATGATTTTGGAGGTGAGGTTAGGTGGTAGACCATTTGAAAAAGATCTACTTTTTTTTTTCCAAGAAGTTATTGCAATACACTCATAACTTTTACTCCAGAGGCAAAATGATTTTCATAATGATTGTTACCAGGACTTGAATTTGAGGCAAATTAGAGCAATTTTGCACTTTTATGATTTCTTTCTTTCTTTTTTGTTACTAATCCTCCCAAATATTCTGGCAAAGGCAAGGCATCTATGAATCTAAAACCTCCAAAAAATCAATGAATAAAATCGTATCCTTTAAAAAGTTTTTGGTAAAACCCACACAATCATGAATGTGAGAAGGAGCTTCCTAATGAACTTTACACCAATGACAATCCAGAAGAACCTAATGTTTATGCTGGAAAATAAACACATAAGTGTGTTCACTAATAAAATACTAATGAGAAGTCTGCTGTTTTCTGGAAAGTTTGCTCTTTCATTAAAGAGACCCATTTGGACTTCTACTGAAGTAACATTAATTGAATAGAGTGTGGTAGCTGATTACAAAGGGGCCAGAAAAAGAATCGGTTGTTATCAGGACATATGTGCATTTTATTCTCCTGCAAGAAACAGTAGTTTGAGATCCAGAAGGGGATAAAATTTAACTCTGTTTATATCTGTGCTGTAATGCTGACCTGCTTTGAGATGGGTAGTTGGTTGTTGGGGGCCCGAGTGAAGAGAAGGATGTTTTTCTTCTAGTACTGCTTTCTTTGGGATATATATATATATATATATATAAATATATATATGTATATATATATATGTATATAATCAATATAATAAAATTTAGGACTTTAAAGCTAGCATCTTTATTAAGCCCCCATAAACACAGAGATGTATGTATGCTGCAATGCTACAAGAGCTTTCAAATCATGTTTATATTTCCATATTTTAAATTGAAGAGACTTCAGAGAAAGTGAGAGAATTATCTCTATGAGTTGTTTAAGCAGGTGCAGTCTTGGCCATGGCTTCTGCTAGGTTACAAAACGCACACAAAGTACATAGCTAGGCAAAGTCTATGCAACTGGAAAGTGAGACTTATTGGGTTTTAGCTCAATATCTCTATTATATGCAGGCTTATTAAAACAAGAATGTATAGAGTCACCTCAGTTAACGACCATAGCCCCTCTAGTATAAAATCTCATTACAGAAAATTTTATAAAGTTAAAAAGAATAACACATAACTTCCATTTGGAGAGGATAAACCTGTAACTTTGCATACGTTAAGAGAAAAATTTCCCATACAATTTTTCTTTAAATTATAGTATACTAAATACTATAATTTAAAGAAAAATAGTATGGGAAATGCTATAAGCTTTTAGAGAATTTACACTTAATTTCAAAACCAGCTTACCATCATCCATATTATCCTCAGACTCAGAATCATCACTTTCATCTGAGTCTTCATTATCTAAAACAAAACAAAACAAAACAAAAAAAAATATATAACAAACAATTTTTTTAAAATTTAAATAACAATAACAAAAAGCATTGCAAAAAATGAATTGGTAGTATTTTTCTATTTTAATAAATTCATAATATAATATAGATGTTAAATATACTACAATGTAAAATTATATATATATATATATATGTATGTATATCAAATTAAGAGATGCCATAAATACAGTCGGTTTACACTTGTAGATAAACAATAAAAGAGAAGGGATGAAAAATGTAATATGTCAGCCTTTAAAACATTATTAATCTCCCTTAACATGGATTATTAGCTATTTTTTAAGTCGTATATTTAGTATCTATTATAATTTGTTATAATTGTAATCCATAGCTACCAAGGTTCCAATTTAAAAATTAGTATAATTCTATTGACATGCAATTTTAACAGGTTAACAACATATTATACATATAAATACATATATGCAACATATTAAATACTATGACAATTCTAAAATTCTTAAAACATACATACCTCTCTACACACACATAATTGTACATACACATACATATATATATGTACTGCACTCATACATCTTTAAAGCCATAACAAAATTCAAGCTATTCTGTGATAAAATTTAAATTCCCCCATATAAAACAAAAATAATGATTCTTAATGCTATCAATATTCCTTAAATACCACATATCAGCACTAAATATTAATCTTTTTAACCAAAATTTCAAGAATAAATATATATTCCATACTATAGCTTATAGTCTCATCAGGTGGGATTTCTTTCTTCTCATCTTCTTTCTCAAATTTTTTAACTAAAATAAATAAAATGAAAGATATACATTATATAAGATAATGTGCAAGATAAATAAATAAATATATATATATATATAAATATAAATATATATATATATATACATACAGTGAATGTATGCATTTAAAATCAAACAAATAACATACCTTTTTTGAGCAATTCATTAGACACAGACTCTTTTCTATGCTTTAAGTTAGTATCCTGAACTGCTTCAACTTCATTTATGTCTCCCTCTTTCTCCTCCTCTTGCTCTTCATCATCATCATCACTTGATTCTGATGGCATATCATATAATCTTTTAAGATTTTCTGTTGGGGTTAGATTTAAAGGGCGACCTCGTTTATCTAATTCACATTTTCCTTTAAAGCTGCTATCTTTAAAGATTTTTTTCATTCTTTTATCCAATGCCACTTTTTGAATGCGCTTTGGCATTTTTCGAAATCGAGGGTCAGAAAGAATGTGTTTGAACCTCTCATCTTTAAGTGCTTCATCCATGATTCTAAAATTGAATACTTAATATCAGTAAATGACTTTAGAAACAACTGTCATAAAAACAATCTATACAACGTACTAACACGCAACAAAATTTAAATTATATTAAAATAGATATATATTGAAAATTTAACCGCAAAGAGCTTTCTAGAAATTTTTCAAAAAGGAGTAGAGGCGCTAAAAGGCTAAAGATATATCTTTGGTTTCTTAAAAGCCATGTAATACACAACAACAAATACTAACTAAAAATATATATTTTTTCTTTTTTTGGTGCAACCTGACCAGCGACCACGTCTAAACTAAACAAATCCAGAGAAAGCATTCAAAAAGACACCGGGTGGTCACATGCACGAATGGGGCCTAAAGAATGAACCAGGGTTACAACCACAAAGCTCCAATATCAGGGTAGTAAAAGCTAAACAAACATCGCCCGGCAAAATGCTCGAAAAAGCTGCCAAATTTGACGACAAAAGCCAGGGCGTAAATATCGCATCTGTACCAATTTTTTTTCCCATTTTAAGAGAAAAACTAAAGTGTTGTAAAATGGACGTAAAGAATACTGTAAATTACTTTATGGTTGATCAGGCATCATGATGATAAATACTTAATATCTATATAAGTATAATAAATTTTTGGTTTGAGATAGATTAAATACTAAAGCAAAATAATTATTATAAAAATATTTCATCTATAGCCAGAGAATTATAAGCTTAAGCATAATGTACTGATAAAACTACAGGAAGATTTAACATAGTCTGTTTTCTTACCCATTTAACATGTAATTTTGTTTTGTTTTAAATTCAATTTATCCAATAAAATTTTATGCACAGCTAAAAAAAAATATGGATAACATTTCTTAAGTTAACTAAAATGTAAGAGTTTAGCAATTTTTTGGGAGGTTAAAAAACAAACCTTTTTAGCTTACACACAGAATTTAAACATTGGTTACTGTTTATAGGTTTACTAGTCAACAATCACTACAAAATTTTAAAATTGATTATTCATGTAAGATGGTTATATGTCTATAAAGGGGATGACTCAGAAAAATCATGATTCTCCTTATTGGATAATAGATATGATGACCAAAACATTGATACTACTAATTTTCAATTTCTCTTATTTAGATCTGACTTTGGAAAACACGAAAAATAATAACAGTAACGATAAATATACAACAGTTAGGAAATATACAACAACGATAAATATACAACAGTTACTGTTTCTTAAAACATTTACACCTTATATAATACATCTTTATAAGATGTAAGAATCCACCAGCCAACGAGGCAATCACCACTTAAAATTTATCACCCCAGAGATGGTTCTGTGAATGAAATTTGTAAAACTTTTTCTATACATAATGATCTATGTCAACACCAATTACATCAATTAAAAACAAACATTAATAGTTTTTAAAAGAATACCAAGCTTAAGAATAAAATCAATACAAAGAGAACTTTCTTTAACAATACCTCTTGAAAATTGAGAATTATTTACGGCGTGAAGCTGAATGAACAATTTTTAATACCAAAACAAACACGCTTTGAAAGCAGAAAACTGCGACAGAAAGAAAGGTGGCGCTGCTTTTAAAAATACACGTGCAAAATAATGATTCCGACGGCGAAATGTGATTTCTAAATAACAGTGAAAAATGATTGGCAAACTGTTTCAAAAAGAATTCCTAAAATAATATGATTGAATAATTCAGAATAAAAACAATAATTACAAACATCTAAAATAAAAATTTTGGTTTTCAAGGAGGATTAAATATTATTAAATTACGATAATTTGTCATTTCAACTCCATGGTCTTTTTTCCCGGTCTTTTCTGAATCGGCAATCGGCTTTGCTTACGGTTTGAATGGGGTTTTGTCATAGACTTTGGCATATACTAAAAAGCCTGGTGCTTTAGTCTATGGACTGGGGTTTTGTTTTATTTCCACAGAGAAGCTGTAGCCGGGCAGTATCAGTTGTAGCAAATGCCATGTAAACCAAATAAAGTCATATAAGCTATTATTATAGTTTCTATGGCGCAGAGGCTTTTATTTTGATTACGGGCAATTCAATAATCAAAAATCATAGTGTAATTCTCCGCTGTATAAAGCCTGGTTGAATTCATTTAATAGAATCGACGTGAAATCAAATTGCCATGCATCTCTCCGATCGTAGAATTTTGCTAGGGTTTTTCATTTTTCGAATATTTAGTGTTTATGTTGTTCGCACTTCATTTGTTCCTGACGAATACTGGCAATCTCTAGAAGTTTCTCATAAATTAGCTTTTGGGTATGGCATTTTTATTACTTTAATGTTATATATTGTGCATTAATGAAGTTGTGTGTCATTATTATAGCACAAGTTGACAACACCATTGATATAATAATTTTTGTGAATTTTGACAAAAATATTGTTACAAAATTAAAAAACAACAACAAATGTTTAAATGATTACTACAGTTTTGATGAATCAAATATATATATTTTCTCGTCTATGGTTTAATATGTTTTCTAATTGAAGATGTGCATCGTATTGTTGTAAAACCATTGAATTTGTTACATTATGCTAATATATTTGAAAACTGTTTAGTTATAGAGGAACACTTTAGATATTTGTTTAGTCTTTGTTTTTCCTATATAGTTTAAAAAGATTCCACTTAAAATTTTTTCTTTTGTATTAAAGCCTTTTAAAAAATTAGTCTGTATAATAGGACTGCTAATGCCAAATAAAATGTTCATTTGAAGAATTTCTTGTTAATCTCTTCATTTATTAATCAAATTTCTTTATCTTTTATTTTTAGTTATGGACATCTAACCTGGGAGTGGGACAAAAAAATTAGAAGCTGTTTTTATCCCTTCATTAATTACTTATTGTATAAATTTGTTCCGGATTCTACATTCTATGTTGTAAGTATTAATGCATCCTTGCAGACTTCATCCATAACTATTCTCAACTTATTAAATCATAATTGATTCCTGATATTCTAGTATTTTCTTTCAAGCTAGTATAATTGAAATGCATAACTAAAATTAGTTTTAACTCACAAAATATATCCACAGTAGATAATGGTAAACTATAACTTTTATATAGATAATTACCAAATATTGTGATATGATTGTTTTATATTTCATTATTTAAAAAATATCTTTCAGATCCAGGCACCCAGAATTTTACAAGCGATTCTGTCTGCTGTTGGAGACTTCTTTGCTTATAAATTTGCTTCAGAATACTTTGGGAAAAGTTGTGGTAAATGGACTGCTTTTAACATTTTTACATCATGGTTTTTATTTTATTGTTCTGTGCGTACTTTAACAAACATGGTGGAATCATCTCTGACCTCTTGTGGGATGTATTTTTATCCATTTCCCAAAAGAAAGGTAAGATTGCTATAAATTTTAAATTTTAGTAATTATTGAACAATTGTTTTTCTAACAATGTCTGCATTCATATACCAAAATTTGTCCTGTACTGGTATTTAGTATAGTGTTAAAAGCAAATATCCAATTTTTCTCTCAAGTACCTCTTAAAATTATTAATTCTCCTTTGGGTGTGATGCAGGGTTAAGTTTTTATATGATATATCAAAACCTATCATTAGTTGTCATAAACCTTTGCAAAAGTTTCTGATAACCTCTGGTGACAATTTAATCTAAGCTAACTTAAAATTTTCAAATCCTGAAATACTTAGAACTGCAATAATTTTTAAAAGATTTTTATATTATTATGTAATTCTATGAAATTAACAAAATATGTAAAGTATTAACATTTTTTGAAAGTTTAAGTGTACAAGTAGTAATTGTTGTACAAAACTTATTAATTTTGTATGTCCTTATTTCTTTTTTTAATGTTTATTAAAATGTGTGTATGTTTTATGTATTTATAGGGAGGTCCCCCCTCACAAATTTTAAATTTGTTTAAATTTCTTTTTCTGTGGTCTCAACAGTCTGCAGTAAATTTTTTTTATCTGTCCATGTTTTTTTTTTTTTTTTTTTTTTCTTGGTGATCTTTCAAAAAATGCAATTTTTATGTATGGTTTCTTAAAAGCCATGTGGTGTCCTCTGTGTTTTTTTCTTGGTAATCTTCTAGAAAATGCCATTTTCTGCCACTTTCAAAAATGTGGTTTTTTGCCAAGATCGCCAAGAAAAAAACATGGCGGCTGGAAGAGTGTAGATATTGCATCTGTTCTTAGATTTTAATATCATATTAATAGGTTTAGATAGTTTTAGAATTAGACTTGCTATTTAGGAGTTGCTTGATCGCAAACAAAGCGAAGATGCTCATGCATAGCTATATAAAATGGAACTTTAATTTCTGCAGTTTTTAACTATCTTTGGAGCTGAATCTGCACCATATCTAGGGCCGAATTTACATAAAAGAGACCCTAGGCTCTTCCACTTATGCCTAGGAAAAACATAGCGGCTGGAAGAGCGTAGATATTGCATCTGTTCTTTGATTTTAATATCATATTAATAGGTTTAGATAGTTTTAGGGTTAGACTTGCTGTTTAGGAGTTGCTTGATCGCAAACATTGCGAAGATGCTCATGCATAGCTATATAAAATGGAACCTTTTTTCTGCAGTTTTTAACTATCTTTGGAGATGAATCTGCACCATATCTAGGGCCGGATTTACATAAAAGAGACCCTAGGCTATTCCACTTATGAGGCCCCCTCACCTCCCATTTTTAAGTTTGTAAATTACATGAGATAATAAAATACATCATTATCGTGATATGTATCAATATGTAAAACAAAACGTGTTGTGATTTGTACTAACCTTTATAAAAAATGTGGCATGTATAATAAATATAAAAAGTCAAGAACACTTATTTAGACATTTATTCTCAGCACCATATAAAGTACTTGTAACAATAGCTAATCAAGCATAATACACAACATTTACAAAAAACAAAAACAAAATTTAAATTATGAAAATCTTTGAGTACAAAAATAAAATATGCAATGAAAATTATCATATTTTCATTCAAATTAAGTAAAATATATTCAATACATTTAAGATTGAACCAAATTCAATTCATATATAAATTTATTTCATAATAATTGACATGTAAAGTTAAGTGTGCACTGTTTTTAGAATAGTGTAATTTTGATTTTGCTAACAATTTGAATATAGGCTCCTCTTAATTTTGAGGCCTTAGGCTGAAGCCTAGTTTAGTTAGCCTATAGGAATATCTGGTCAGACCATATCCTTCAAATTGTTTCTTAGTTCAAGATGTCTCAGCATCTGTTTGGTAGAAAGGACTTAAAAAAGAACCTATTTCAACACATTTCTTGCATCTTATGGTGTGTTTGCATTCTAGTCCATGCTGATCTGCTTCAGTATAGCAAATATTTTTCAATTTTAGCCTTAATCACTCAAATTTAAGAATTAAATTAGAAGTAAAGAAGGCTTCTAAACTTTTTTGTTTCCACATGCTTCAATGAAAGTAAGAACTAGAATGGGATAGTTAGATTTATTGGTAATAATCTAACACTTAATGTTTTGAATAACTTAAAAAGTGTTATTCAGCTGTATTTTTTTATTTAAATAAATACAATTAATGGAATGTATTTTTATTTCAAACAATTAAGAAAATAATAATAGATATTTATTTGTAGTTGAAATATTGGCTTGGTATTATTTTTTCTGCTTATATCACACTAATAAGAAAGCATGTTTTGTCACTAATACTTAAAATGAGAAAATTCAATTTAGAATGGATTATTTTTGTTAAATTTTTTAACACAGGATTATATTAAATTTCTACTCTGTAGATCATACATTTAAAATTTGAGAAGCATGTCATTTTTAATGTAGTTTTTCTATATTTTTATATAAACTCATGAAAATGTCTCATAACAAAAATGAATCTCAATGATAAATGTTATACATACTACATTCTTGGTAAAGGGAAAGTGTTGTGTTCAATATTTTGTAGTATGAAGTCTAATTAGATTGGAGCTTTTTCTTGAAGTCAGTTTTAAATTACAATAAGCATCACTATTGTGAACAGTAGAATTTAAATCCACCTATTTCAGTGATAAGAAACAGAAGTCAGCCTCTTTTTGGCCCCAGACGAGTCTTAAAATATATTAGCCCATTAGTTATTGTACATGAAAAATAAAACTTTATGCTAAGATTAGAACAAACAGATATTCATAACATTTTTATGGGTAATCTATCATTATCCATTTTTTCGCAGCATTATTATTTAAAAATAAATTTAAAGCCATTCATTATAATGATGTTTGCCCATAATTATATAATAATTTCAAAAGTTTTGTTGTAAACATGATTTAAAAAATTATTTGGGAAATGCAGTTACATATATAGGAACAAAATCTTATATTGATCTGAATTTATCCTTTTGATAAGAATTTGGAATTCTTAAAAGCTGTTATAAAATTAAAAAAAAATTGTACTATACCATGCATTTGATCCTTATTTTGAACGTTGCATTGTGTTTTTTTTATAGATGAATACATATTTTCAATCAATTCTCTCTCTTTTTGTGTGTGCTTTTAAGTAATCTCAAATAATATATATTGGAAAATCATCTGAAATAAAAATTTTACATTGTTTTATTGGTAATATAAGCATAGTAAGAAAATAGGGATAGGTATTCAAATTTAACTTTAAATCTTTTAAGATGAGTCTACTTTTGCAGTCTACTTTTCTGCTACATGATAGCTAGTGAGACTGCTTTTGACTGCTTAATGCTGATTTTGAATGGCTACAAACATCCATGGTAGCAGTGGGATTCGAGGTCATGAACTCTTACACCAAAGAGCAACACCCTACTCTTTCGGCTGTCCTTCATTGTTTAATCTTTTAAACAAATTATTTTCTGATTAAAAATAAGATTTTTTTAATATAAAAGTTGTTTTTATTAAAAATGGTAAAGAATCTGCACTTATTTCCTTGTTATAACAGCTGTACAAATCCTTTAATTAAGAATTCACTACTTATAGTTTTAATTATTGTTAAAATTTGTATCATTACTTTATTAATTTTTTTTTTCAAGTTTAAGCAGTGGCGTGCGGTCCATATGTGCAGGGTGTGCACTGCACACCCTAGCAAAATTATGAGAGACAGTAAATTTCTGCACCTATCTCTACCTATCTTTATTTGGCATATAATAAATATTATTTATAATATATTCAAATATTATTTGTTGATTTGCTTTGCTTGTATTCTCGCAGTGCATGCGGTATTAGGTGCTGCACCACATAGCACGTCCAAAAGCAAACAAACATAAGAAATTTTTATGGGTATGCACTGTGCACGAATAGAGAAAATCATGCTTTACATGTATGGGCTTATGCATAGTTATTTGTATATTTGTTGATATATTTAATATGGCTTAATTTAGAAATATCTTCACTATTTAAAGTGTAGGTTGTCATGGCTGTATGTCTGGTTTGCTGCTGTTAGCTCTGTTATCCGGCCTACTGCTGCTGTTATGTGGTTGCCTCTGTATATTTGGCATCTGATGAGGGAAAAAGAAAAATACTTATTAATTTTTAATACTTTTATAGTAGGGTATGCATTTTCTTTATATTTATTATTTCTTTATAAGATTTATTCCTATTTAACTGGAAGTGAAAAATCCAAATTCCAGGTATTATATGGATAGTATACAGTAGCTTTTTAGTTTTATATCTCAAAATGTTTGGTAAAATATAATTGATTTATAAAATATAACATTTTAGTAACATGTTTCTTTAACTTTATAAAGGGTTAAAGTCAGTTGTCATAATATTACTTTACAGAAAAGTTTAGTATAGTAGTATTTTAAATATAAGAGTTATGAATATCACGTAAATGTGTAGTCCTAATTCTGCATAAGAATTGATTTTACATTATTTATTTAACTTAGGCTGAATCTATGGTTGTTTATTTTACAGAATCTTAAACTAGTACTTGTATTGGCCATAAATTAGTTTCTATTAAATAAATATTTATTTTGAAATTCTCAACATTTATTGTGTATTCCAATATATTATATACAATTATATAAATTATTAACCTTGCATCTGCATGAAAAATTTTATGTTCTTAATAAATGCTTGTGGTTATAGTGTATGTTTTTATTTTATATGCATGTTTAATCTATTTAATTATTTTCACAGGTCTGGTATTAATAGTATTATGCTATGTATTGATAAAGTATGTTATGGAGAATGGGTTCTAACACCATATAACTTCTTTCTATTTAACTGGAGCAATGACATTGGTGCTTTTTATGGAAGTCATCCTATCTTGTGGTACTTTATTATTGGCTTACCCACAGTCTTGGGTATCCATACCATCCCTTTTATTTGTGGACTGCGTTTACCTCAGTTAAAGCAATTTTATGCCTTAATTTTGTGGGTTATGGTAATATTCAGGTTTGTAACTATTTATTGAAATTTTGTATGTGTATCTGATATCTTTTTGATGACTACTTGTGGAATTACTTCTATCCCAAACTAATTTGATTATAGTGTTAGGATATATGCTATCCCAAAGAATTGTGTACCCATCTGCAGGGACTAGTTATCGTTCAAGCATGGAGCTTCTGAAGAATATTGATCCCCAAATAGGAATATATATGCTTGGATAATTAAAATGCAATATTCAAATTTTTAAATAAAAATACTTAATATTTTCCAAATATATATTTTATCTTATTAACGATTAAAATTTTATGAAACTCATATATATATATATATATATATATATATATAACACAATGTTTTAAAATACAGTCACTTCTATTGACTTTCTTGATATGTATTTTAGGGAAAGCAACTATCCATCATTTTATTTTCTGGGACAAAATTCAGCAAGTTCAGTTACAGTCTTAGTTCTTCATTAACTTCCAAAGTTAAAGAACTAGTCATGTCTAAAAGTCCTTTAAAATCACATTTTAATCTGTAAGCTTTGAATCCCAGATCGATCCTTCTATCTTTACACCAACAAAGTGAAGTTGACTTGTCAGACCCAGGGCAAGGCAAGTGCAAATTCCTGTGAAAATTATTATACCTTAGCATTCTTTGGGGCCAAGAATGTTATTCAGTCAGTAAAAAGTAGCCCTGACAGGTCTGAATAAAGTCATGAAAGGTCGCATTAAAGTCGACGATTTTATTTTAGAGAAATGGTAGTAGTTGTGCTTTTTGGATTTAGGCTCTTTTTTCATCATGATATAGAATTAGAATGGGAAGAAGTAATTCTGTTACTTATTAAGATAAATTTTTAATATGAAATATATGTATATTTAGTAGTCAAAATGCAATATTTGCCTTTTTAAAACATAAATGTACTTAAGATTTTGTTACATAATGAAAATTTTACTTTATCATTAGTACTTTATTAGTAGTTTAATCTTTATTTTACGTAAATTCTTTTAATTCCACCAATCAAAACAAATCATCAGTTTTCTCTCAGATTCTTCAGTGCTCTCTTTTTTGTTGTCTTGGTGGTAGGATTCTGTTATATTTTTATGCATATAGCATGTATAAAAATATAACAGAATGGTAAAGTATTGTCTGGCAGCTAGGTGTAAAAAAAAAAAAATTAACAAAAATGTTAATTGCTACTTAAGAGGGTAATATTGTGTAAGTTTCCAAGGGTATAGCCAAGATTTTTCTATTCATGATTTTTTAAATGAGTACTTATTTTTTACAAAATTCAATTTGGTAATATATATGAATTGTTATTCCAGCTCTTTATCAATTGAAATATTTTGTGCAGTTGTTTTTTTTAATTTCTCAAGTAAACATTAAGTAAATGTTGACTTGTGCACTTGCTGGTTAAGATGCTTGTCATAGTATGGGGGGAGGTATCAAAGTTATCTTTTGCCTTAAGATCCCATCTAATCTCATCAGGTCTCCCTGAACTTGTTTGGGGACAGACACAATAGGAGTTCTTTATATATTAAATAGATGTTTTATCGCACAGGACATTGCACAGCAGGGTTAACTCTGATTTACATGGGCCTAGCCCTCCAAATCAGAAATACTATTAATGCATGAGGAATAGCAGATATTATTCACAATAATGAGGAATATCCTCATAATACATGTATTATACCTTACAATACATGTTTTATAAGGTAAATAAAAGAGGTTATAATAGGCAATTTTTTCATTTTTATGGTAAAAAGTATTTTTATAAATTGCTTCAAGTAACTTGTGTGTTTGGGAAAGCTTGACATTGCTGTATTAACTGATATGTTTTGTAGTTAAGAAAATCACAAAATAATTAGCATTTAAGCCTTTGATTTGTACCATTTTGTTGGTCTTTAAAATACTTTTGCATTAGCTATTTGTTAATGCTTTATTATAAAAATTTAAAGTTCTGGTTAAAGTAATGTAAAGAAAGAATAAATAACTAAAATAGTAAATAGGAGACAAGTTTATAAAATGTATAAATAAAATTATATGTATATATATTGTAGTTGTTCTCCATTATTATTTACTGTTTCTGCATGAAGATTTGTGATTCTCTCTCTAGATATAAAAGTGAGCTTATATGTGTATGTCAGTTTGTATATTTATTCTTTATACAAATCCAAGTCATAGGGTCATGAAATTATGGACAGGTATTCTTTCATACCAACAAAAAGTCAATGTTGATATTAAAAGATCTTCCATACTCCATAAAACTTAAAATTTTAATATAATGAATTTTGACATTTCTGACTAGCAACAGATGACACTATTTCAGTTCTTCAATAAATCAATATACTTCCACGTATAGAAATCCACTAAGGGAAAGAATTGTCTTTGTATTTATCTCAATGTATGAGTAATCTGTTACCTTTGTAGATCTCAGACTAGGTACCATGGCAGTCTGCAGTGCTGGAGGGAAAACATTTTGAGAACTGCTGATCTAATGAACAATACTAGTGACAAACACTATTAAACATTTAATTTAATATAAAATTAATTTAAGTCTGTGATTTTATTGGAAAAAATGTACAACATTTGCATATAAACTAAAATTTAAAAGTTTTGCAAAACAAACAAATTTTGTTTTTATGGGAAAAAAACCCCTGCTGTTTTCATCAAAAATCAGTAAAGCCAAAGTTTTTCCATGGGAAAACCCAAGTGGGTTGGATTTTTTTCAAAAACCTTTGTGTTATTTCAAATCTTGCATATGGTGTATAGTAACCCTAAAATGCTATCTTACATATTGGAGACATTTTCTTATTAAAACATTAAACTGTTAAAACTGAAAATGACATTAATATGCATACTTGCCTTTCCATGATTTAAATTTTTTTTCTTTTTTTTGTCTTGCAGATGTAACAATAATACCAATGTTCTATAAAATCATGATAGTGTTATAGGGTTAAAGATTTGAAAATTTAGTTATAGCATCACTTATCATTTTTGCTAATATTAATGTAATTTGTATGTTATTTTCAGTATGCCAAGTCATAAAGAATTTCGTTTCCTCCTTCCTGTCTTACATTTATGTATGGTTATATGTGGAGTTGTAATGAACGAAATGTGGTCTGAGAAGCATAGCATTTGGAAAATTAAAATAACCAGGAAGATTATAAATGCATTTGTCATACTGCTGACTCTGATTCATGCTTTTATTGGTATATATCTGGGAGTTTTTCATCAGAGAGGTGTTATTGATGCTGCTGCTTATTTATCTGAAACAGTGAATGCTGATTCCAAAATTCTTTTTCTGATGCCTTGTCATTCAACTCCTTATTACAGGTAAATATGGTTTTCACATTTCAGCAGGTTTTATATGAAGCATAAATTTTTTTAGTTAATTCTTTAAGGTTTTGTTTAATTCAGTTATGTTTAATTATAAAAATGTTTAAAGTATACAGAGATAAAAAAAAATGGTCAGTATTTTCAAAATTTAGTTAATATTTGATAAAAACTTTATTTTTTTCATGTTTATTTTTAACATTTTTATTTTGCTTTTTTATTCTAAAGTTATTTTATAATAAGGGCCAGGTTTTGAATGAATGAAAATGTGTGGGAAAGCTAATTTTTTTTTTGTGTGTGTGTGGAGTGGAGGGGAAATGTATGCAGTTTTGGGGATATGTAGATTTTTGTGGTTTAATTTGTTGATGTATATCTATAGATAAAATATTTTCCTTATTTTTCTGCCGAACACTGGCCGATTGGTTAGGGCGCTGATCGTCAGTACCAGAGTTTGTGGGTTTGAATCCCATTATGGCATGGATGTTCGTAGCCATTCGGAATCGGCTTTAAGCTAGGTCCTGATCTCATTAGCCCTCGTGTGCAAAACAGTAGATCGTAACGCTCCAATCCAAACCTTATTTTTCTATTTATTAAATTTAGTCTGTTTATTAGTAAGTTACTAAATAATATTTTAACTTTACTATAATAATATACAAGGGATTACTTACATATGCCATTTTCATTATACAATTTTGATATATTTTACTATGTATAATATTTAATATAGTGTTTCTATCTGAGCATGTGTATATAAGAGAGGAAGTTATTTGAAATGTCCTCCTCTTAAAATAACTTTTAATTAATATTCTAAAGTCAGTCTTTTTTTACATTTAAATTTTTTAAAAATTGATAATTCATTAAATTATCAAAACCAAGTCTAATGTTTAAAATTCTTTCATTTGTATACTTCATCATAGCTGTTTTATTCTGAGCTTCTAAAATTAATTCATTATCATCCTTATTTTATATGTGCTAATTCATACCTTACAAATTTTGTCTAATTATGTTTAAATTTTCTGTCTTTATGCATTGTGAGAAAATGGACTTTTAACAATTCATTAGACACCCTGTTTTACATTTAAAACTTTCAAAAATTGATAATTCATTAAATTATCAATATCAGTTTTTGAGCGAGATTAAAAATTACTACCTCTTAATCTAGCTTGGATATCTGTCAGGATATCAGACATCTGAAATTCACATTTTATCGTTATTCTAAATCTGTTTTTAACACTTTTAGTATGTGAAATTATCAGGGGGTTTTGTACATTGAAGAAACTTTGAAATTCCAGGGATTTTGCACTAACCATCTGTGGATTTCCAGAGAAATAAATCTATGAATTACTTCCCTCTTCAGTCTTTTATTTTTTACTTTGAAGAGGAATGCAGAATATTCTCTTTGAACTTCAAATAATCTTGGAACTGTTCTGATGCGGTCTACTAAATTCTGAATCTTAGTTAACATGTTGAAGCTTAGTAAAGCTATGTTTGACAGGATATTGCAAGGAGGAAAATAAAAAGGCAAGACTCATTTATGATTTTACGAAGTAGAAATGGTGAAGGAGGAAGGTCATGAAGTCTGTGAGACTGCACAACAGTATTTAAAGGTCGAAACTGCAAATGATATGCTATTTTCCTAAAGCATACAGGCAATGCTTGCATACTTCTCAAATTCATTAACAAAAATAATTGAGTGCTTGTCTTTATTATAAATAAGTAATTCTGGCAATTTAAGATTAAGATAGTCTGCTTTTATTTAATTTTTTTCCTAAGTAAATTTTTTTTTTAAATGTTTAGGATATTTTCAAGTTCTAAAACTACTATTTTGTAATTTAATTTTTTTCCTATTCCTCTTGATATACAAGTCTAAAATTTTCCAGGGATTATTTTTCCCCCACAAACACTCTGAATTGTAAAGTCTCAAAAATCCCACATTTGTAGTTATGAACCTAGATAACCTTTCTCAGGACTAATGAAATTTTTTGGATCATTTATGTTTTATTTTAAAGTATCTATTTGATATGCTTGAAATATTCATTGACTAAAAATAAAAAATATTGATAATTTTACAAATTATTTATTTTGTTTTATATTCTAGTCATATTCACAAGAATATTGAAATGAAGTTCTTATCATGCGAACCAAATTTTGAAAATGATAAAAATTATATTGAAGAAGCTGATGAATTTTTTGCTTATCCTCTTGAGTGGCTTTACAAAACTTATAGTGAAGAAAATTCATCAGACATGCCTTCTCATATTGTTATGTTTGATACACTTTATCCAAACATTTCAAAGTTCCTTAATGAGCATCATTATGATAAATGCTTCTCAGCATTTCATTCCCACTTTGCTAAAGGAAGAACAGGGAACAATGTAAATATTTATTGTAAATAATAGTTTTGTAAAATAAATGTCATATTTTTTATACTTTGATTCAAGTTTCATTTTGTGCTGTCCATATTATTGAAAGAATTTTATATATATATTTACAGACAAGCCAACATTCAGGCACAATAGCGTCATTTGAAATTTTAACATGCTAATTACAGATTATTCATATATCTTATTGGTTTCAATATTAAAATTAAATTTAAAATATTTACACTGTAGTAAAATGTAAATTAAAATTTATGCATTTAAAAAATTGAGTAGTTATTTTTCAGAGCAGTGTTTCTTATAGCAACATGACCCTGATTAAAATATCATCAGGGATTCTAGAATTTGTCTATTCAAATTTGACCTAAATTGAGTTTGTTTTTTCCACACAGTACTGAAAACTTTTAACATGCAGCATTACTGTGTGAAAGAGTAATTATTCAGTATTTTTTTTTTGCAAAACTTTGTATTTAATTGCTGTATTGTAATCTTTTAGCAGTTCAAAAGTTTTGTTATTTTCCAGAGTAATCTGAGGAATCAAATTTTCTCATTTTTCTGGAGCAACTCCAAAGAAGTTGGCATGTCTGTATTTATTGTGAAGCTGCATGTATAATCTAAGAATAAAAAATTGTGGTGCACACACATTTTTTAAATTCACTATAGTTACTTTCAGCTCATTGTCTTATGTCAGATATTTTATACATTGTAAATACCATAATTTTAGAGAAGTTATGACATATATGTTTATAAGAGGAAATTTAATGTGTGTGGTAAATCTGGAGGAATTTTATTTTCCTTTTGCCATTAGAATTTCACTAGTTTAGATTTTAAATTTAGTCTGTCCAATGGTGTACCTATAACTTTTGCTGCCAAGAGAAGTTTCTTATTTCCCTTGTTTACAAATCAATTAAATAGTGGCTTTTTTTAATAAACCATATATCTCTGCTTGATTTACAGAAAAAACATGAGAATTTTTTTTTATTTTCTATCTTTAAATAAATAGGATTACATCTTTTTAATAAATGAACACATTATTAGGTGAGTGTGAAAGTTCTATCCATTTTTCTTGCCCATAAAGAAAATCAAAATAAACAGTCCTTTTTATTGTGCACAATCTCCACTGCTATCTATGACCTCTTACATTTTTCCATTAGGACATGAATTCCATGGTGGTAAAATTCCAATGGAGTCAAAAAAGTCTTGGATGGCAGTTTTCACGACATCTAAAGATTTTCTGACTGAAGAAATTTTTCAATGCACAAAATTGGTGCTAAGTAAGGAGAATAGGGAGGGTAGGGTAAAACCTTTCAGTCAAAGCTCAGTAACTTTTGGCGAGTGATGACGGCAGCATGTGGTCTGGCATTATCATGATGAAGGATAACACTAGGATGATTGATGAGACCTGGCCGCTTTGCTACCAAATTTGAATGCAGCCTGTCTAACTGTAGACAGTAGAAGGCAGTATTGATGATTTGGTTGAGTGGCAGGATATCCCAGTGAATTATTCCCTGCACATCCCACCACATACTGAATAACATTCTTGAGATGAAGTTAAACTTTAGAAGTTGATGCAGGCAGATCAGAGAGACGACACATATTCCTATGATGCTTTACGCTATGGAACCTAACCCACTTTTTATCTCCTGTCCTTCTCGTAAAACCCAACTAAACCAGCTGTCTCGGTGTACATTGAAGGTCTTCACTAATTCTTAGACAGTTGGGTTTGGGTTGTTCCTTATGGTTTAGTCAATATCATTTACTCCAACATGTGATGGCCATCCACTCCTAGCCTGATCTTGGCAGCTTCTGTCTCCTTCCCTAAATTTACAAAACCATTGATGACATGTGCTTTCATCTATTGCATCCACCCCATAAACTTGACAAAATTGCAACATACTGTGTCTGCCAAACTCTTTTTATTGAATTCGTATAATAAACAATCAATATGCTCCTTGTTTTGCATGTTACATCTGAGATTTTTTTAAATGATTAACTTTGTGTGACATTTATATGTGAAGCATCCACACACTTGATTGGTTGATGATTTGTGTCATTACAATGTCATATGTGACATCAATTCCATTGCAAATTTGCATATCTAAAAATGGGTATAACTTTTGCACTCATCCAATATATTATGTAAAGGGTGATATATAATTATTTTTTTAGCTTTCTTAGTTGAAATTTCATGTATAATATCCTCAAAATTTATTTTATTTGCAATTTCTTGTTCTATGGATAATACTGCTAGATTTTGCAGTCTTAAATGACTTATTGTAGAATAAAGATAATTTTTTTGTCAATTTCAATTTAGAGAAGTTTCATTTGCAACTAGCGACACTGATAGTAATTGTTAAAGAAATTCTTATCAAAATTACTATGTGTGGTACAGATTTTTTTCAAGCTATACTTTTGAAAAAATTTTAGTGCATCAAGAGGGCCACTTCCCCCACTTTTCCAAAAACTCTTTCTTTTTCTCTTTTCTTCTAGTTCAGATTCAGCCATAAAAACTTGGATCCTATTTCATTCAGAGTATTCGAGATCTAACAGATTTTTTAGTCTGAGAAAAGAAGCAGATAGTGTATAAGGTTGTCACACTTGCACTTTTGATGTTTACATTTTAACAACACATTAACAAGTTGAGAACAAAAGGCAAATCCTACAATTACAAAAAATATATCTTTTAATTGTATGGTCTGATTATTATAATATAACAGATAAGGGAGTCCCGATATCCATTACATTCTTACATCCAAATTTTATGTAAGAAAAAGAGATTTAATAAATAAAAACAAATGCACAGGTAATAAACAGGTCTCAACAAAAATGGTTAAAAGTTGCATGAACTTACGAATTCAATAAACTATGCAAATACACAAAATTTGTTACATTTTATTCTTCAAAACTGATTTCGTTACACAAATGCACTGTGTATAAAAGCTTTGAGAAACAGTCAACTCCTTCAATAAAGCAGAATGATAATTATGGTGGCATAGGAATATTCAACTCTTCTCTTAGCTTGACTAAATTTTGCTCCCACTTTTGTTCAAAATAGACATTTATCAAAAATTTTGCTCTGAATCCACAGTTCAAGGCCCATGGTAAATAGGTGGTGACATATTTCTGTCTCTGCCTGAAAAATATTTTACATAAGAGAATAAAAAAAAATATATTCATACAAACACAATAGATAAACTGATAGAAGATAAGATAAAGTCTTTCTGCAAATTCAGTTATAATATTATAAATATACAAGGAAAGCTAACATGATTAAGGCAATAACGGTAATAAGATGCAATATCAAGAAGGTAAGGGAATGGATTTTAAATAATAATCCAAGAGGTATGGGATAAAACTGACAGTCCAGAATAGATAGAAGCAAATTGCCACAAAAATATGGCATTTATACATAAAACTTAACTATCAAAATCAATTCTAAAAAGTGTAAATGGCCTTCTGTATTAATGTTTATTTCAAGAGTCCCTTTAAAGGGCTGCTAAAGCAAAATCTCAGACTATTAAAGTTTTTCCAATACATACTTGGGGCGAAACCTTAATGGACCTAATACTGCTCCAGCTACACACATAGGTAAACCAGTTTGGATGGCTTCAACCCATTTAACAGCTACTTCACCAAGCATATTAGTTGGCATCCCCAAAACAGTGTGAACCAGGTCATGGACTTCACGATACCTCTGTATTACATATGCAAGTTCTGGATCGTCAACAAAATGAACTGGTTGTCTAGAATCTGGAGTTACATCCTGGAAGTAGATATATAGATTAGAAACATATACAACATTAAATTTCACTTCAACAGATATACATCAATATTTATAATACATAGCCAACAACACACCAAATTTGAAAATCTTCCAATTTCACATACTATATGTATACACTGAATATCTATGATAAAATACCTTCACAAGTTTATATATAAAATTTTTATGTATAATACTTTGACAAATTCTTATTAAAGGAAACTGCTTAAGGATTATATGCAATGCAAAGTAAATATAAAGTTTTAATTGGTGTTTAAAAAATGGTGATCGTAACATAATGATACTGTTGTCAAGCGTTATAATCTTTAAGTGGTCAAGATCAAAATTACCACATAACATTTGCATACACAGAAGTCAAAATTTGGAGTAAGAAGGAAAAAAAAAAAAGGAGAAAATGCAAAAAAGAGGAAGTTAAATAACTATTAAAAATTAATGTTCTGATTTACTTAATGCAAAAACAAGTGCCTAAATATGAAACATGGAAGAATCTAAATAACTTTTTATCAATATAAACAAGTACCTCCAGTTTCCCAGTAAAAAAAAAAAATGTTTAAAACAGATTCAAATCAGATGATTCTTCAAAGTGCCTAATTAAAAAAATTAATAAATTCACCAATACAGTTGAACTTTATTAAACTTTGAGAAACCATATTGTTTGTTGTACCTGAACCTTTAAGTAAAATGCTAGATCCTTGAATGGGGAGAGGATTTTTTTCTCCTTGTTCCTGTTCCCTCTCTGCCATTCTGCTCACCTTCTTAATTGTCTTGGCTCCTCCTGGAGGCAACTGTGGGATGAGCAGGATCTGATCTATTCTGTATTCAATGGTCACTTTTCAAAGAAGCATATTTAGATATATATTCTTTTATTCCATATGCAAATATCTATTGAAATTTAATGGGTCTTTCAATTTTCAAATACAAGGTATCTGCCAAAATAAAATTTTTCAAATCCATGACTTTCCCTGATTTAGCAGATCATTTTCCATGACTTTAAAAAGCTTTCGTTAAAAGTATATATGAATAAAACTTCTGATGTACATACAAATAAAATATCTGCTTTTAGAGAAATTACAGGAATTTTATCATAAAAAAACTATAAACTAACTTTATTAGTGTTAATAAACTCACATAAAAATAAATTGTTGTATCTACATACCTAAGTTTAATCCTATAGCAATTTTTCAATCAAAGTGTTTCCAATTTGAAATCAGGGTACTTTGGTATTATCCGGGTGACCATGAATAATAGACAAATATAACCCTATAATGTTTATATACAATATATCCCTAGAGATAAACTTATATTTCATGCAAAAATCTTAACTAATTTTTATTAAAAAATAATTATTATTGTATTATTAAAATTTTAATCCACAATTTAAGAGAAAAACCAGAATAATATACATTTACCCACCCATTAAGCTTTCTTGCTTTGAGTTTCCTTGGTGAACGAATTTTACTTGGCAATAGGGTCAATAAGATAATACATAAATACCAAACTCAGAACATCAGTAAAATGAGAATTAAACAATTCAATGCATTTTTTTAATCGGTAGTTTAGTGGATCCATGACTTGTACTCATTTTGCTTGAAAAATCAAGACTTTCCATGACAAAATTAATCCATTGTCTAAATCCATGATTTTCCATGACTTTCCAGGTGTGCGGAAACCATGCAAATACTACTAAAGTAAAAATCCTTTTTTAAATTTTTACAGTACAAAAACCATAAAATTTCTTGGTTTATCCATATATTCATAAAATGAAACCAAACACAGTAAAGTTTATGGATAATCTGTAAAAGTTTTCAAGTATGCTATTATAAAACTTTAAGAAAACAGGCATAATAATAAAAATAAGAAAAGCAAATTTTATTGAGTTACCATGCTTACTTGGCATTATTAAATGCAGATTGCAATAAATAAATTTTATGTATATGAGCCTAATATTATTTACAAAAATGTGTATAGTTAGTAAACAATGGGAAGGAAACAGTGTGCACTCTAAATATAGTTATGATCTCTAAAGTAGTAACAATGTAGCATTAATTTACAACTATAATCAAAAATATTGTTTTGACAGTCTATTAACAAAAGCATTTTGGCAATTGCAAACTACCACCATAATCTATACAACTTTTCAAAATGTTAGCTAAAATTCTAGAAACTCTACCTTTAAAACATGAATCAAGAGGCAGAATGTACCTTGGAAAAACTAAATGAATAATTTAATTACTGAGTAATAGTGAATTGAATAAATTATACATTGGTGAAAAAACTAAACATTTTGCCAACAATAGTAAGCAAATATATCTTTAATATAATGTAAACAATATTTACTTCATTCACACAGTTCAACAACCAGTCTGATTAGAATTTCTTAAATGTACAAGATATTTAAAATTATATTGCATAATAAAACATGTACAGATTAGAAAAGAAAAACCTATTTGTATTATGCTATTATATATATTTTGGAAAATTTATCCAACCTGTATTTTTTAGCCTTCATGCAGAATTGCTCCATGTTTACTGTAGTGACTATGAATAATATGTACAAGTTGAAGAGTATGTAATTATACTAAACTTGTATATTACAATAACATAGACAAAATGACGCATAAAAATTGTAATAAACACAGAAATTCCAAACACAAATTATATAATCATATTACATACAGGAATTATGCATCCAACTAAAGAAAGGTATTTTCTTAACATATACTTACATTATCTGTTAAAAACTTGAGGTATGCATGACCAAATGTTCCTTCTGGCAAAGATTGGAGATAATTATAGTTTAATGTTTCAGAATTTATTCGAGGCCTTTCCCTATCAAAAAGAAATCACTTTTATCATCACAAAATGGTATTAAATAAACAAAATTTATGACAAATAAAATTAAGATTTCATTGCAGTTACCCAAAATGCACGTTACAACTTGTTGCCCAATCAGGTAGGCTTAAGTAATAATCAATGCTCTTCTACTGTAACACAATGCAATAATAACTCTATTAGTAGAATCATTCTTCTACTTTTACTTATAAATAACATAAATTTTATGGTATAAAATCAACAAAATAAGGTTAGGAAATACATACGTTAAAAGTTCATATTTTTTAAAATACACTACTTCAAAAACTGAAAACTATATAAAAATTTACCATGATACAACTTATTAGAATATTTATACTAAAAAAATTATAAATAAAATTTTAGCTAGATAAAATACTTTTACATATTTCAAAATAAACTCAATGTCTTGTTTTCATTGGATAAGTAATGATAACTACAACAAATAAGATTGTATCGATACATTATTACACAGTTACTAACTTTTTAAAGCTGAAATGAATTAAAGAAAAAAGCTTTTAAATATAATTCTATTATAACTAAGAATACTAGAAATAACTTATCAGAAAGAAACAAATTCTAACACTTACATAGTTAGGTCAATGGGCTGTTTTCATAGTAAATTAATCAAATGAATTCATTTTATCATTAATAAAAGTGTTAATAAAAGTACCTTAATAAAAGCACAGAAGTACTATTTTTGGGAGATATATATTATTTTCAAAAGCAATTAAATTAAACACCATAACATCATTTCTTGTTCACAGTCTCTATCTGCTGAAAGCAAGCCGTTTAAAATTTGAGGATGAAAATGTTAAAAAAAGCAATTAAATTTTATTCTTCAATTCAATACTCTAGTCAGTACTTTTTACTGTTATCAAATAACTAACCTTAGTCTTATCCAAAGTTAGATGCATAAAATACATGCTTAGGTATTTCAATTTTTAAAACTTAACATATTACTGAAATATGTTTAATATATAATTCCAGTTCAATTCATAAAGCTTTGAAAATAACAGTCAAAATAGTTATCAATTAGTTATTTACTAATATGAGTGAAAATAGATTGATAGAAATATATAACAATGAATAAGGCCAGCAGTAATTTTTTTAAGTGTTAGTACATCCTCATTATGTGTACTTAAAGAGACCTTGTAACTACATTACTCAATACTTTATATATATATATATATATATATATATATATATACACACACAATATAGCAAAAAGTATTGTCCCTAAAGTTAAAAATTCTTCCCATCCATATGTTAGTGTTCTTAATATTAATTTTACCAGTTACCAAAAATAAGTAAAAAATATGTATCATTCACATTAGCACTCCTTCCACACTTCCCAAAACTATAGATAAATTTACTACACATAGCTCTTTCTTTCTTCTCTTTAACCTAGCTGCCCATTCTTCCAGGAAAAACTGAGGATCTTTATAATTTTAATACCATTGTTTGCTAATTCACAAACAATGTTTTAACATGCCTTAAAATAAATGCTGATTAATAAATTGTTTCTGATGAAAAGTCATTCATATGAATTTTCTCTCCTCAGGACAGACTTTTTACACATCAAACAGATGCAAGTTTGTTTTTTGTCTGCGTAAGATATGTCCATCAGTTCTCCATCATTATTAAAAAATTTAAAAAAATTTTACTAAGTATTTTCCTTGATCTTGAAAGCTTTTTTCAACACAATGGCTACATCTGAGTTACATAACCAAGAACGCCATAACACGTACACATACACACACACACATATATATATTGTTGGCATAACAGACAGGGTCAAATTATGTTGGCCATTTCTTCATTCTTATATCGATTCTTTTACTAAATGGAGTTGGTAAATTTTCTACTGTGCTATAGCAGTTTATCGCCATAAAAGATGACCGTTTTCGAGTCAAATGGCATTCAAAAACTTTTATACGTATCTCAAAACTGATAATTTTAAGACTTGCTCAGTCTTGTATACTGATGATATATATGTGTGTGATTTCAGGACCACAAAATTATAAAAATTATAGTATTTACTACATTAATCATCTGCAATAAAATAAAATAAAACTAATAGTAAAAAAATTGATTGTTGGAAGTGTGTGTGTATATCATAAGACTTGTTTTTATGTTAATGTATCATCACTTAGATATTTGAACTAAAAAATATATTAGATATATTTAGTTAGGCACAAAATATAATTACTATATACATGTAGTAATTATATTTTTACTGATAAAATGTTAGTGAAAGAACAAAAGTAAAATAATTTTTATTATTAATTATATACAGAGATTACTTAATTCATATTTAGTATTTATTAAAAAAAGTTCAAAACTCTGCAATAATTTATCGATTTATTTATTTATTTATTGATCGATGTAATAACCTTATACAAAACTAATAAAAAATACTGTATAAAAGAAAACAAAATTACATAGTATTCAATTTCTATACATGATTAATTTAGTATCATATCTAAGATATCAAGACACTAAAACAATGAAAAAAAATCTATGAAAAGTTATTAAACAATGAAAATTACATAACAAGTGACATTAAACAAAGAAAAGTTATTTAATGACAATATTACCTATTTAAATTAGTATTATATTAGTGTAAATAGTTGGGTCAAGACTAGAAATTCCACTGCTCACAATTGGCAGCAATGAACTTGATTGTTTTGTTTCTGAACCTGCTACAAGCTTGTTGGAATATAACAAAAATATTGATATTAACTGCTTTATTGCAATAGTCAGTGTTGATATATTCTGATAGTTTGTTGCTTGCTTGTTCATATCTTCTACTAATGTTAGAGCCATGTGGTATTTTGGCGAATATCGGGATAAAAAAATGATTGCTGAAAGTATCATAAAATTATATAAAATAAATGCCACAAAAAGCAATGTTAGCAGTTTTTTTTTGGTTCCTGAAGATAAAAATGGCAAAATAATCAGTGAAAATATGTCGATTTGCAATTAAGTTCTGTGTGCAGTTTCTTTGAAGGCTATGTCTAATTTATGGAACCATTTGAAATATCCATATGCTCTACAATATCAGAATCTAAATTCCAGATAAGAATTATCTTTCTATTTAAAAAAATTAATATATAATTTTACAAGTTTCTTAATTATTTCTTTTTAATAATCTATTAAGTAATTCAGTATTAATTTCAAATTTTATTTTACTGAATTTAAATAGATCATAAAAATTTTATTATAAATTAAAAAAAAAAAAGGGATATCTGCATTTAACTTAGAAAAGTAAATTTTTAAGAGTACAATAATTTAAAAATATTTCAAGCACAGTAATCAGGAAAGTTAAAACTGATCTGTTCATTAGTTGACTGACTTTTAGAATACTAAAGACATATGTCTAGTGTATAACTTATCAGTTCTGTGTGCTGAAAATTGTAGGTTATATCCCACTTCTGCCCAATAGATATTTTAGCAATGAAACCGTTTTGTTTTAGATTGCTCTGGTCTACTATTTTGGCACTATGAAATGCTATTGGCCAACATCTACTATTTAAAGCTTCTTCTGAACAGCTACAAACATTTATACCAGGAGTGGAATTAGAACCTACGGAATCCAGAACTGAAGATCAGCTGATCAATGAAAGGAGTTAGAACATTTAGTTTCAATTTGAAAGAAATATAATTTGGCATAAATAAGCAATGTAAAGGTTTCTCATTTGAATAAACAATTCTGAATATGCAGCATCTGAATAAATTACTTCTGAACAACTATTTTTTTTTTCTTTTAAGTGTTAAAATGAATTACTCCTAAAAATTTTTATCTTTCAGAAATCCAAACGTTTGGATAAAATTATAATTCTAAAATTTTTAATCACACACATACATAAAAAAAATAAAGAAAAAGGATCTGGAATAAAAGGAAGCTAAGGCTATTTAAAAATAGTGATATCTGTACACTCCTACTTTAAAGTATTACTGCAATGTATTAATGATATCAATATTAATTTGGGGATATATCAAGATATTAAATTTTTAATATCGCCCAGCCTTAAAGAAAACTATTTTGAAGAATTTAACACTATATACCAATCACATCAATAAATTCTTCCTTCTAGACCCACTCATTTCTTTACAGACATACCCTGTAAAATGCATCACTATGCCGATTCTTCTTATCTTAAGAATTTAAAAAGGTTTACTGTCTGTACTTTTATATGCTATGATTTCTAATGAAGCCTCTTTTTTATGATAAACATGCCTTAATATTTTACAGGTTTACAAATTTCAACATAACATTGATATCAACAATGGACAATATTATTAGAAACACACAAAATATTTGCTACATTTCCTTACATTATTTTGAAACCAACTGATTATTTACAAAAGAATTAATGTGAAAAATATTCAAGTTTTCATATTAATCCTTTCAAAACAGAGGTTGTAGACAATAGTAAATTTTACTAAAAGCCCAAGAAAAATTTATCAATAACACTCATCTAAAATACCCCAAACAAAAAGTTTTGTCTCAGAAAAAGAAATGCTACTGTTTACTCATCTTAAATTTTGAGTGTAATCACATATCTAAAGATGTTTCTTACCAATTTTACTTTAAATAACCTGTTACAAATTTTAAATCACAAATAAAAGAAAAATACATACATCAAAATTCTACTACCTTCTTCATTTTGAAGCATTGCTTGCCGAATTTGTTTGGCTGCAATAGATCCGGTAGTCTCTCCTAAAACAGCAATCATGTCTAAAAAAGATTAAAAAATTTCAATAAACTCAAAAGTGCTATATTTGGCAATTTATCATTTTTTTTCTAGGTTATGTAGAGGAATATATTTTAGGAGGTTATCTGATCTGCTACAGATGTAGTATTGTCTTTCTGGCATGATCGTAACACAGGAAAGAGTCATAAATTTATTTTCCATTTTTGTGCTTTTTCCCTATTTCACAATATTTTAAATTTCATTTACATTCTGCAGTTATAGCTTTTCTTTTAGTTATTTTTTGTTTTAAAAAAAGGTTTATTTATTTTTGTCGATTACATGCTTTTTTGCTAGAAAAAACTGCGAAAAATCTGATGCGATTATATCTTTTCTGTGAATCTGTATGTAAGCTGATCTCTCCATTATAGGTCTAGAAAAAGTCTTAAAAATTCCAGACTTATACACAGAAATATGATAGATAATCTATTATTAATAACAAACAATAACTTAAAAATAAAGTACACTATACAAAGGAAATTTATTTGATTTGAATATATTTAAATCCTTATTTATTGCTGTAGGTTGGATGGGTTCCCACTTTATTGTAGGTACTGGACAAACTGTGAAATCATCTAACATAATCAGTTCGCAATAAGAGTCTATAATAAATTTCTAGAAAATCTGTCTCAGGTACCATGCATCCCCCCTTATGTTCAGAATTCTCTCAACAGGCTGCTAAGGACACTATAAAGTTTTAATTGGTTAGACCCCTTCCCTGAGGGTGTGAGCTTTGGTTTGGTTTGATTTGGTTTAGAGCGTTACAGTCTACTGTTATGTACATGAGGGCTAATGAGACCGGGACCTACTGTTTAAAGTCGATTCTGAACGGCTACGAACATCCATGCCATAATGGGATTCGAACCCACGAACTCCGGTACCGGCAGTCAACGCTTTAACCAATCGGCCAGCGTTTGGCTGAGGGTGTGAACTGTAGCCCAGTGATCAGTTTAGAGAAGGGATTAAAAGTGGAAAAAGAAGAGAGATGGAAGATTTTTGCTATTTTTTGAACATTTGATAACATCCGAGAATTTTTTTGGGTGTTAATGAGGTCTGAATGACTGCATGTGGTTGATTTTGCCCTGGTTAGAAATTCTTTATTAAGAGTGTTTTAAAGAATGCTCATGTATCTTTGTTTTACAATGAATATGCAGCATAATTTTTAAAATTCTATTGTTTTTCAAAGTTCTACCTAACCACAAAGCCTGTGATAACAACAGTAGATGATATTTTAGTAGTGCAAAGAAAATACTCTTCTCCATTGCAAATCCAGAATGTTCATATATATTTAACTTACCCTTATTGTAGATTGTAGAATTTTTTACTTTTTGGGGGAAGAGGGGTAGCTAAGATTAATTCATTTTCTTCAAAATTAACTCTAAACTGTATAGTTTCTTATGCAAATGTAAAATTTTACAATGTAACCTAAATCTGGCCGAAATGTGACTAATATAACTCCTAGAAAAGCAACCAATGTTTAGCTATTATTAATTGCTTAAAAGTGATACTAAATTAGATAAAGATTTCAGGCAAGCAGAAAAGTCTTTCTGTTTAACAAGTTATACTAAGGAATACATCCATCTACTTTCTAGCACTTTAAAGGAAATGCTGACATTTTGTTGACGCTGCTTGTTGTAAAGGCAACAGAGCTTTATTTAAGACAATGACTTCTTTTTTAAGTGTATCTTTGACTTCAAATTTACTACTCATTTTGATGTGCTAAGCTCATTTTAGTATACTAAAGTCTAATTGTGAAGCTTGCTTAAAGTCAACTCCTGACTATAGTAGAACATTTTTTGGTATAAGTGATGAAATGACCCTGGTTAGGAAATTTAAATGTACTAGGAATAAAAAAAAAAACTTTAGGAAATTTTCAGGTCATCAATCAGCCTACCAGCGATGGCAAAAACCCAGACCACCCAGGTTTTTCTGGGCTTTTGTGGGTATCTGGGATTTTTCTGGGTATAAGTAAATACTTGTATAATACTGTTCTAATTTGCTGCTTTTTTATGTTCACATCCCCTATATAATAATATATTATATCTGCATTTTAAAATTTATGAAATTCCTTATATGCTTTATTTATTCTCGATGCAAGGGATAAAAATATTAAATTTGATTCTCAAAGGTGATGTAAAAAATTTAAAATGCTATTTACTTCTGAAAATTTTTTTTTTTTGTTAAGAATTAAGATCATACATAAAAACAGGTAAATTCAATAACATTTTTAAAATATAGGTATTTTAATTAAAAAATTTTTTAAAATAAATTTAAAACAAAATAGTAATTAAATTTTTACTTTTAAATTTTTTTCATTTGGCATAAAAAATATTAGTTTGTTATAAAAATCAACAATTAATTTACACTTGAAAAATTTTATCAGTATTTTTCTAACAAATTCTTTTTGAATAAAATCACTATTTACTATAAAGATCTTAGAAAATTGGATCTTTGTAAAGAAATAAGTTACTCGAGGTTCAGTTATCATGAAAATTAATAGTATGAGATGTTTTATGATAAACACATATGATCGTTGTACCAGACATTAAAAAATAAGATAAAGAATCATTCTGAGAAGAGTAGTTAGTTAATCCCTAAATCATTATGAAAAAGCATAAAATATGCCCCAGTTTTTAATTCCTTTGATTAATAAACTATAAATCTTTTACAAATGTATTTAAATTTATATAAATATATAAAAATATTTACTCATATAATGTCAAAAAAATTTTTTAAATAGATAAAATACTTATAAATCAAGATAGGCATAACACAAAAAAAGAAACAATGGTTTTTTTAAATAAATTATTTTATTTAAAAATTTGAAAATAATTCCAAATCTGAAACAAAAAAGCAGGTTTTTTGTTTGATGAGAAAAAGTGGCTTTTTCTTTTAAATTTTTTTTTTTTTTTTTTACTTTTTTTTTTTTTTAATTGGTTTCAAGGTACACATTAAAAAAACAATAACTAGTTTGTTTACAGTATCTGCCAAATAAAATTTTTAAATCCATGACTTTTCATGACTTTTCCTGATTAGCAGATCATTTTCCATGACTTTAAAAAGCTTTCGTTAAAGTATATATGAATAAAACTTCTGATGTACATACAAATAAAATATAACTTTTAGAGAAATTACAGGAATTTTATCATAAAAAAAAACTATAAACTTACTTATAAGTGATAATAATTTCACATACAAATAAATTGTTGTATCTACATACCTAAGTTTAATCATATAGTTTTTTCAATCAAAATGTTTCCAATTTGAATTCAGGGTACTTTGGTATTATCCAGGTGACCATGAATAATAGCGAAATATAACCCTATAATGTTTATATACAATATCCCTAGAGATAAACTTCTATTTTGTGCAAAAATCTTAACTAATTTTTATTAAAAAATAATTATAATAATAATAATAATAATAATAATAATTTTAAAAATAATTATTAAATTAATAATAATATTTAATCTACAATTTAAGAAAAAACCAGAATAATATACATTTACCCACACATTAAGCTTTCTTGCTTTGAGTTTCCATGGTGAACAAATTTTACTTGGCAATATGGTCAATAGGATAATATATAAATACCAAACTCAGTAACTCAAAATGACAAAAAAATAGAATTAAAAAATTAATGCATTTTTTTTAATCGGTATTTAGTAGATCATATTTTACTCATTTGCTTGAAAAAAACAAGACTTTCCATGACAAATTAATCCATTGTCTAAATCCATGATTTTCCCTGACTTTCCAGATGCATAAACCATGTTTAAAAGACAAAAAAAAAAAAAAGGTAAAATTTATATATGCATAAATTTTTTATATATATTATAATAAATGTATATATACATATATATTTAAGTTAAAACTAGATTATTATAAAAATATTTCTTTCAGAACACTTACCATGCCGAAAAGGATCTGTAATCGACATTATAGAAGAACCAACAGTAAGGAGTAATTTCTGTAGTAATGAAGTAGGAATATGTTCCTCATATAGTATTCTGTCATCTTTAAAAAATTCATCTTCAGGAATCCCACTACTTGATTTGAATTGTCCATTGTCTAATTAAGACATTAGAAAAATATCAATCTATATATTTAAATTGATATGTGTTAAAGAAGGAAATATATGTTATTTGTAATGCATATTAATAAAAAGTATAATTCAATGCTATATAAAATTTCATTAATTGCTGTTACAGAAGTTATACACCATACATACATCTATCTTGTTAAGTAAAGAATTATTGGTGAAAATAAACAGGGATAATTTTCTAATTTGTAATTAATGCAAGATATAACTTACGATAACAGTATCATAATTGGTGAATTAGGATTATATACTAGCTAATAAGTTACATTTTATATTTCGGAGTAGGGATGAGAGAAACATGAAATGACTTAAAAACACAGTGATTGTATCTGAGTAAACACAGAAATCAAATAGCTCCGATTTAAAGTTTTGTAGTGGTTCAATTATTTATGAACCACTACAATTTAATATAATACCAGAAATTCAGAACCAATACCATAATAGAACAGTACCGGTATTTACTGCTGCACTGCAAACATTTTTCTTCCAAAACAACGAAGGCAACGGTCTTTGAAAATGCCTCCACTTGTTTACAAACATTTTCGTCAAGATTCTAAATTGACGAGTGGATCGGGACAGCCCTTATGATGCAAAAATTTAAAAGGAAAAATAACTTGGTTCACTTGTGCCATCTATTGACTAATGTGTAAACTAAAATTATTTAAGTAATCGTGTATGAGATTGAGCAGATTTTGCTATTTCTAACACTATTTTATTAACCTTTTGAAAATTTTTTTAAATTTATTTTTATTTTTCTTGTTATTTTTTGTTACTTTAATAGAGAATTCTTTTGTTATTATCTTGACATTAAATAGCATAACATAAGCATGAAAAAACTACTCATTAAAATGACGGTGAATATAATTTAGAAGCTTACATTTTTCTACCAAATATTCATAATCTTAAATATTTCTATACCTCCCAAAAATGTAGATAAATATCCACTCCCTAAGGTTGATGATATTTTGGCGAATTTTGCTGGAGGTGCCCAATTTAGTGAGTTAGATTTGAAATATGTATACAATCAGTTAAAGTTAGAAGAGGTGTCAAAGAAATTGACTGTTATTAACACACATCTAGGGTAGAAGGTTGGCTTTTGGAATCTCCGAGGCACCATCAACTTTTCAGCGGGTAATGAAAACCGTATTAAAAGGGGATACCAGGTACAACATTACATCTGGATGATATAAGAGGCATTAATCATTGTATTTGGAGTGTCAAGATTTAGAGAATGCCTTTTAGGTCGTCCATTTATCTATAAGCAGATCATTGCCTTTTTGTCACACAGTTTACTGGGAAAAAACAAATTCCTGCGATGGCAAATTTTCGCATTCAAAGTTAGGCGCTAACGCCCTCAGCTTACACGTACGTAGTTCGTCACAAGGCGAGTTCGCAAAAAAAAAAAAAATAGTAGCGCTGATGCGTGTAAAAGGTCACTACTACCAACCAACTTGGTTGATCCACCTTTGCCTATGGAATTGATATTGATAATGGACAGAGTTGAGCTTGGTCCGGTATGTGTATAGAATACGTTAGCAGGGCTAGAGTCGAAGATCCGGTCTTAAGACAGGTGATAAAAATAATTTTAGATGGATGGCCTAAACATTTGAGTGCATTTCCAGGTAATTTGGAGGATTAGAAAATTTTGTCTTTCTTTAGAAAGCGTTGTGAACTTTCTGTGGTGGGGAATATTATACTGTGCGGGAATAGAAGTTATTCATACAAAGTTTCATTCAAAGGTCCTCCAGGAATTACAGAGTACACATCAGGGGACTAGTGGGATGAAGAGTATTGACGGATCTCTGTGGTGACCAAAGTTAGACAAAGATATTGAGATTTGGCTCATAATTGTAGTACATGCATTTAAAATGCTAATATGCCTAGTAAAAGTCTGCAAGCTTGGCCAACAGCTACTTGGTCACGAATACATATAGATTATGCAGGCCCCATAGATAATCGTATCCTAGTAGTGCAAGATGCTCATTCCAAATGGATCAAAGAGGTGGAAAGGAAAAGTACACCATCTATTGTCACTATCGAAAAGCTGTATGAAATGTTTTTTAGATTTGATTTTCTCGAAACAATTGTGAGTGACAATGATACTGTGTTTTGGTTGAGCGAGTTTGCAACATTTGTGAAACGAAATAAGATTAAGCCTGTATTTACATCCACTTAACACCCATCTTCGAACGAATAGGCTGAAAGAGCAGTTCAGTTCATTGAGAATAAATTGAAGAAAGTAGCAGGATAATCTTTGAGAAATAGGTTGTTCATAATTATAATGAATTTTAGGCGTACACCCTCAGTAACCCATGGGATTTTCCCAGCTGAAATTTTGTTGAGTAGGCAGATTCGGTGTCGTTTAGACTCGATACATACCCCCTCAAAGTCTAGTTCCACTTCTCATAGAAGTTTTAAACAAGGAAAACATATCTTGAGCAAGATATGTTTTCCTTGAACAAGAACTATGGAAGTGGAGACAAATGGTCCCGGGTACAGTTCAAAGTGCAATGGAAGAGAATATGTGTACAGTAGAACTTCCGAACAATGCCACGGCAGAGAGACACTTCCATCGGCTACGTTGTCGACATAGGGCTACCAGCTCAAGATACAAGAGGTAGTCAGGAGGTTACAGCACTCAAACCACAAGAGGTTCTTAGGAGTTAAACTGTTGAAAAAGCTCACGATGCAATTTCGAGTGTCTTGGATAATAATACAACAGCTCAACAGGGTTCAGTGTCTAAGACACTCAACCCAGCAGATCCTCCTCGATGCTCTCAGCTGATAAAGGGATTACCTGCAAGGTTTTGAGCTTTTTATCCTAAGGGGGAAGGAGGGGATGTAACCACAGACTTCCACAGACTTCTAGTGTAACTTCTACTAAACTGTAATGGGACTCATTGCAACTGTATTGGAAAAAGAATGGCCCCCGTGCCATTTGGAGTGTTGGGAATGAATAAAGTATGCTGTTGTGTAAAGTGTCCCAAGTTATTCCCAAGTTACTAGATAATTCTACATAAGATACACAATTATTTTGCTGGAACTTTTACATCTAAGTAGAATGTCTGTTGCAGTATTAAATGTCAGCAAGAGGTAAATTAGAAAATAAGTTTTAAGGAATTAAAAGTAGGGCTAACAGCGATTCAAAACTCAACACTGAAAGAAATTTCCATTCCAAATATCAACTGCATTTCCACACATTGTTTGAAAATTTTGAAGCACTTATTCGAAGTCAGTCATTTCCCTTCTATGATTATTCAGATATAAATTAAAATAATAATAATAATTACATAGAAAAATAAATACTTAGCTTAAGATCATGGCACAGTTCAATCAAAACAGCTTCACAAATATCAAACAAGTAATATTTTTGACCTGTTCTTAAATATTCCTTATTTTTCACTTCTTATATCCACGGGTGAGGAACAGGATCGATAAAAAAGCACAAGTAGGCATTCGCAGTCTAATAGTTTGGAACTGGTTGGTACACCAAATGTTGCAACTCTCTCCTCAAGGCAGTCTATGACACCGTCCTTTTTTTTCCTGTGTAACATTAACATATACGGAGTGGCTGAAATTTGTCATTCGCCTCTACTGATAACAAAAAGGCACATTCCTAAACTCATTGAAAAGGGAATTAACTTAAAAGAGCAAAAAAATGGGCCACCCCATATTGAAAAGTGAAAGGAAACTGTTCTACTTTAGTTTTAATTTTAGATTTTATTATTGTTGTTATTATTACTTTTTTTAATTGAATTTTTTACATTTCGCAAATAAAATATCGTGTAATAACCAGGTAACACAAAAATATCAGACAATATCAAAATTTTAATATCCGTCTACATCAAATGAACCTCCCCCTCCAAAAAAAATGATATCCCTAAATATAAATTTTTTTTATTTGCATATTTTTCGATCCATATTTGCAACTATTCAAATTTGGATGTCCGACATTCAGGGACTTTCAATATGTTAGGCAACTTTTGTACGACATTAACCAATATATTTGTGCTACTTGGGTAGTATTTAAATACTTCAGGTGATTAGTGACGGCATAGAATTTTATTTTTATTTTTTTATTAAATATTTCAGTATTACTGAGAGTTTAGTCTTTGAAGTTGAATACAATACGGTGTACTTTAAACCTAAATCTTAAACTCGCAAAAGTATAGTCACTTATTTCTAATCTAACAGTGAATTAGGATATTTAAAAAACTAAATTTAACTACATGAAATAATTTTATATTTTCCAGCCATTAAGTTTAATTTAAAAGTCTAAAGGGTATCCCCTAAGTCAAAATGGCCGTATTATACGTTAAAGTACGTTACGGACAAAGCTATTTTTGAAAGAATGAACGGATCTCCATTAAAGGACAGCTGTTAGGAGACTCTTAGGGAAACCTCTAACAGCTGCCCTAAACGTGAATTCATTTATTCATTTATTCATTATTAACTTTTAAACAGTTTAATTATAACATTAAATATTTTGCTAATTAAGGAGCAGTTGAAAAATTATTTAACTATTCTCATAATTAAGAAATCTCATGTAAATAATTTTATTTCAAACCATGATTACCGATGAAATGAAACAAATGTTGCATTCATTTACAAATTAATGTTTTTCTAAATAGGAATCTATGTTATAAACTTGCCTAAGTTATAAGCTGGTCGAGTTTTGCCGACTGAGCTACTGTGACTCATTGCTATATTTCATAAGGGCACATTAATTGGTTGGTTGGTTGGTGGAATGGAAATGAAAAATTTGTTACATCCAAAGAAGAATGACTTTGTCTCAAATAATACATGGGCGAAGAAAAACATTTAAGGATGCACAACTCCAATTGGTTACATAACAGATTTGGATTTAGTGACTTTTACTTTATATGGAGTAGTGGGGAAATTAGTTAACTTCTATTACTCATAATTAAGAAATCTCATATTATAATTTTATTTCAAACTATGACTACAGATGAAATGAGACAAATGTTACATTCATACACAAATTTACGGTTTTATAAATATAAGCTCGATGTTATAAGCCAGTCAAGCTTTGCCGACTGAGCTATAGTGACTTTTTGTTATATTTTATAAGGGCACATTAATTGGTTGGCTGGTTGAGTGGAGATGGGGCATTTTCTATTTCCGAAGAAGGACTGCTTTGTCCGAAATAATTCATGGGTAAAGAAAAACACATAATGGCATGCAAATTGCAGTTGTCTATATTTGTATCAGATTTGGACTTAATGATTTTTGTTTCATTACGGAGTAGTGTGAAAACTAGTTAACTTCTTTCATAATTAAGAAATTTTATGTTATAATTTTTATTTCAAATCATGAATACTGATGAAATAAAATAAATTTTATATTCATTTACAAATTAACAGTTTTGTAAATATAAGTTCACCTAAGTTATAAGCTGGTCGAGGTTTGCCGACAGAGCTACCTTAACTCTTTGTTATATTTTATGAAGGCATATTAATTGCGTGGTTGTTTGAGTGGAGATGGGACTTTTGCTACATCCGAAAAAAAGACAGCTTTGCCTCAAATAATCCATGGGTAAGTGTGTTGTCCTGTGTCCCAGCCTAAGCCATACAGAACTATGGGTAATCAATGGGTAAAGGGAAACATATAAGGACGTACAAATTCCATTTGGCTATATATCAGTCTTAGACTTAATGGCTTTAGCTTAGTTATGGTGTAGTGGGGAAACTAGTTAACTTCTATATTTAATAACTACAAAATCTCATGTTATAGTTTTATTTCAAACCATGATTATAGATGTCATAAAACAAATGTTACATTCATTTCAATGTAGTGTTTTAAAAATGAAAGCTCGAAGTTATAAGTTGGACTAGTTTCGCAGACTGAGATGCAGTGACCCATTGCTATATTTTATAAATGTACATTTGGCTGAGTAGCGATGGGACCTTTTGCTACATCTGAAGAAGGGTGGATTTGTCCCAAATAATTCATGGTGTGTTGTTAGTAAGCCATACGGAACTATAATCCATGGGTAAAGAAAAACATATAATGACGTACAAATTTCAGTTGGCTATATATTTGATTTAGTGACTTTTGCTTAATTATGGAATAGTGTGAAAATTGTTTAATTTATATCTTTCAGAATTAAGAAACCTCATGTTATAATTTTATTTCAAATTGTGGTTAAAATAAAAGAAAACAAATTTTACATTCAGATATTATTGCAATTTTAAATATAAGCTGGACAAGCTTTGTCAACTAAGCTACTGTGACTTTTTTTTTTCCCTAAAGGGGCTTGCTCTAAAGGTAATTTCATTCCTTCATTCATACCATGACTCTTTACTATATTTTATAATGGTACATTAATTGATTGCTTGCTTGAAGGCAGATGGAACATTGTTACATCTGAGGAAGGATGGCTTTGTCCCAAATAATCCATGGGCAAAGAAAAACATATAACGACATATAAATTACAGCTGGCTTTTTATCAAATTTGAACTTAGTGATTTTTGTTTTGTTACGAAGTAGTGTTAAAACCACTTGACTTTTATCCGTCATAATAACGAAATCTGGAGTCATAATTTTATTTAAACCATGATTATAAATGAAATAAAACAAAGGTTACATTTATTTCACATTTATTATTTTAAAAACTTCAGTACATTTTCCACAAATAATACAATGTATATTACAATTTTTTTGTAAGCAATAAATTTGTACAAGATACACTTTTTTCATTCTAACAAATGACTAATTTTACGTATTGTTTTAAAAACTTTATATTGATATGCAGAATAATTTTCATTATACAAAACATCCATTTCTTTTACACAATCTTGTCTAAAACAGTAAAAATGACGCGGGCAAATATTAACTTCCTTTTTTAAGTCATATATAGACAAATCCTGGTATAATGAATCCGGCATGTAACAAATCCTCGGATATAACGAATGAAAATTTTGGTTCCGCCATTTTCTTATTGTATTTAATGGTACTTTATCTTTCATAAGTCAAAACCCGAAGTCTTAGAAACCATAAATAACAAAGCTTTTGTTTCAAGTTATCTATGAAACTTTTTTATTCAACTTCTTTTCTTCTGAAAATTTTCCGCCATACTAAAAACAGTATTTCGTCTTTAATTTCGTAATTCATGGAATTAATAAGATTTTGTCCACACAAATATTGGAAGAAAAAGTTTTGGAATCATTTATTATATTTTTGTACAAAAAAATTCATAAAACTTTCTTAGAAAAGGTATCACGTTAGTTGAAGATTACCGAATATTTTTGTATCAAAGAAATGAGGAATAATTAAAAGTATATTTAATTAATTTTCAATCTTTCATCATTTTTAGTCGATTTAATTCTTATGCCACTTTAAAGTATCCTTATACGTTTATATAGCCAATTTTGACGAGAAAAGAGAAAAATATATTTTATTGGTTTATTTGAAAGGTTTATACTATTACATATCTAAAACAGTTTATGTTTTGTTTGAATGCTCATTAAGAATTATATTTATGACTAATTTTAAATTTGCTAATATACCAGGTGTACGTAAAAAATTAAATTTTAAATGTACGTTTATGAAAAATGATATTTTTTTTTCTGTTAATCAGTTATACTATTAGATTTTTGATTCTTAGATGGCAACTTTAGAAGTTATGGGCATATCTTTATGAAATTTTTAAGGGGAAAAACATCTATTTCTAAGATAACCAATTTTAAACAATATAATTTCCTGGAGTATTAATAATGCTGTTATATAGAATACCTACGATTCTGAAATCTAGAAGAAAATAATTTTAATGAAAACACAAAGCATTTTAATAAAAACAGAATAAACCAAGACTAATTAAAAATGCTCCTAGTGCACGATATAAGCCAATGAGGAATTTTCAAGTTTTCTAATTTTAATTTCAAACAATAGAAGACAAAAAAGTAAGCAGGACAGTACCTATTTTTCTTTTATTTGGGGGCTCAAGTAGTGAGTTCTAATGGGTTTTATAAGAGACTCAAAAGCGATACTTTTCCTCCGCCGAGTTTGTGACGTCACAGTTCATGAAAACCCCGACCGCCTATGTTGTTTACATGTTAAAAGAAAACTTTTAAATACGCTTACAAGCAATAAGAAAATATTGGACATCATGAACTATGACGTTACAACCAATCACGGAGCGTTTTGATGTCACGTGATTTTCGCTTACCTTTAAAATTAATTTTTAAAATTATAGACCCAGTTTTTTACATTGAGAACATTTTTGGAATCTACGAGTAGGGAATTATCATAAAAATACTAAGTTGTTCGAATCCCCCACATGTGCAAATTCCTCATTGCTTTCAGATTTTTACTCTATATTGAAGACTTTACTGTATGTAGAAACAAAATTGGGTATTGAATTTCTTTTGCCTTAAGTACAACTTATATAAAGCAGTCATTCATACTTATGGAATATTTTAACAAGTTTTTTAAAATTGTTTTAGGGTATTAAACACTTTGTAATTCCATAAATGAGTGAACACTTCGAAAAGGTATACCCAGTTTTTTAGTAAACAGATAGTTAAACAAGTCTCAAAATTTTACAGAGATCGAGAAAAATGTAATGCACCTGGAACATTTGAAGGTCATTGATATTAATAATAATAATAGTAATAAACCGTAATATAAAAATTGTTCAAAATTTAAATCGAAAATATACGAGAAAAAGCGATTTTAAATGAAAGAAATTACTCATTTTGAATGCAAAAACTTAACTATATTATGAAATAAATGGATAGCATACATTTTGTATTTCTAATCGAATTCTGTTATTTTGAAAGTCTCTTGTCCCCTTAATATACATGCTATGTGATGCTGAGAATGTTGAACACTATGAGTTTAAATATTAGAGAGTTTTTTTTAAAAATTTTACAGTTGTTTTTGTATGTAAAATCACCTAAAACGCATGAAAAACTGTCTGTTATTGGAAATTAAATCAAATTTAAAGTCATCCACATATGAGGCTTAGATATATAAGAGGTATCACTTAAGATAGAAAGTTTGTTGAAAAATGATTTAAAACTATTTTCTTTTATTATTTAAATTAGAAGCCTCATATTGAGGTTCAAGAGAGCGAGAAGGTTAATAAACCGAATTACAGCTACTATTTAACACACCTGAAACTTTCAACAGCAAATTGAGAAGTCCTAATGTTGCTTCATTATTTTTCTCTTTGCAAAACTATTTTTCCTGTAGATAAGATTTCATTACTGAAAGAAATGGAAACAAACTGTTGACAAACTCCGTCCGCGTTTGCCGCGCCGCAAATGAAAATGCTTGATGAGATATATTATGGACAAAACGGGGTTGATAAACGCGAAGTTAGAAGGGAATGCTTACAGGTGATTGAAAGCGTACCTTCACATTTCTTTCTGCCTATATTCTGTTTTGTAAGCGTAAATTACACAAAAGAACAATACGCCTTTACTTAACTGCAAAATATCTGACACAAATTTGAGAATTTTTTTTCGACATCTAGTGTTCATATTTGAGAACAGATAAAAAGCAGTTTGTAGAGTTTTAATATTTTCTAGGACCGATTTTTCTTTTTGCAATGAAGGTGAATGGCAACACTAAAGCAATCCCAAAATTTTAAAATGCATAATTTTGTTATTTGGATTATCATTTTATGACTTTCAAAAATCGTATATGGATTAACTTTTCAGTAGATACATCTACAGAAATCACGAAGAGTAGCTATATACCATATTAAACTTCACTTTAGAGTTCCGTGTTTAATAAGATAGCAGATAAATATGCTATCAAGAAAATTTTCTTCTTTTCTTATATATAATTAGCATTATTTTACGATGCTTAAAATTACAGTCCTCCACTAATGAGAACGGGATAATATTCTCAAACTTATTTTTTATTTCATATTTGATTTCCTCTGAGGAGCTGTCAAAGGAGGAATTTCAGAATTTTGTTGGGGGATGGAGATGCTTGAAAACCATCATCGAAATTCTGAGTTTACTGCATCGCATTTTAACATTGACATAAGCGTACAGTTTCAAAATAAGAAGGATTTAAAACTGCATGCTTAGTCAAAACCAATTTTTTAAATAAAAATTCCCATTTTTAAAATTTCTGTCTATTTTTTAATTTTAATAAATTTGCTCCATATTGTTTTATACATTTACTGATATATAAGATCGTGCAGAGACTTTCAGATATATGTAATTTTAACGTTTATATAATTTTTAATACTATTGATAATATATAATGAATACCAGTAGCATTGGGGTAGTACTTCATGCTTCCAAGACATAGGTACGAGGTTCGATCCTCGAATTGAGCAACGTTGATTGAGCTTCTCATCCCCTCAGTAGGTAGACAAACTGAGGACCAAGCATGCTTGGGAATTAAACACTGAGGATTCCGCTTAAGGTTGACCACCTAATCGGGACATATGCTTCGCAATCCAGGGTCCTTAGTCTCGAAAATGGAGATTACCACCATAGATCATGGCTTTGTAATTGGTCTATAGCGGTGGAGATATTCGTTTCGTTATTATTTAATATTAATATTAAGTTTCATAAAATTGTTTACTGTATTTTATGATTTTAAGTTAAAAAAAAGGAAATACATAATTGACAGTCCAGTTTTATCCCTCCTTCTCTGGAACTAAATACTTGGTATGGACTGGAGATCCTTAATAAATTAGATTTAAGATATTCATCAAAGTATATGCTGTAGACATAATTCTAGCTTTAATGAGTTAAAGAAGATTATCAAAATCCCGAATTGTTAGTGTACTAATGTAAATTTTTAAAACTAAGGCAGGGGCATTTTGCCTTCAGTAACATAGGCCACCATTGAAATGATTGATTGTTTTTTGTTGATCAGTTTATAATGAAAGCACCATATAAAATGGGGTCTAATGGGGTCTTCTCATGAGTAGGCAACACATTTACACCCAAGCCTTACTCGAGAATCGAATCCAAAACTTTCGGGTGGAAGCACAACACAGTAATTATTGAGCCGCTACAATCTGGTTGGTTACAAGATAAATTTATACGAGCTATCTGAAAATCTATGACCAATCTTATGTAAAAGGCTTTAAAAGGTCTCACAAATTTATTTATAGCAAAATATTAATGTTTGAAAAAGCATTTAAAAAACTTTAAAAAAATTAAGTTTAAATTAAAATTAAATAAATGGTTTAAACAGATTTTACTTTCTTATATCAATTTTAAATTGAATTATAAAAAACAATTACAATGTTTGCTGTAAAACTTAAAATAATTTTCTGAATGATACTATGGTCTTTTCAATATACTCGTATGTTTAAACGGGAAATTAGTGGAGGATGATCATATTTTATTTTACAGCCTCATATATTGGTATTTATTGTACATTAAAGATTTTAACATAATTTTATTCAGAATAAAGTATTTTTTATCCATTACTATAATTTTTTTAAATATATTTTTTGATCATTTTAAACGCTTCTGTTTCTTTTTCTTATTACGTGTCAACATGTACGTGTTAAAAAGCAGCGGATTCCTATTAGTATTCCTTTTTCCGTTGAAGAATACGCGGATTTCACGTGAGATAGAGAAAAATTTTCAAAATTTGATAAAAAGGTTATATCACAAATCAACCTGAACTAATAGAAATAGGTCGAACATATTTCTCTGTAACACAAGAGATCTGTACATTCTTCAGCAGTAAAAGGAATCATAAACTAACACGTACAAGTGGACTTGTGAGGAGGACTTTAATATGTTACTTCAAGCCATCAAACTGTTTGAGGAATCCCCAGAGTGAGGGTTATTTAGTTCTCCAATACCTGCTTATATTACTGATAGAATTGTGATAACTGTTATTCTACTATAATGTTGATGTACAATTTTCTATATGGTGATCAAAAATTGGCATATTTTTACTCTGTAAGATTGATTAACATGAAGCGGACAAACAAAACTATTCACCTGTAATTGCAAATGTATTCCTTCATATCATGAAAAGCAAACATAGTTGTTCGTTCAATGCAGTTTTAAGTTACTTCAAACAAAAGTAACCTTGCTTCCACACTGAGACGTTTGCGGTATTGCATTAACAGTATTGAGTGCCTGCAAAGCCAACCTGTTTGCTAACCTAGCTCTGCTAATGGAAGCTAGGTACTGATCTTGAGCCATGTTGATATACCTTCTATATTTTTTAAATTCCTGCTGTTCTTTGGCTTCTTTCTGCATGTAGCGTATCATCATGAACCCGATGCAAAATGAGTAGAAGAAGAGTACAACTACGATGTAGATAACAGCGTTTCTCTGTGAATCGTCGAGCTCTTGCGAAGAGACGTTGAAGGAATTGTAATCTGTTTTGTTGGTGATATTCATGTACTGTTGCAGCAGTTGCGTGATATTTGGACAGTTCGCTATGACGATAATACCTGGAGCGGAAGATTGAAGGCCTTTGCTTTTGTCCGATGAATTATGCGTCATCTCCGTTTGTGCAGATGGAGCTGTAAAGCAATGCAACAGCTGATGAACACAAGGTTGATTTCAGTAACGAAATCTTGTTTGCCTTTCAGTTTGCCATTAGCAGTAATCTGTAGGAAGAAAGAAACAGAAATTATTATGGAGTACCAAAAGCCTGAGTATTGCTATACACTTTTAATTAATTTAATAAAGACTACATTACTTAGGATGTGTGTATATATAGCTAGTTTTTAGAATTTGTGTAATTAGTCTAGGTAATTCATATTTTC
>CM063505.1:24842775-24857775 GCA_032207245.1 Pardosa pseudoannulata | reverse complement strand
TCAAACGAAAGTCGCATTCCTTCGCCTTAATTCATGTTAGCTATGGTCGTCTCGCGTTACCTCTTGGCTGGTCCTAGTGGCATTGGCAACATCAATAACATACAGTGATCCCTCGATTTTCGTGATTAATGGGGACCAGAACTTTCCCCGAAAGCTGAAAAACCGCAAAGTAGGATTTTCCCCTAAGAATTTTAGTGTATGTGGGCACACGAATGTTTTAAATATTGTAAACAGTATTTATACTTTACACATTTAAGACACAAATTACAACAGTATTCGCATTTACTTAAACGTGTCAGTGCTAATTAATAGGGTTAATTACAAAACCTTATAGAAAAATGAACATTAATCAACATTGGTTTTTGAGAGAGGCGAATAGTCTTGTGTTGGTTGCGGAGGAGAGGCTCTCACTTGACTCGTTGAAGTTTTAGGTTCACTCGGAGACTTATCTACTGGAGGAGCTGAGGTAGAGCCAGGGGGCTTTACCTTGGAGAGAAACATGATGATGGGTAATTTTGTCTTTGTTTTTCCTTTTCCTTCAACATTCCCCTGTATAAGGACATAACCCCGTTAAAGCGATTGTTAAACTCGACAGCTCGAACAATATTGTCGTCCATGTCTTGTGCAAATTCTTGCCATGTTGCACAATTGTTGCAGATTATCCAGGATAAGGCCACGCTTTTCAGTTTGTTCTTCATATTCCTCTTCATTTTCTTCCTCACTTGCAGACTTTGTCGTCTCAAGAGCCCGTGGTATGTACACTGAGTCAACTCATCTCTTTCTTTGACATACAGATATCCTTCTGTTTCGCGCATCAACATGAAACAATGCTCCTTTACGCAATGTGGTTGCCGACATGGTTGTATTTTTTCATTTTTACTTTTTGATGAATAGTTTGGAAAAACCCGCGAAGCACTGAAGCCTCGAAACATGAAGCACGAATTGGCGACGCTAACACTGTACTCTGGTATCTTTTACATCTTCTAAAAAGTTGCCAACCTGACAAATTCATAAAACATGAATTATTTAAAAAACTTATTTGAATTTGAAAAAACACATAGTTTAGGTTGATTTCAAGAAAAATTATAAAAAAATTATAAAAACTACTACTTGATAATTTCAAGAGGATTTGGATGATGCGTGAACAGACACAACAGTTTCTGTAAATTTTTTTTTGTGTAGAAGATAATATCCCGACAACAAGTACATCCGCATTTATTAGAGTCACTGGAAACTAATTTTGAGCTAATCTTCTGGTATTTTATTCCAAGTTTTAAATAAAAATACAACTAAATTAAGAAATGACTTTGCTACCAAAAAAAACAATTGATGCGAGAAAACAAAGAATTAAAATCTTGCATTATTTTCAATAGGAAGGTAATATTTTAAATCTACCGAACATCCCAGTATTTCTTTAGCTCCAATAGGTTTTTCAAAATTTAATTTACTTTCTTAATACAACAAATCTGAATTGGGTTCTTGAAAAATCTTTGACTGTCTATAGTTGATTCAATATAAATAAATGCTATGCTCTGTTTATCATTAAATTATTATATCCGATAACAAATCACTGGAAATTGTATATGTGATGGCATGTCTGGCACAAGTAATTTTCCAATTTCAGACGTTTACAGATAACATATGAAGTTAACGCCCTTAAATTTTACCGCCTGCGTGTGGGGAACTCGCTGCGTATTCGCCAGGAACAACTCTGATTATGAAATATAAATGATTGCTGTTCGTATTTTTTAAAATTAAGAAAATTATCCAGTGTGGTATCAGTGGTACTTAATACTTTTCGAGTTGAAAAGTTTTTACAACAGTCTATTTTAGATTCAATATAAAATAAAATGTTCTGCTCTGTCTAGAATAAATGTTTTCTTAGATCACCAATAAGGCTCTAATGTTGTAAAAAAATATTAGTTTTGCTATAGGAAGTGTCATGTTTCACACATATGAAAATTATTTACAAGACCGGGGCTCCATTTCCTTCTTCCATTCTTTTTCCAATCTCAATAAGGTTACCTTTCCATTGCTTTTGGGAATATGCAGTGGGTTACTGGAATGCATCGTTATCGCCAATTTGCTGTATGGCTCGCAGCTGATTGGCGAACGAGATAAAAACGCGGTGCGGTTTTCTCTTGAGTATTTTCGGTCAACTTATTTGTTGGCGAAGAAATGAGATAAGGCAGAGAGAGGATGTAGATACTGAAGAGTAGTAAGGTGAGGCCGAGATCGTTGAGAAGGCTTTTAAGAATGTGGCATATTTTTCTCCGAAACTCTATATCAGGGGTGGCCAAGCTCCTTGATAGTCTGAGCCATTTTTCAAAATTTGAAATATTTTGCGAGCCGCAAATAAACACGTATTAAAAAGGTATGCAAAAAAGGTATTAAATTTTTTTTTTTACAGAAATTGTATTTTGTAATTGTGATTTGGAAGTTCTTCGTCCTTTAATTTATGAAATGTCGATGATTTTTTGTTTTGGGGCGAATGTAATTTACAATGTGTTACACTGTTTTCATAACATCAGGATATTTTAAATATTTTTGTAACGAGTGATTCAGTAAATTATGCAGTGAATCGGTATGAATTGTGGAATTTGAGAATCATCTCTTAAAAGCTCAATAAGACCGATTTTTTTACCCAGCATTGCTGGAGCTCCATCATTTGTAATAATTTTTCCAAATATAATAGAACGATGAAAAGGGAACTCGGGTACATTTATCGAGAGCCACAAATAATCCTTCAAAGAGCCGCATGTGGTTCTCGAGCACCAGGTTGGCCACCCCTGCTCTATATCTTTCTGAAATAGAAGTTGCAAAAATAAAAGGAAAATATTCTTAAACTTTGTCTGCGTTCTTTCCGTCACAGTTCTACGGTTGTGCACTCCAGAAGGAATCAATACATTTAAAAATATACAATATATACATCAAGTGAAAAAAAATGAAAATCCATTTACCCGATAGATAACTTTGGAAATTTCTAAATTAGAAGCTAACTTTTATATCAAATAGAACCTAATTATCTTCTATAATCTGCGAACCTTCGAGCAATATATTTTATTTTAGAGCAAAATATATGTTAATTTTTTTACATTTTAATTTCTAAACAGCTTTTAATTTTTGTAAATTTTAAAATGTCAGATCACTTTAAAGTTTTCGTTCACAGAATTCAACAGATTTTTTACTCAAATTTCGTATGAATTTAGTTTTTAATATACATACATATATACCTATATACACCCCTCATATATATATGCATATATATATATATATATATACATATATACATATATATATATATATATATATATATATATATATATATATATATATATATATATATATATATATATATATATATTATATATATATATATATATATATATATATATATATATATATATATATATATATATATATATGTAAAGATATTTTAACAAACTAAACAAAATAATTATAATTAAATTCTAAAATAAGTTTCTGGCAATTCTATACGCAAAATTATGTGCATTGAATGTAACCTTTAGAAGTCTACGTTCTATTTACAATTATGTGTTATAATAGACGGAGCAAATTATTAAATATTAAAAAATGCCTTAAATAAAAATATAATGTATATTGAGTATAAACTTTTAATTTTATGAATTGACACATAGTTCCGTATTTGTCATAATATTCTTATAAAGGTACTGTCACCACGACTAAATTAATTTTGTTAAATTACATTTCCTAATTCTTTACTTGTTAAACAATTAAAAACTCATAAATTCGAAAACTAAGTCGCTCAGTATTATATTTCAGACTGACAATCTTGATATATTTCTTACAGTAAAATAATTTTTTTTCAAATTTTACTAATAATAATCCTACTAATAATTTATACAGTGAGTTATAGTGATTTTTTTCTAAACTATACTGTTTTCATACATTTTTAAAAGAAATTTTTAAAATATAAGCGTTAAAGTTACTTTTAAGTAGATCTATAGCAAGGTTTATTTTGAAAGCTAGTTTAGACTATATGTTATAAATTATAACAGTAATATTTGAGTCTGCTTCAGCAATTGTGAATTATTCTTTAAAGTCCTGTATTTTAAGATTTTTAGAAGTTAAATTTTTTTAAATTTTATATTTAACAGTATGCAAGCTTTAAATCTAGTTTACTTATTCTAATTTTCCTTTATCAGAATTTCCTTTCTCACTTCAGTACAACTTAAAAACTCTTAAATTAAATTATTTTTTTAAAAATAACATTTCAAGTAGATTAATAAATGCATTCTGTGTTTATAAATTTCATCATTTTTTTTTTCTTTGCAAATACTTTTCTTCTTACTCATTTCCATATCCCCAGCAAAAAAAACCTGATTTTTTAATATTTAATTTTTTAACTAGCTAAATCAAAATATTTTTTCTTTAAAACATCTCGCTGTTTTATTTTTTTTAATATTCTCAAAAATTTCATTCTTTTAAATAGGTAATATTTTATTAAGAATTTCTATTCACTTATTTCTGTTTAAATATTTGTACAAGATATATATTTGAAAAAAAAATTGCTTATTGCATTAAGAAATTAAACTTTGCAGAAAGAAAAGAAATGTTTGAAGATCGAAATGAAGTTTTCTGTTCTAAACTAAAGAACTGGAAGCAGTCAGTTTAAGCTTCATGGAGCAGCTAAAATGAACAAACATTTTTTTACAGTTAAAAAAATAGAAAGTAATTTTCATCCCCTATATAATAATAGTCCGTCTGTCCTCCAATTTATGAAGCGGTTCGACCTGAAATGGATAGAGGCATCCATATTGTATTCTTCATGAGTTAGGGCTAGCAAAGTTCAAAGCGAATAAAGTTTACCTTCTCCTAAACTATCGATCCGATTCTAAAATAAATTGGTATAAATATGCTTCATATTACTGTGAAAAATACTGTTGTCTTTAAAACGTTCGAAATCCCCCTTGAAAATAGGGCTTGAAATAATAACATTAAACACTTGAAAAGTGTTTAATGTTATTATTTTAAGCCCTATTTCTCCGGTTAAGAGCAGGCGATTCAATTTATCAATTTATCACATAATAAATAGGCAAAAATAACATTTTTTTTCTATCGTCAAAATTTTTTTTCTAGAGTCAGCCTTGCCCAGCCCGAGGATTGAACCTCAGATCTGTGATCAACAAGAAAAATTTTGGCAGGTTTGGAAAAATCCATTTTTTAAAAACCCAATCCACCATTTATCATTTTTCTTTAAAACACATTTTTTTTTAAATTTTCCTGGAAAACCTTTTTCAGAAAACTTTTCAGTGTTCCTTTAGTACTGTACACAAGGAGATCATTTTATAGTAAAAACACAAACTTAAAATGACAGTAAATGCTAAATATTGATAGCTATTTATTATATGCAATGACCGAACGATGACCGAATGGGTAGGGGGTTGCTCTTCAATACCCAGTTTCTTGGGCTCAAATCTCACTGCTGGCATGAATGTTCCTAGCCGCTCGGAACAGACTGTAAGCAGTAGATCCCAGTTGCATTAGCCCATTAGTAGCAAAACAGTACACTTTAGAGCTCTAAAATAAAACAAATCAAACCATAAAAGCAAGATCTTTTATTTGAGAATACTGAAGAATTGGGTTCCCTTTGGCACATTTGGAGAAAATATTGGCAATATTTACTAAAACACAAAGGTAATCCATCCAAACATTGCATTTTTTGCTTTTTCTGGTGACTTTAATTAATGCACAATGCGTAATAGAATTACATACTCTTACTTAAAGAAAACGACTTGAAAATCGGACATTTATATTTATGGGCAATTAATCCCTTAATAGTTTACAAACGTAATAGCTCCAAATTATTAAAAATCAGCCATAGCGAACCATTAATGGTTTGTTATATCTAAATGTTTTAAGCATTGCACACTTTTAATATATAAGAAAAGTGTGACACAAGGATAGTTGGATGCAAATAACATATAAATTTTAATATAGATACAGATTGTTTGTACACGGTGAGATCAGGAGAAAATGTTAGGCGACCACACTGAAACCATTATCGCCAAGTTGGCTGGGGAACCCAATTCTTCAGTTAACTCCTTTTATTTATTAGTCTACGATTCCAAGCCAACCAATTAACCTAATGATTTTTGAGTTATGCTAGATACGTGCATACTTACATACAGACGTCTCAGCGAAAATGGTTAATATGCACTCAGTGGTAGCCAAAATGGATATTTAAAATTTCGAAGTTAAAGTTTCCTTGTACATACGTCCATACTGATACATAATGCTTAAACTAGTTAAATTGGATTCAAGAATAGTCGTATTGTTCCACACCAATCAAAACTAAACCTATCAAATGTAATGTTGCATAGACTATGCAACTGCAGATATATTTTTTTTGTTATTGGAAAAAAAACTGTCGTATGAAATACTTTGAAAGTCTTAAAGTGGTTAAGTACTGGCCATATTGGATTTTTCTAACTTAAAACTAACCTATGAGAAAAAATGTTATACTTTGGGTGGTTTGTCTTTAAAGATTTCTTTACAAAAATTCCACGTGATTGAACAGTTTCTCCAAGTTAATGTAGGGCTAAATTTAAAAAAGGAAAAGTGAGATAAAGTTGTTACTGATCTAACTGAATGCAAACAGACTTCCTTAATTTAGCACTATAAATGGATGAGATACACAAAAATGTTGTAGGTGATAAAAAGCTTAGTCAATCTAGACTTCTAAGGGAAGTGGATACTTCCATACTTTAAATTGTAAAGGACGTGAGATTGTAAGCAAAAGAACTAACATTAACGTATGAGGGATTAAGTTATGACATAATACGAAACAGTTCTAAATTTCTTCTCACTTTCTATGACTGGATACGATTGTTGGCAGTCTGTGAATAAAAGCGAGAAGTGGAATATTTTGGTAAGTCAACGTAGAAGTACGGAAAATACATTTATAGCGTACAGAAATGAAGAGAGAATGATTGAGCGTCGAAGAGGCGTAAGCGATTAGGCATCCATGGTAAGATTGTTTACATCTGTGTCTACAACTGATATAAGACTGATATAAATACGATGTACAAACAGCTTGCCATTAAGTTAGGGTAATAGAGAGGTAGGAAGAAACCTCGAAGTGTTCCCAATTGTTGCTATTATTATCTTTACACTTAGTTGTTACTGTTGATAAGTCTGTTCTTCAGCGATTGGGGTTAACAGAAGCGGAACAATTAACACATTGTCATCATAGCTAGGAGGATAAAGGGAAGATGACAGTTACAAATTGCTGAACTTATGTTTGATTTCAGTTTTGTTCTTTTTGCTAAAAAACAGCAGAAAAATAATTTCTGATAAAAACTAAATTTGAATATATTAAACGTCCACATCTTAATTCAGATTAACTACAATAAATTGATATGCACAAAAAGTGTTGAAAATATATCTTAAAGGCATTAAAAATTTGTCCTAAATATATCTTTAAGAAATGATTTAAAAGTACAAGATTGTCTCAAAAATAAGATGGTATCGAAATTTATCCCTAGTAATGACTGTAATTATAAAAATATTTTTTTCTATAGTTAAAACTATCGATTAAATACCTAGATAGGTTTTGTATTGCTGGACTCATTTTGACAAACCCAGATTTTTGTTAAAGGAAAATAAACTAAATCAACGCTTTGAAACATGCACTTGAAAGAGTATATGTTAATAACTTTACGGTTAATCTATCCGATTAGTATGCTGCAGTTGTACGTATTAGGCACTATTGAAATGCCAAAGGCGTTTCCGTTCTTCCCTCTTGACAAGTGCTAGGGGTTATCAGTTATTGGATGAAATCATGCAGAGGAATTCTCTAATTAAAATATATATTTGGAATGTGGAAATCAACCGCACAGTTTTGTCCCTTGATTTTCTTTTTCATTTTTTAGTTTTATTTTTCCTTTTAGCAAACCAACTTAATTAAGTGCCTTCGACATCAATAATTTAATGGATTCATATCACAACTTTTAGAAGTAAAAACTTTTTTAAGACTCTTTAAAGGGACAAGGGACATTAAAATGATAGATTTTGACCAAAAAAGTGTCAGCACTTTGTGTTATCCCCTGTTTCAAAAACCATTGTATAAAGGCTAATATTTAACTTTTTCCATTTGCCCGAGATAACTCGGGATAGTAAACTAATATTAAAACTAAATGTTTTAACGCTTGTAAAAAAATTAAAAATTCAACTTAAAACTTACATATTTTGTTTTGCTTTATTTCCTTGTATTAATAATAACATAAAAAATGTGATAATTTTTTGCAATTTTTTTCAAAAAAACTTGTAAGGGAAGCGGTTGAAAGTTGTTTTAAGAGTTGTGGATATCTGACCAAATTTAACCAGACTTCCAAAAATATTCCCCTGCTATAAAGATGAAATCCTATGTATAACGAAAAAAAAACAATTAATACGAAACTAAATAAAGAGTTTTCACTCTTTGGGGAATGATATACATAGAAGCCGAGCTTAGTTAAAATATGGTGGTACAGGATATGCACTATCAATTTCAATAACCAGAAAATTCCATTGATGCACATTGTACTATGATTTTTATGAGAAATTTCCAAGAGGAAATAAAGCTACGCTAGCGAGCGCATCAATCATACTTTATTTATTGAACAAAAAGCACTGTTATGAAGAAAAACGTTTGCCATGACATTCAGGCAATGTCTTTGTGTGCATCACAAAGAGATGGATAGAGAAATGCTACTAAAATAGAAGAGAAATCCATTAAGGGCTATTTAGCGAAGTTTAATATACGACTGTTTCTGTAGGTTACGTAACGACTGTCCTTGAGATATATTTACTTTGATTATGTTTGACAGATGATGATATTCTGCTTTTATCTTATGTAATCTTTACCGTGTATATAACGATCAGCAGTTCTCTAGAGCACGGAGATGGCGAATGCTATAAATCTTGTTTGAGGTATATCTAAATCTTGTTTTGTGAAAAAAATTTCAGGAATCCAACCTACACTTAGAGATAAAATTGTTATGCAGAAGAATGTTTTAAACAACATTTGAAAGTATATAATTCTCGTATTCATTGGAAGAGAGATCTATATGGAAACTTGAGGTTTTAAATAACTTTTTACTGGTAAATATTCTGCAACGTATAAAAACTCTCAAAAAACCAGTTTCAAAACTTGCAATTTCTTAATCCAAGGAAGTTCTGATTCTCTGATGAAACAACAAGCTCTAACTGAATATTAGAGAATATTTTTAACAATTGGATTGAAAGAATTTTATTTACTAAAACTGATTCTCTGGTGGACTTATTCTCTGTTCCAGCTGAACGTAAAGGATATTTTTAACAACTGGATTGAGTAAATTTGATTAATTTAGAGATGATTCTGTAGTGAGACAAATTCCAGCTGAATGTAAAGAAAATTTTTAAGAACGAGATTGAGTGAATTTGTTTAACTGAGAGCTGATTCTAAGGTGAAACAAGTACCAGCTGAACGTAAAGGAAATTTTTAACAACTGTATTGAATTTTTATTAACTGAGAGCTTACTATCTGTCGTTTCCATCTTAAAACCAACTCTGTTTTTGGTGAAAATATTGTTCTTTGGAAGCATTTGTGCATCATCAAATCTTTCAACATGACACCAGTTTGGATAATCTCAGCCATGCTTACCTGTGCCTATTTCTTGGTGAACAACCTTGTATGCGTAGATTCCGCGCACACTAAGGGAGTCATCGATCGTCTTGGCGATAATCTGGAGCAAGAAACGGTGTTAGAAGACAGACTTGTCGAGGTACTTAATCAGCAAGAAATCAAAGAGAATTTAGACAGTTTAGGCCTTTACTTAGGGTTGATAGGAACTGGTATAAGTGCTGGTTTAGGGAACATACTTGGAAATACTGAACAAGTGATTAAATCACTTCAGAAAAAATGATGCTTTTTAGACGTGTCGAGGTGCATTTATAAAATCGAATTTTTTAAACTCCGAATTTAAATTTTTTAAAATTTTAGTTACAAATTTTAATAGAACGCACCCAAAATATTAAATTTTACTATGCACAATATACAGTATAATAAATCAAAGAAAATATTTTGTATAAAGAAAGTCTTGATAAATATGTGAGGCCCAGATATTTTGTGTGTGATACTTTAAAGGCACAATTAAAATAGTAGTTTTTATAGGTATATCATTATTATTATTATTATTATTATTATTGTTATTATTATTATTATTTCTGAATTATAAATGACAGTAACAGCTAATTGTTTAGAGAGAAATATTTTTATTAGCTTTAATGTAGCTAATAAAGAGGATATTAGCTATATAATAATGATGTTAGACGATAGATGTATGATTATGATATTAGATAGTATTAGCATTAACTAGCATTACACTCATTAGTTTTTGCATTTTTATAGGTGTAATGGGATAAAAAAGTTAGAAATTATTTGTAGTTTATGCAGACAATGAAAATCTTAAAGGCTGCAGTACCTAAAAAATGGGTACGACCGTTTAATACTGTGTAAGTCAACGTCGAGGAAGCTGAACTGCTACAGATCGACGTGGAATGAACCCATGTGTAAATGTATCATGGTGGAAAAGCGTATGATGAATATTTTAGACACTCTGAAGGTTTGGTTTGGTTTGGAGTGCTACGGTCTACTTTTTGCAACAAGAGGGCTAATGAGACCGGGACCTACAGCTTAAAGCCGATTCCAAACGGCTACGAACATCCATGCCACTGTGGTATTCGAACCCACGAACTCCGGTACCGAAGGCCAGCACCCTAACCAGTCGGCCATCGTTCGACCAGACACTCTGAAGGAGTGGGATACGTTGCTTGCTGTAAAGCATCCCAAAAATGCTTAACAATGTTCATGCACGTTTTGGTGGCCGACAAATGACTTGGAAATTGAATAGGGTTTTTCTGAAACCATTTGAAAGAAACATTCGACGTGTGAAGTGTCGCATTGCCATATTGGAATTTCCAAATCGCGTTATGACACATATGACATGAATGCATAAGTAATCGGAAAAGTTGCTTACACCCCGGTCATTTGCCAAGGTTTGTACTACAAGTGGTCTCATATCATGCCACGGTTATTTCAACTTCTGTTAAAACCATAAACTCATTGCGGTGGCTCGGTGATGTTCGGTTGATGTTGTATTTTAGTAAGCTGACACTTCTTATAACCCAAAGTTAAAATCTGTAGCAATTTGAGGCATTGTTTGTTGCACTTATCTTATTATCTTGTGAAACTATTATGCTGATCCATCGGTGGATCCGTACATCCCTTCAAGATTTTCTCCCGTCATTTGCTGGTTTTTGTGGTTTCTGTATATTCAGAGTATATTCAAGCAGGGAAATCCAATTTTCATCTTTATCTCAAATACTGCATTTCATCTCATGAGATCCGGCTGTTAAGCACCTTTGAAAGACATTTATATGGAAATAACCTGCTCGTGCATCAGAAGAAACCGATCTAATAGCCTGCTGTTGTTTTATTTACGCACTGCTGAGTAGATTGTATTATTCTGATTGATTTTATTTCTTAATTATTTGCTTGTGCAAGCCTCGTTATTATAGCACTATAGTTTAATAAGACAGATTTTATTTTAAAATTTTAATTAATAAATTGAATATGGTCAAATCATGATTTAGTTTCCAAAGTTTTAATACATATTTTGAAGATAAAAAAGTGAAAATAAAGAGTTAAATTGAATAAAAGAATTAACATATTTTCTGAGTATGCAGAACGTCTTAAAAGACATTGATAACATTTGTACTCATAAAATATTTTGGTTTTATGTATATATATATATATATATATATATATAATGTATATACATGTATATCTATATATGTATATGGTTAATATGTAAGTATATATATATATATATTTATATATTATATATATATATATATATATGTATGTATGTATGTATATATATTATATATATATGTATGTATGTATGTATATATATATTATATATATATATATATATATATATGTATATATATATATATATATATATATATATATATATATATATATATATATATATATATATATATATATATATATATATATATATATATATATATATATATATATAAATTTAATTTTTATATAGTAGACAAAGATAATAATGCACATGTAGAGATACATTCTCATATATGCTTTCTATCTATGTACATACACGTAAAGCACTTATAAATCTTATATTGTTGTATTGTTATTATTTTAAGTACTTTCAGATATTTTACTTAGGTACCTCAAGTAAAATTCTAAAGGAGTCGGTATAGCTTTTCTGCATATGTTCCTGTAAAATTATGTTTTTCTGATTTTAAGGGAAATTTATAAGGATCTATATGGAATTTGAATTTGTGCAGAAATTAAGTTTATACTTCACTATTCTATTACCGCTTTAAAAATTCCTTTTTCTTTATTTACTTATGTATGTGAACAAATATATTTTCATATGTTAGGTAAAGGTTTAAGCTTCATTTTACTACAATAGCAAATAACTTTTTTAATTTCGCCGAAATCGCCACAGTAAATATTTTTTTGATTAATTTTTATAACAAAAGTAGTTTTTTATAAAACATGATAAATATTAAGATGAATTATCCATTTATAATATTAAGATTAATACTAATTCTATGAATTTTTTTCTAGAGTTTTAATCTAATATTTGTATCATCAGTTGACAAAATAAAAAAATAAACTTTTAAATAGCTCGTCATAAATAAATAAGAACTAATAATTCTTTTTTTAAAAAATATTTTATAATTTGGAAATGGTGAATTCGACATATTACCAGGAGGAATAAGTCAAATGAATAACTACATGTTGTTTAAAAAATAATTTTAATAACTTTTTTTTTTCTATTGGAAGTTATAGAACATATTTTTACCAATAACTATTATTGCAGCATAAAACATAAGATGAAAATAATAATATTTGTAAGTACTTTCAAAATAGTTGAAATTTTCCCTTTAGACCATTTACTGTTATAGTTACCAACTGTTATTAATCTAATTAGATCTTAACAGCTGTATCAGCATGGTACAAAATTAATTCCGCTCCATCATTAAAAAGAAAAAGATATTTTGAACTTGTAACTTATTAGATTTTTATATCTATTAGAACAACTTAATTTTAATATAATTTTCTGCAAATATTTTCTTTATTTATGGGGGCACGTAATGTGAGAAGAGGATAGGCAAATTTGATCTGATTTTAGTTACTATATTTCTGATAAAATGAATATAAGAACATTTAATATACTTAATACTTACTATAAAGTATATATAAATTAATACTTTAATTCATAATATAAAGAAAAATAAAGTTTATAAATACGAAAATAATATTAAAGTTAAGATTTTATTTATATTACAACAAATAAAAAATAATAAATGAGCTCATTGTAAGATTAAAGCATATGCATGCATATGAAAAGTTTCAGCCAAAATAAATGAAACAGATACCTGTAAATTAAACTAAAATATGTACAGAAAATTATATACAAATTTAGTAATTAAGTTAAAAATTCAAAGTTTAATACAAAAATTTAAATTATTTTCACATTTTTCAATTGTAACAAAATTACATATAAAAATTGGTATTTTTTGGTTTTAGTATGGAGTACAAAGAAGTAAATGTGATTCAAATTTTAGAAATGTAGCATATCTACTTTTATTAAGTGACAGTGTACGTAAATTCTAAAATTATGAAGTCAAGAAAGGCTAATTCTAAATGTCAGTATCAATCACAAAAGCATACAAAAAGCCATATAAAAAGTATTACAACTCAGCTACCAGTAAGATTTGTTTTGGTTTTGGAGCTATACGGTCTACTTTTTGCAACACAAGGGCTAATGATACCGGGACCTATTGCTTAAATCCGATTCCGAATAGCTACGAGCATCCATGTCATAGTAGGATTCGAACCCACGGACTCCGGTTTCGAAGGTCAGCACTCTAACCATTCGGCCATCGCTCGGCGGAGCCAGCATGAATTTTTTAATGAGAATAAATGCACATAAGTATTATTGAATTTTTGAAGTTTTAAAATTCTTCTACTCCTTTAAAAAGTTGAATCTTTATATGAAATTAAAACCACTCCCTTCTGTTGAAAGAATGATGTTTTACTTAAACTAAGGAATTTATTAATAATCCAGGCAAATCTATATAAATACAAAAATGCATCGTTTTTAATTAAAATAATTTAACTGTTCAAAATATATATTGTTGCATTTGGGGTAAAGAGTAGACTGAAAATTGACACAATGATTTTGTTTCAAACATGCTATTATCCATCTTTTGTCTTTTTTAGCTCCGACTCTTTGTACGTTATTGACAAAGTAAAATACCAAAGTCAAACATTAATTGAGAGAGAGAGGGATATATTATTCGAAAATAGAATTGGGTCACGCATTAATTTGACATCAGTTTAAGCAAATTTGCATTTGAATGAGTGTTAAAGAACTGACGTTGAAAGATAATTAGATTTAGAAATGATGACGAGAATAAATGTACACTGTTATACAAGGCGACTTTTGATATTTAATGCCTTAAAAATCTGCAAAATATTTTTTTGTTACTTTTATATGCAAAAAGCTCTAATAAACATCTCAATATGTTATGGTGGTGGTTTTCAAACTTTTTTGAGGCGCAGCACGATATTTGGATTAAGATTTTCTGACGGCGTGTTTTCACAACTTAAAATTGTAAAAATTAGCAAAATATTTTTTTGTTACCATTATATCTAAAAGGCTTTAATAATTAAATATCTTAATATATTGAGGCAGGGATTCTTAAAATTTAAAACGCAGAGCTAGAATTAAGATTTTCCAACAGCTTCCTTTCACAAGATGAAACCATAAAAATCTGCAAAATATTTTTTTGCAACACTGTTTTTGAGTTAAAGTTTTCTAATGAACCTTTTGACAAATAAAAGCCTTAAAAATCTGCAAAATATTTTTCATTACTATTATA
>CM063505.1:24775275-24840275 GCA_032207245.1 Pardosa pseudoannulata | reverse complement strand
TTTTAAGCTTGTAGTGGGTAAAAACACCCATTGCATGTATATTAGTGGCTTAAAAATGCAGATCTGAATAGTTATTTTAAAGTTAAGGCTATGTTACGCTGTAATAAAATTCGTCTAACACAAGTAGAGACAAAGGATAGCCGAATTGTAGGGCACTGTTTTACATTACTCGAGTTGTCAGATTCGAGTCCTCCTGCTGGCTTGGATATTTGAAGCCACTCTGAATCGGCTTTAAGCAGTGGACCCAGTCTCAGTCATTGCTACAAAACAGTAGACCGTAGTGTTCCAAGCCATATCTAAAGCGAGACAAACTTCCTGTTTTACAATGAATCGAAAAAAGTGTTTTATAATGAAGATTTATCAGATCTAATAGTACTATGTTCTCTTTAGTACATGTATGATACGTTACAATAAAAAAATACTTTTAAATAATAATTATATCGAGAGAGAAAGTAATAATAAACTAACTTTTTATAACGTGAAACTAATAGAAGGTTTATACTTTTTACTATTACTTGCTCTTATTACATATTCTAGCCTTTATTAAGGAGTTAGTTCATGAATAAAGCAGAGTTAATCATCTTTTGTTTCCCTAGAGCCTAGAGGACCGAGTTGATATCTTAAGCCAATAAAGAATGACTATAATCATTCAGTTGCAAATTACCTGAGAAGAGGAAAGATGCTACTGGCGAAAGACTTTGCCAACGGCAAATATCTAATACACGGAATGCATCCTTTAATTTAATTTACTAATTTTGTATCTAAATGGCGATATAAATGTGTATAAATCAGCTTAGATGTAGAGTTAAACAAATAAGTTTAGATCTTAACTGTTTAGTGCTTAGTATAAGATATATTAAAGAAGATAACAAATTATCAAAGGAAAATTTTTGTTGCTAATTATAGTATAAATAATGCTTAAAGTTATTAAAAATTAATAAAGTAGCTACTTTTCAATCTTGTATTTTGAAGATATTCCTTGCAGCGATTTCGATATAGTTTACCTTTGATTTCGCTTTTTTCTCTGAAGTAGTACCGTCGCCTAACAGAGAAGAGAAGAAAATTCAGTTACACACCTGGTTGGTTGGTTGGTTTGGAGTACTATGGTTTACTGTTTGGATACACGAGGGCTAATGACACTATGATTAAAGGTGATTTCGAAAGGTTACGAACATCTATGCCAGCAGCGAGATTCAAACTCATGATCTCTTGTACCGAAGAGCAGTGTCCTAGATTTACGTTAAATAATACAGCAGCTTTCTTCTATTAAAAAAATTGTTGAATTGTTAATTAATAAGTACCCATGGAAGATATTTTTTCGAAAGTGAATAACTTTAGATAATTATTTTGTTATACCATTACAGATGTTCTTAAATTAAAAAAAATAATTGAATCCTATAGTTTATATAAAAGCTTTACAAGAGTGGATAGTAAATATTTTCTCGAATATCTATAAACATTTAAAAAGTTTAGTCATCTTACCTGTCACAACATGTACAGCCGAATCATCGTTTTCAACTATAAAATATTAAAAAAAAACTACTTAAGAAACATCTTAAATGTTTAAAGTGGTTGATTCAGAGCACTACGGTCTACTGTATTCTTACACAAGGGAAAATGAGACCAAGCCTTACTGCTTAGAGTCGATTCCGAACGGCTACAAACATTTATGATAGGAGAAGTTCTGAAGATCAGCGCCCTAACCATTCAGCCATCAATAAAGTGGACAGTTATACAATTGGTATAACATCAACTATTAATAACATTCTCAATTTAAACTTAACGAATAGAACTGTTATATTAGTGGAACTATATATTAGTGGAACAATAGTAGTCATTATTATTAACGAGTATTCATGATACAGGCATACAGTGAATACCGGTGACATAATAACGTTATATTGAGTTTTTTCTTTACGTAGAGTATGGAATGCAATCCAAAAAGTTACTATATTAGGTTAGTAACTATATATTACAACAATCCTAAATACAAAATTACAACTTTCTATGGCTAATCATTTTTGAATTATGTTCGGCAATTTTAGTATACATTACATAGAAATTCTATGCTTGAAGTAATTTAAAAATGAGCAAAAATTCTATAAAAATGAGTTTTACAAATATGTTGATTAATTTTAAGAAATAATTTAATGGGATTAATTTATTTTTACTTCGATTTATGTGTAAATTTTCTTAATTATAAGTTAATTTGTAAAAATAGTTTGTTATATCTACCCTCTTCTTAAAAGAAGAGTTGGCAGTAATAAACTAAGTCAATACAACATTTTACTCCATAACTGACTCCATTCCGTTAATAAGCAAAAAGGAAGGAAAATTCTACATTTATTTTGTTTGTCACGAAACATCTAAACTCCCAGTAGATTCAAAGATATCATGATATATTTAGCACAAATTCAAATAATAAGTTTTCAAAAGGATAGCATAAAACAGTTTTATGTTCTATATTTAATTTGCAAATGTGCTTCGTTTCTGGTTATAGTAAAATACAGAATAAATTCTGTTTACCTTAAATATTTAATGCTCGTGTTTAGAACAGATGTTAAAAGTGGTCCTGTGCCATAAAAATAAGCGATAATCTTTATATTAAGTATCTATGTGATACCTATTTAAAAAAATAATTTTAACTAACTTAGAAATAAATTATAAGGTGAATTATAAGGAATTATAAGGTGAAATAGGTTTGGTTTCGTACAATATAATTGATTTTGATAATCAATGGGTTAGACGGAGACCTACAGCTTAAAGCGGATTCTGAAAAACTACTTGCATCCATGCTCACTGTGGACTTTATATGTATGGGCTCTATTGCGGAAGACAAAGCATACTTGTTTTACAATCCTTCAGTTAATTTGAATAGATTAGTTAGAATGTAAATTTGTAGGATAATTTTATTAACAGCATTCCTTCACTTCAGTATAGCATATATGAATGAGCTGTGTATAAAAGAACTAATGATTGGTTGGTAATTATTGGTTTTATATGTATGGGCTCTATTGCGGAAGACAAAGCATACTTGTTTTACAATCCTTCAGTTAATTTGAATAGATTAGTTAGAATGTAAATTTGTACGATGATTTTATTAAAAGTATTCCTTCACTTCAGTATAGCATATATGAATGAGCTGTGTATAAAAGAACTAATAATTGGTTGGTATCGTGTCCATTTAGAAGTCATACGACACCTCATGGAAAGATGGCTGACATTATCTCGAGAGGGTGGACAGAATGGGTCCTCGTAATTTAGAAGTAGGGACTAAGTACAAGATTACCTATTTTACGTGCCCCAACCGCCATTAATAAACACAACCGATCTTATGTCAACTTAAGCCTCTATTCCACAAGCCTCCTGTGACGAGATAGCTAGCTGCCATTGCAGACTAAGCTACCGGGGGTGGAAAAAAGTTAATAAAAAAGTATTTAAAAGCTACTATCAACATTTAGCGGTAAATTATACTATTGATATATTATTGTATAAATAATAATTTTGTATAAATAATATCAGAAAACCTTACTTTGATTGTTCTGTACCATAATATTCAATAAAAAGATAAGAAAGAATATATTTATATTAAATAATTAGGGTGCAGAAATATAGGAAAAGAAATTGAGAGTGCAGAATGTGGAATAAAATCTAAATCCATTTATGAAGAAAATAACATAGCATATTTCTTTGTTGTAGATTATAACTCTAATATTTAATTGAAAACACGGTCATCACTAAAAATTGAACAAAATATAACAATTATAATTCGTTTGTTATCCCAGTATCATTGAAAAAATTAACATTTATCTACAGGGAAAACCTATTTGCGAATGTTTTGTAGGTCTCTAGTAGTATATGATCCCTCTTTTAACAAATTTGTTACATTTTATTGCATATGACATAGCTAAGCTTTCCGTTTTTAAAAGGATGTATTATTAAGATTGAGTAACTAAAGTAAACTGTATTATTATTGTTGTACCTACGTACTTTCCCACTATGGTCGGCACGTGCAAACACAGCTGTGGACTAAATTTCTAAGAAGAATACAGACGCAGCTGTTGACTTCGAGTTTTAATGGGGACCCCTGAGGAGGAGTTATAGCTGATAGAGTGGCACAAGTGTAACGGCCAAGCCCAGGCAGGGATGCAGCCGTGAGATATGAGGGAAGGGACTAGGCAATAATGTCAATTTTCACAAAAGGGGCCATTTTAATGAGCCCACCTGCACACCCGAAGGAGGTGCAGATGTGGGAACATTTCATTAACAAGTGATTGAAAAAGAGAAAAAAGAAGCTTTTAACCGAGGTGTAAAGTTGTGAAAAAAAGTTGGAAAAAGAGTCGAGATCGGGAGACAGAGGGAAAGGATGCATCCGGATCCCGTGAGCAAGCCAGAGAGCCCGGGCCAGCAATATTTGCCCGACCCCGCATCCGACAAAGTGATGACAGGATCGACGTGCAGTCTGCCTAGCGCCCCACCCTGTTTTCCTGTAATTACTGGAGGTAAACCGACTTAATATTCATGATTGTTACGTAGGTCTCATAACATTTTGATTAAGGAATACCACTTTAAAAATATCGATGAATATCAAAACCAAATAATGCAGGTCATGTCATATAATTAATCAAATAATGTATTAATCTGTAAGTAATGTATGTAATAAATGTTTTAGTTTAAATATAAGGCATTTACCTTTAATTCTGTAGTGTATATTTTATAGTGTTTCCCATTTGAGAACGAATATTGGTGTATGTGTTGTAAATACATTACAACAATTATTATTATTTACAATGTGGGGGTACTTGCTTTTATAGCATTCACCATTACAAGCAGTAGATATTTGTTGACCATTTCATTATGGGATCACCATATAGACGGCTTACATTACTTACCAAGACAACACAAGCAAACAAAGTGGTTCCTCGAAATTTAAGAGTAGAAACGAGCTGAAGACTTCTAGACTTAACCTGTCACCTCAAGAGGTATCATTTGGGAACTTGGAGGACATTACGACCATGTACTTATTGTATGTGCCCCAGCCATAAAATAGGCACTTGGGATTGTAAGACCATAATGTAACAACATTATGGTCTTACAGTCTTATCCCATAAACTTATATCTATTTAAAACAGCGTTCAATGGACCAAAGTGTTACTTATGCGGTACCTTAATTATATACCCTCCGAATGACAGATCTTGTTTAAAATGTGATTCCACCATTAAAACCTCTTACTTTAGGACCTTATAAGGGGGCAAAGTTACACATTAATAAACCTGTTGCGAAAGCTTTAAAATTGGGAGCTAAAAATAGTTATTTACAGGTGAATGATAGTTGAAAACGTTATGAAGAGTCTAATACCTGATTAATTTTTTTAATGACTTTTATCATGTTTCTCTGTTTTAGCCACAATAAAGCTTGTAATGTTAAATATGAATATACCTATTTTAAAGCTCGAGAGACAATGCTATGGCATTATGATCTTATATTCTTATTCGACAAGTGTATTTCTCTTTAAATCACCTTGTTTAGTGTTACTAATTAGGTATCTTAACTGTATGCACACCAAATGATAGATCTTGTTTGAAATGTGATTCGTCTAGCAAAACTCCTAACGGTGAGTTATAATAGGGAAGTAAAATTACACAGTAATAACCCTGTAGCGAGAGCCTTATATTAGGGGATAAAAAAAAGAGGAAAGAGTCATTTTTCTTTTCGTTACAGCGTAATAATGGAAATGTAGACTGAAAGAAAATTCACCTCGCTTCGCTTAAAAGACCTGCAAACGGCGCGATAAATCTTTATATTGCCTCGGATGGGATGTTTGAAGACCCCCTTTCTTTCCTCCCCAGGAAGTGTTACAGTAGAAGCAGATTTTGTTTTTTTTCTTGTGTGGATTCTGGTTTCGAAGAAAGAGGTTCCGCAGTGATGTGAGTAATTTGTTTTGAGCTAATGTTGAAAGAAAGGAAATAACGAATATATCGCTTAAGTAACATCATCTTTTATTTAGTCTCTAAGTCGAGAAAGATTGATTAGAAGTAGATTATCAGATGTCTTTGATTTACGGACAACGTTTGTATTAGACTATGTAGTATCGTCCTCAGTCTTACTTTTCTGTGAAACAGAGAAATGGGGAATTAGACGTCTACCGAATTTCAATGAAAGGATGAACCATTCAGTGGAGGTGTAAATAAAAAGATGCATAAATTAGCAGTAGGCGTAGTGCATTCATTCACTATCCTTAACTAATAGATACTTAATGGATTTAACCTAATATATTTTATGCTGTCTTGGATTTGCGGGTAACGACATATGTAATATCGTCTTTAACAGTACTTTTCTGTCAAACAAACAAATCGGGAATAAAGCGTGAACCGAATTTCAGTGAAGGGATAAACACTGTCGAGGTGCAAATGAAAAAATTCATAAACTAGAAGTAGATGTATTGCAATCATGAAATATTCATAACTAATAAATATCTAATGTATTTAACTTACTAGATTTCTAGATGTCTTTGATTTACGAACAGTGTTTTTACAAAACGTATGTAAAATTGTCCTTAGTAGTACTTTCTAATCAGAGAAATGGGGGTGGGGGGTTAGCTATTTATTGAATTTCAATGAAGAGATAAACCCAGTCGAGGTGCAATAACTGAAACACTTCTTGTACATGGATATAGTAGAATGTACATGGTCATACTGAATATGATTCATGCACATTTTTTTTTACATATATTCATTTTATTTAGTTTATTATGATACTTTTTAGGACGTAGAATAAAACTTTGCAGGATATTAAGAATTCACACATAGTATTAAAAAATAATAGTTAAAACATCAATTTTCTAGGCACAAATAAGTATAATAATTATTTTAATTTCCATAAGGTTATCATTCGATTTTCATATCAATTTTTCTGCCTAAATTATATTAATTTTAATTATCTTTACAAAGTAAATTGTCTATCCATGTACAAGATGTATATCCTCAATGTGCATAATATATGTCCTTGTCTATGTACATGCATAATGTATGACCATGTACAAGATATGTATAAACTAACCATAGGCGTATAGCATTCCTGCTTTAGTTTTAATCCTTTTGTCCACCTGAACTACTAATTAAAGTACTAATACTAACTTAAATGATACAAATTATTTAAAAGAGATTTTTTTTTAATTTTCAGCGTGACACCCCTTATTTTCCTTATCTTCATATGTAATTTCAAATTACATTGGAAAAGTTGCCTCAAATATCTTTAAAAAGTTGAATACGGATATAAAATCTTTCGTTTTTTTTCTTTAGTACTTTTAACTTTTTAAAATACCATTTATAATTTTAAAACAAACATAAAATAATTTATCATCTAGATGCACTGTTTAGTCATTCAAGCGTCTTGTGATGTTCACTGAATTTTGCTCAGTACGATTATGCTAAATATTTTTTCTACGTTATCTAAAATACTATTATAAATATAAAGATTCACAACATTAAAATATATTTTCTTTTCTTACCATTTTCATATAAGGGGGAAAAAGTGTTGATAAGTAATGATAAGTGTTGATATATTTAAGACTTAACATTAATGTGTTAACATTTAAAAAAAGATCCTAAGTTTTGGAGAATTTCATGATTTACTTATTTATACCTCAAGAAGAGGATTAAAGTAGCAAGTAAAGTGAAATTTTTTTTTATCCTTAGTATATATATTTTTAGATACATTATAAAACTTCAAAGGTGAGAAACATTTTAAAAGAAAAATTATGTATTGAGATCATTGAAGGCTGTACATTTTAGGGCTTCCAGTGATATTCATAGAACAGTTTTGTTTTGTTGTGCTGTAAACGTCTCAAAACAATTTAAATAGAATTAAATGTGTAAAGACTCTTTATTCACGTTATTTTTATTAATTAAATTTAAATACGAGACATATTTTTTAAGTAAATACCATTTACAGATTAAAAACATTCCTGTTATTTTATCAGTTTCATTTTACACTAAATCCTGTACTTTAATCTACATTTTAACGAAATTTGCAACAATATCTAAGCATTTGTCGTATTATAAAACCAAATTTTAAATTCCATCTTTATAGAAATTTTTATGTTTTTGAGTTAACAACCTCGATATCCACTGTGATACATACCGAAACGTTAAACGTGTGTTCAAGTTAAGTAATATTTTCTCCATTTTCTTTCCTACCCTGAATACTTGTTTTGATTCAAACGTATATTCTGAGGGCATCCAAGCATAACAACCATCTAGATATTTTCTAAATCCTTGAAAAAACGCATGTTTAATATGCGTATTTATGACGCACACACACACAGACACACATATATCTATATATATATATACATATATATATATGTATATATATACATATATATATATATATATATATATATATATATATATATATACATATATACATATATATATATACATATATATATACATATATATACATACATATATATACATACATATATACATACATATATATACATACATATATATACATATATATATATATATATATACATATATATATACATATATATACATATATATATATATATATATATACATATATATATACATATATATATATACATATATATACATATATATATACATATATATATATACATATATATATATACATATATATATATACATATATATATATACATATATATATATATATATACATATATATATAATATATATATATATATATATATATATATATATATATATATATATATATATATATATATATATATATATATATATATATATATATATATATATATATATATATATATATATATATATATATATATATATATATATATATATATATATATATATATATATATATATATATATATATATATATATATATATATATATATATATATATATATATATATATATATATATATATATATATATATATATATATATATATATATATATATATATATATGAAATGGGGCTTTTTGCCTGATGCGAAGTGAAGCTCGAAACGGTTATTTCCACCCTGAAGTCGTGGAACTTGCGACGAGGAGCATAACGAAATAAAGATAATTGAAATCTCAAAATTATCGCCGTTTATTCATATTCTCTATCATGAACGAAATTCTCTAAAAACTCTCGAAACTCTATACAAACTGAAAACTCCACTGTAAAATAACTTCTTTTATAGCTGTTTGTACCAGCCAATTAGTAATCACATGTCACATGGATGACGTAACTTAGCTCCAGAACTCTATTTTTAACTATGAAACCGGAAGAAATCTACTGGGAATCAATCAACATTTTCCAGGGCTTCTAGAAAAGAATTGCCCAAAAAAACAGAATCGTAACCGAAAGCAATTAAAACTTTATTACACACACACACACATATATCTACATACATATATATATATATATATATATATATACATATATATATATACATATACATATATATATATATATACATATACATACATATACATATACATACATATATATATACATATACATATACATATATATACATATATATATACATACATATATATATATATACATATACATATACATATATATACATATATATATATATATACATATATATATATATACATATATATATACATATATATATATATATATATATATATATATATATATATATATATATATATATATATATATATATATATATATATATATATATATATATATATATATATATATATATATATATATATATATATATATATATATATATATATATATATATATATATATATATATATATATATATATATATATATATATATATATATATATATAAATGATTTCTGTATCAAACTACCTGCCTCAAGCTGTACCACTTACTCACAACCATGGTTACATGCATTTACACATAGCTTTTTATGTATTAGATAGAACAGAATGTATAGTATACATATTCTGTACACAGATATAAAATTTTATAGATATAATCAGACTTGATGCTAATAAATAATATTATTTATGAACAGTAAAAAACGACCGTTTAAAAATTTCCTTTTTTTCTCTGTGACACTTTATGTAATGCTTTCTGATTAAATATTTAAATCCTTCACTGCATTAATCTGGAATTTTTCATTCTAAGATGTAAAAAAAAGTTAATTTTCTAACACGCAGTTTATTAAAAGCGTTAATTAATATAAGTATCTTTTTCTTAAAATGTATATGAAGATCACAATGAAGTCTTACGGAAGATAATTACTTTTTTTTTCTCTAAATATTAAAACAAGAAAATTTCCATTAAATTTTGAAGGTAAGCCGATTACGCGGATTGTCTAACTCTGTAAGTTGAAAGTTTTTTTTTCTGTTTTCAGACTCCAAATTTATTATACGAAGAGAAAATATGGACATCTATTCAAGGATGATCATTTAGAGTAAAATTATTGGAGAAAAAATTAAGTTATTACATAGAATTACATAAATTCGAAACATTTTTAATTTTGAATGGAATTTGTTTAAAATGAGTTTTCCAGAAATACTAGCGCATTTGTTTTATTTCTCCCGTATTCAATTAGTCGTCGCTATATTTATAATTAATCCGTTTAGTTTAAATTTTTTTGAAGTATTGTATGTATGCGATTAATGTTTTTCAAGTATGCCTTGAACAATTTAAAATTACATTTTTTGTGTCTTTAATATGGTGTTGCACAAAGTTTTGCATTAACAATAATCTTTTTAACAAAGCACATGACTGTTACCATTCTGTTTGGTTTATTTATAAAGATACATTTTAATTAATTTATTGAATAAATTTGTAAATATTAGGAAATTATAAGTTGTAATGTAATTTGCGTTTTCTAATAAATACAAAGCTTTGTTTCATGATAAAAAGATATTAATTTTGTCTATAAAAGAAGAAAGATTTTTAAAAAGAATTTGTAGGATTGTTTTATTATATCATATTAATAGCAGTTAATGGTATTAAAGGTAAATATTAATTATAAACAAAAGTAGTTTTATATTATTTCGCATCAGTTTAATTTAGATTCTAAATCTAGTATTTTATAACTATTCTACAGAATCTCATACATAGCAGCAAGATTTTTATTTACTAGCTTACGATACTTAAAAATAAATACTTTTTATAAATACAACTAATTTTTTATATTATTACGGATCAGTTATATTCTAAATTCTAAATTTAGTTCTTGAAAAATATTCTTCAGAATATCTAATCAAAGAATCATAAATTCTATTACAAAGCAGATTTTTATTTGACTATTTCTATGCTTAATGGCAATAAATGCAAATATTTAAATAATTAGTAATATATTAGTAATATATTAGTAATTCTACTTTTGTATTATTTCGCATCAATTTACTATAAATTCTGAACTTATTTCTAGACATAGGGTATGCAGAATCTAAATAATACGCATCATGACTGACTTAATAGTTTACGATACATAAAAGTAAATGGTTATTATAAATACAAGTAGTTATATTTTAAATATATTATAAATTCTGGACTTAGTAATTGATAACTATTCTACAGAATCAAAAGTCCTAGTAGCATGACTTTCATTTACTACATTATGATACATAACAGTAAATATTTGTTACAAATATAATTAGTTTTTTATATTATCTTGTATTAGTTAAGTTATAACTTCTGGACTTAGTTCTTGAAAAACATTCTTCAGAATATCAGATCAAAGCAGCATGGCTTACTAGTTTACGATACATAAAAGTACTGTTGATCATAAATACAATTATTTTTATACTATTTTACACCAGTTAAACTATAAATTCTATACATAGTTCTTGAAAAACATTCGTAAGAATTTCATATCACATCAGACTGATTTTGATTTACTAGTTTACGATACATAAAAGTAAATTATCTTGTATTAGTTAAGTTATAACTTCTGGACCTAGTTCTTGAAAAACATTCTTCAGAATATCAGATCAAAGCAGCATGGCTTACTAGTTTACGATACATAAAAGTACTGTTGATCATAAATATAATTATTTTTATACTATTTTACACCAGTTAAACTATAAATTCTATACATAGTTCTTAAAAACATTCTTAAGAATTTCATATCACATCAGACTGATTTTGATTTACTAGTTTACGATACATAAAAGTAAATATTTGTTATAAATATGTGAAGAGCCCCCTTTGTTCAGAAAGAAGGAAATCAGCTGATTTGAAGCCCTCCTGATTCGACCCAGCTACAATAGCTCGGCGACGCCGTGTCTGGGTTGAATAGGCCTCACGCCCCGAACGGTTGTGGTAATGACCCCGGAGGATTGCCTGGAGAAGACGGAATCGAGACAGCTAGAGAATGAGAATTCAACTAAAAAACTAGCTGTAACCTTAGCTGGAGTTCTCAGGTAACTGGAATCGTAACCGACAAAAAAAAGGTTGGCGGGACCGTAACTGACCCCAGGTATTTTTTATACCTGGAATTTTGCAACTCAGGGCTTTTCGATATTTTTTTACTGAGGTGCTTTGACCTCATGGAGGTTTCGACGATTTTTGACCGGAGCCAGCTCTTTCAACTCCTCTTCTTAGCCCACTCTCCTGTTTCTAATCATGGATCTTGTTGGTGCTTCAACCACATTTGGCGAAATTGGCGTGCTTGCAGCGTGGCGTTTGAAATCTGGCGAGGGGATCGTAACTCAACAAATTGATACATAAACAAAAACAACATTTTGAGGAAAAATTTTACAAAAATTGAATATTTAAAATCTAATTGAATTAACAAAGAAAACACAAAGGAAACACATACCATTCATACTAAATAGACTGAAACATTCACTTAATCACAAATTAAATAAACTGAGTGCGATTTTCATCACAAATTTGTGATTTAGAGTAAATTGTAAAATTAATTTAAAATAAGAGATTTGAAAATTTTTTTTCAATTTTACAACTCCTCTTCAACCTCCACTCAAAATACAGTTTCTTTTAAGAGAAAGTTAGTCCAAAGGGATGAGGGAGGGTAGGCGGGATCTCATCCAGCAAAAAACTCTTTGACTTAAAAGAAACTGTATTTTGAGTGGAGGTTGAAGAGGAGTTGTAAAATTGAAATTTTTTTTTTCAAATCTCTTATTAGTTATTACGTTCGGGAGACTCGTAAAGTCCGCTCATATAAGGAACGGCAGGGTCTCGGATATCGAACGGGGGATCGATTGGGTTTGCATTGCACCCTGGAAGAGCCTACCCATCTTGTGAGATTATTTAATCTTTTTTTACGACTGTGATCGTCGTGGCAATTTTACGCAAGCAACATTCCTCTACATTTCTACTTGTTTTGGAAGAATTAGAATTGTTGCATATATAACAGTATTTACTCCAGAAAAAATAAAATTTTCCAATTCTATTGTGACTGTGATCCTTCTTCACGTTACACCTCACTCAAGAGCATTGAAGTCGTCACAAATACAAGTAGTTTTTGTATTATATTGCATGAAACTATAAATTTTGGACTTTAAAAACATTCTTCAGAATATCAAATCAAAACAGGATGACTTATCAGTTTACGATACATAAAAGTAAAAACTGTTAAAAATATAATTAGGTTAACTTATTTTGCATAACTTAAACTATAAATTCTGAACACAGTTACTGAAAAACGTTCTTCAGAATATCAAATCAAAGTAGCACGACTTACTATTTTACAGTATATAAAAGTAACTATTTATTACAAATATAATTAATATAATATTATTTTGCATCGATTAAACTATAAATTCTGTATTCTGGTCTTGAAAAACATAGTTCAGAATTTCATATTATAGCAGCTTGATTTTGATTTATTAGTTTACGAAACATAAAAGTATTTTGCATCAATTAAACTACAAATTATAGATTTAGTTCTTGATAAACTTTCTGCAGAATCTGAAGACCTAGCAGAAAAACTTTGATTTACTGGTTTACGAAACAGAAAGAAATCATGTGATTTCCAGATCATATTCTTTCTTTCTCACACTGCAATGAAAGCAATTCTCCAAACACAAACACAAACACAAAAAGTAACCAATTAGTGATGATGGTCGTGAAAACTGAGTTCTTTTCCGCAAACTATTTAATTTATTAAAAAGAAATGCACAGTAGTTTTAGGACAGATACGTGCGATAGTGTCTTGATAATCAAAATTAAAGAACTTTCAGATGAAACCAGACGTAATAAAATAGCACGAAATTTGTTTGTGAGTTTAAGTTTCTCCTCTGAGATAACCCAGACTCAGAGCAAGATTTACCTCAGGGCAAAACTAACAGTTAGAAGCGAGACAGGAAATTAGAAAGAATATGTGTTTTAGATTCTGTTTTTTTATTTCTTCAGCGGAAGTGAGCAGGAAGGAAAAATATCTTTTTCTTCTTTCATTAAAACGTACTGAAATAAATAGAAGGTATTAATTCCACATGATTAGTTTTAACTTAAGATTCTTTTAAATAGAGACTTGTATGCATGGTGAAAATAATTCCGTATTAAAACAAATGAATGTAAAAGGAAAGCATAACTAAATAAACAGGTAAATAAATAATTTTAAAATTTCCTTAATTAATAAGTTATGTTTATATAAATATAATGTATATTCAAGAAGATTTGTTTTACCACAAAATTTTCTAATACACAATATGCTTTCATGGTTGAAATCCTACATTTAAATAAATAGATGTAAAACGAAAGAATAAATTATCAATTTGGTAATTGAATAAATAGTTTACAATAATTTCAGCAATAAATGAGTCCGAAAATTAGACTATGAACGTGTTAAAAAGTAACATCATTTTCAAGAAGCATTGTAATACACTGGTGTGCAATAGGTAGGTTTTTTGCCATAACTTCACGAAAAATCACCTGAAAGACATGAAATTCAGAAATAAGGGAAAGTATTATGTACGTAAAGGATGACGAAAGCATCGGCGCTGAAAAAGGAATATAATTCATACGGTATGGAATCAAAGAAAGACAAGATTTATTGAACTCATAGTATCATGACTCATGATTGCCTATTCAAGAGGAAGAACACAAGCAGATGTTCCATAATATGGTATATGACCTCCCCAAACTGTAGTGATTGCTTTGCACCGTCTCCGCATACTCAGAACCACCATTTCTTGAAGTTGGAGTACCCATTCCGCAATCAGCATCTGTTTGAGTTGTTGGGTGTTCTACTGAGGATGTAAGCGTGCTGCAATGCTTCTCCCCAAAGCATCCCACAAGGTGAAGGTCAAGGTAATTGGTTTTTACGGAGTACCTAGCAGTGAATAAAAGCACTACTTCAACCTCCGAACGAATAATGAACAAAAAATAATTTATTACATCAATAAAAAAGAGAAAGCCAAACAAAAATTTAATACGCTTACAGCGGCTTCCAAAAAAACGAAAGCAATATGCTGTAAGGTGAGAAAATCGTTCACATAACAATGTATATGTGAAAAACAACGCTCTGAATGATTAAAAATAATCATTCTGTACCTTGAGCAATGACAAAACAACAAAACATCAGTAAGTAATCAAAATTACACTCAGTCAGAGCACAGAGAGGTAAAAATGGGAATGAAACTCAGTTGCGCCATCACATGTTCGATGGGGTTTAAATCAGAGGAGAACGCTGGCCAATCTATCTTCTTTTTCCAGTAGCTCCTCAACAACAAGAGTCTAAGTTATAAAATCTAGAAGTTATAAAAAAAAAATCTCTACCATTTTCCTCAGAGTAGACCTAAGAGTTATAAACAAGACAAGAGATAAGATAGTATATCTTTTTATGATTTTGCTTATTTTTATCAGAGGTTAAGTTCAGTTTGGAATGCTACGGCCAATTATACGCCATACGAGTTCATCAAAGAAAGTGTACAGGAAAAAGATAATTTTTGCTTTAAAAGAAACTTTCCCGGGACTTACCCGCAAGATATCTTTCGAAATCTAAAAAAATCTAGAAACTAAATTTTCAGAATGAAGTTCTTGCAAATTATTTAACGTTCTTGAAAATTATTTTCATATTTATGTTTTAACTTTAATTTTAAATTTCATTTCAAGTAGTATATGTTTTAAAATAAAAATAAAAAATATACATCAAAGGGCAAAAAAGGGAATTCTTTTGCCCTCAAAATAACTTTTGAAATTATGCATATTAGAAACTAAATTTTCAGAAGGAAGTTTTTACAAGTTATATGATTTAACCCAAAAATTGATTTAGTTTTGTCATTTCAAGTAGTATATGTTTTAAAATAAAAATAAAAATATACATCAAAGGGCAAAAAGGGAATTCTTTTGCCCTCAAAATAAATTTTGAATTATGCATATTAGAAACTAAATTTTCAGAAGGAAGTTTTTACAAATTATACTGTTTTAACCCAAAAAATGATTCAGCTTTGTCATTTCAAGTAGTATATATTTTAAAAGTAAAATAAAAATATATAACGGAAAAAAGGAAATTAACTTACTCGCAAGATAAGTTTCGGAGTATATTGTAAACTAAATTTTTATATCAAATCGAAGCAAATGAATTACTTTAATTTTTATTATATTATAATTAATTTGTAAAGTGCAATTTTGGATTTATTAATACATTGCCATGGAAAATAAAGTAATTTGAAAATTTAACACAATTGGGTACCGAAAATTTTTATAAAAGTCTGACAGGCTGACATACAATGTGAGATAAAATAAAGTGTGTAATAAAAATCCCTATAACTTATCTGTGAGAGCCAAACTTTATATAATCTAAAACAAAATGAGAAATGTGTGTTTTAGATGTTATTTTCTATGAATCAGAAACAAGAATAGAAATGAAAAGTGTTTGTTCAAATTAATTAATCGGTATTTGAATAAAACGTAAGCAAAATGCATTACTTTAGAATGATCAACTTTATCTTAAAACTATTTTTGACACTAACATATATGTCGAACGTCTTAATGACTGAACTTCTATTTTTTAAAAATAGGTGTGAAACGAAAGCACATATTAATAACTTAACAAATAAATAATTTATAATTAATACATTAATCTAAAAAAGGATGGTAATTTGCGAAGGTATCTTACAATGATGATTGGTTTCGTTTGATTTGGAGTGCTACGGTCTACTTTTGCAACACGAAGGCTAATGACACCGGGGCCTACAGATTAAAGCCAATTCCGAACGGCTACGAACATCCATGCCACTGGGGGATGACAATGATGAAGCACTTCAGAAAAGTTGATATTGTAATTTTTCAAGACTGGATTGGATTAGAGAGCTTTGGTGTACAGATGAGACCAGAACATACAGTTGAAAGCCAATTCCAAACGAGCTTTCATGACAGCTTAGGGATTCAAACTTGCGAATACCGATGCTAAAGAACAATGACACAACCATTCGGTCATTGTTCTGTTAAAACTTCAACTCAAATGGGAGAACTCGAATGGGAATTTACAAAATAAAAATCTGATCTGTTGATAATTAAAGTAAGTTTTTACAATGGAACAGGCAAAGAGACAACTATACGAAAGTACAGTGATCGATCAATATCGTCTGTGAATATTTTACTCATTTAGTACTACTAGAAGAACACTTGTAGCTTGAGTAATTCCACAGATGTAATCAACATTGCTCCCCTAAAGTGGGTCCTCATAATTTAAAAGAAGAGATTAAGGAAAGACTCCCCCCCCCAAACTTGGCCTTCCACCTGCAGAGGTATAATTGGAACAATTGCGACCACGAATCTATTTTATGTGTCCCAACCTCAGTTAACACATTGTATGCGGGACGTTTTAGTACGTTTTCTGACGATTGATAATAGAGCATAAGTTACGTACTATTACGGGTTAGTGTAACAACATGGTTTGTTTGTGAGTACAAAAATAATGGTATATACACTAAAACGAAGCCGAATGTTCTTGTCTACAACATAGATTCTGGAAAATTTAGACAAATAAAAACTAGTTTTTACATTATTAGTTTTATGATTGCTCTTTTCATTTTTTTATAATGTAAAAATGTTTATATATAACATAATTCGAAAAAATTAAAACTATATACTACTATTTTTATTTGATTTTTCATATTCATGGTACTGTTATAAATTTATCCACTAAAGTATATATTTTTTATTTACAAAAATCTTATGGTTGTTATTGATATATTTATATTTATATATTTGTTTATATATTTCAATATAAAATACGAAAAGTTGGTTAAAAAATTAAATTTTTTTCGATCTATTGAGATTTTACTGAATAACTAAATTTATGAGCAAAACGCCTGCACGAATTCTGCTGCTAGGTGTACCCGCACACAATGTGTTTGGTTTGGTTTGGAGTACTACGGTCTACTTTTTGCAACACCAGTGCTAATGAGACCGGGACCTACAGCTTAAAGCCGATTCCGAACGGCTACGAACATCCATGCCACAGTGGAATTCGAACCCACGCACTCCGGTACCTAAGGCCAGCACCCTAGCCAATCGGCCATCGTTCGGCGAACACAACGTATTAATGAAAACATCAGATCTTTGACCTGCTCAAACCTCGATCCTACAACCCTCCTGTTAGGAGCTCGACGGCTTCGTCGACTGAGCTAACGCTGCTCATAATGAAAGTATTAGTATGTACATATTTTGATTTTTCATTTTTAGATGCAAATTCCACATGTTTATACTACAATACCAAAACTAATTAGGATTTCAAAGAAATTTTTCTTTAAGAATAAAAAAAAATATGAAAAGGGAGTAAGAGGTAATGCGATATTAATAAAAGGCATCCAAATATTAATAATTGCATGTAAATATTTATTATCAAAATGAATCTCCAACGTCAAAAATATTAGATTCAGCTGAAGAAGTAAAAAACCCAAATTCAATACTAATGGAAGAGAAAACTAATGTTGAAGATAACAGCAGAAACTACCGTGTTATTTTAAGACTGTTCTCTGCTTACTGTTGTTGCTTAGTGGTTTCACGCTGATTCTTTTATCACTCATTTATCTGAACTCTTCTAACTCATAAATATTTATTGGCTCAGACTCAGTTTATATTAACCTGTTAACCTTTATGTAATAGGGATTACCAGATTATTTCTGAAAGGATCATAACTAAAAATTACTAGTTGAAGCACCTAGTATTGTTCGAATACACACACACACACACACACACACACACACACACATATATATATATATGTGTGTGTGTGTGTAAAGGCAATTGCTTAGTTTGTTCTGATAAACCTATTTATTAAAATACTCCCCATTTTACTTCCATCTGACGTGGAGACTTCAATAGAACGCATATATATATATATATATATATATATATATATATATATATTTATATATATATATATTATATATATATATATATATATATATATATATATATATATATATATTATATATATATATATATATATATATATATATATATATATATATATATATATATATATATATATATATATATATATATATATATATATATATATATATATATTATATATATATATATATATATATATATATATATATATATATATATATATATATATATTATACACAAATATAAATTCAATTCTATCGAAGTCCTGCGTTTAATATTCGAACGCCCGTTGGAGTCATTTCAATCCATATATATTTTTCTTTAAAATACAATAATATTTTTCTATACATGCATCAATCTCTCTATATAAATGTTTAGACAGACAGATCGGTTGATTATATATATATATATATATATATATATATATATATATATATATATGCGTATTTATATCTTCATTGACACACATACACACATGCATATTTATATGTTCAAATGCATTGTATATTAATACTTAAGTTTCTTATTACCTGGATGTAGCCGCAGAACATAAAAATGAAATGCATAACATTGATATGCATGCATACATACATATATATGTAGTGTGTGTGCGTTTAAATATTTATTTATATATCGATGACATTCTTAGAAATAACAAAGTGGCTTATGGGTGTTTTATTTTTAAAGGCAAACCTTATAATTTACTGATTCACCTGAAAAAACAAATACTTATTAAAGAAGAATCTAATGCTATGCTGCCTGAATAATATTGTAATTACGTTACATTTTTACATTCTATCTCTTGTGTGTATGTTGCTGTGTTTTCTCTGACCACATAAGTTGATTGTAGACTATTCCTATATAACACTACATTATTGTATATTTTCTCCCTCCCCCTCTCACTCTCTCTCTCTCTCTCTCTCTCTCTCTATATATATATATATATATATATATATATATATATGCATGTAATGGTTTTTAAACATTGAACCAATTATAATTATATTTACAATTATATTATTTAATTTGTTTTTGCATTTCTCCACCTTAGAAACTGACCTTGCAAATTTTCTGACGAAAAGTTTTATTCTCTCATCCACCCTCCAGTATCCTGTATTCCTTATTGTCCAACCATATTCGCCTATCTATATTCTGCTGAAGTCAGCACTCATGATATAACTATGTAGCATAGATAGCGTTACCCCGTGACCAGAGAACTAGCACCTAAACGGCTAATTTTTCTAGTGATTTTTTCTAATTGTAAGCTTACCCTCTTCACTAAGATCGCCGTAAATACAAAACCCGTCTTTCTCAGTCAAGGTTATGAATCATTGAGATTGGCATTCGTTTCACACTTCCCAAAACTAAAGCTTGAGTTAATAATTGCTACATGTCCCCCGTCTTTCCTTAAACGTATCCAGCTGTCAAATCTCGCAGAAGAATCTGAATTCCAGAGAGATATTTACAATTTGAATGACGTTATTTTCATTTTCCTCTCTAATGTTTTAAAAAGCCGTAAAAGAAACGCTGACTGAAAATTCTCTTTCTCATGGGAAGTCATCCAAGTGATTTTCTATACTTATTAAGATGGCCTTTTTACAGTTCAAACAGATGCACATTTGTCTTTTGTATATGTATGACAAATCCGGCAGTTCTTCGTCAAGGTGAAAATAAGGAGTTTTTACCATTTTGCCTTGTATTAAGTTCTTAGCTTTCTTTCGCCGACATGACTATCTGATTTACATTGCCAAGCCAGCCTTGGTAATTCAAAATATGGACTGTTTCTCCCTTGCGATGAGTGAAGAATGTTTTTGAAGAATGAAGAATGTTACTCTCTGTCTCTAAATCACACACACACACACACACACACACACACACACACACATATTGTGACGTCGCTACACCCCATTGGTTTCACAAAGAGGTTTTGTAAAGCATAGGCCGAGGCAACTTTATGTCTGATTTTCTGACACTAAACTACAAAGGGTTTTCGCTTCGACATGCCTGGAGATGTCCAAGGGTATTAGAAGGTCGGACGCGACGCGAAATGTCAGACTGTCAGGCGTTAACGGCGTAAGTTTTCGCCTGAGAGATTTATGATGGAAGAGGAGAGAACGAGAGAAGGCGACGACTTGTTGCGCTTGGTTTTTTGGAGAGCCCTTCTCCAGTTTTGTGTGGGACTCAAGGAGTCCAAGTTGTACCCCTGTACAACGGTATATCTGTTAGGCATTTGAACGTAGATCATTTTTAGGTTCGCCTCGAACCTGGGACTTTTGGTTCTGTACCAGCTTACCTGAGACCTGTGATTTTCATTCGAAAAATTTGTAAATAGCTTCTATTTAGTCAAGAATGAAAGTTGTTATTGATATAAGCTGTAAGTCGTGTCACAACCACTTCTATACCCACATGCTATCCGAGGATCCAGTGACGTTACAATATATATATATATATATATATATATATATATATATATATATATATATATATATATATATATATATCTGTGTTTGAAACTGGTTTATAACTTGGTTTATGATAAATAGAGAAGAATGTAAAATCTAGAAAAGTAATGTTACTCCTTTTGTGCTACTGAGGATTTTCCAAGCACATTAGAGCAAAAGAGGAAAAATAATACATGCCACAGGATATTTCCTTCTTTAACACCCAGGGTAGATCAAGATTTGTCAGTATGACATCCTTCCTCTTAGGACTGATGAAGATTTATGATGTTGTTTGCAACAGAGGATCTCATAAATGTTTATCACGCCAATTTCTCGTCCCTTCCTTACCCTATAACTGAGCACTTTCCTCTTTATTTCCTTTAAAGGCCCTTTTTTAAACTTACTTTTGGCTCAATTTAATTTGGTGCACTTTACTTTATGCTAGTGCTCCATCTGTGTTCTCCCTCATAGAAGCTTCATTAATTTCAAGAGAAAGAATTGAGTTCTCTCTTTTGTCTTTAGTGCTTAGAAATGGCGAAGTTTTATAAGATGTTAAACCACCCTTAATGTTTTTCGGTCTTCTTTTTAAGCTTCTTAATATATAAGAAAGTGCTGTTCGTCTCGTCTTCAAAAGTGCAGCCATTGAGAAAACATTACGTAATGTGTACTTAATCGGTTACTAACTTTTTTTTTACGGTGGGATATCAATTTATATAAAACAAATTTGTCATTTAGTTCTTTCAAAAGTTACAACACTTCTTTCAGAAGTTTATGGAGTTCTAAAGTATTACGATATGCACTTAAGTGCCTCAAAGTGGAATTAAACATTTACAACTAAACAACTTTTACGAAAATATACATGATTTTGGCGAAATCTATTTCCATAATAATATATCAATAGAATAAAACGACTAATTTAAAAAGTATATATACATATCTATCTATCTATTTATATATATGTAAAATTATGGACAGATGGATATAGAGTCTATATATGCATTTAAATCTACCTATATCTGTATCTATTAATGTGTGTTTGTACACACGTGCACACACGCACACAAACACACAGATATATGTATGTAATATATCAAAATTATCATTCTTTCTTACCTAATTTCCCACTCATAAAAATCTCAGCTTTAAAGGAGTTCTTTTCGACTTAAATTCTTTAACCCGTCTCCAAAACTAACGCTAAAATCAATGCTAATTTTCTGTCCACTGGTCACATTTCTCAGCTGTCCCAAGAAAATAGTTTACTCCTCCAATGTATAAATTGCTGCAAAATTCTGACTAAACTGTTGGTCTCAAGGGAAAGATCCAAGTGATCACTGGATGTAGGTCGAAATTTGTAACAGAAGTGTGTTTTCGCGATCATTCGATGAAAAGCTCTTTTCCTGTAAAGATGTTAATTTTAGTCTTAATAAATTTCAAAGTTCTAACTTGGATTTTGTTTCTTTTTAACGAGCCACGACTGAAGTTTACTTAGGTCTCTTCGTTTCTCAGTAAGCCCGAGCAATACAAAATAATAGAGGCTACTTTAAAATTTATGTAATAGGAGAGAGTAATTTTGTCTCATTAAATATTAGCTTGAAGGAAAGACTTTAGCTCTGGATTTCTCGATGGATATTCATCGGAGTTTTAACCGAAGAGTAATATGTGTAAAGTGAAATCTCAACGATGAATGGTAATGGATACATCGACGGAAATGTTTGAAAACTTTGTTGTATCGTCGATAATAATTTCGTCCCATTATATATTTATACACACACACACACACACACACACACATATATATATATATATATAAATATATATATATATATATATATATATATATATATATATATATATATATATATATATATATATATATATATATATATATATATATATATATATATATATATATATTATATATATATATATATATATATATATATGTGTGTGTGTGTGTGTGTGTGTGTGTGTGTAATGAAGCTCAGTGGCGTTGGGATAGCGTTTTTCTCTCCGACGACTCAGGTTCGAGGTTCGATTTCCGGGCTGGACAAGGTTGACTCAACCTTTCCTCCCTTCAGTGGGTAGATGAACTGAGGACCAAGCGTGCTTGGGAACTAAATACTGGGGGTTCCTCGTAAGATTGACCACCTAACCGGAACATATGATTCGCACCCCAGGGCTCTTTGTCACGTAAACGGAGATTGGTACGTAGGCCCTGGCACCCTAGGGGCTATTGTGCCTATGAGAGTATATATATGTAATAAAACGGACTTCACTATGGGTGGTTGTAGTCATGGCCCATAAAATGACCCCATTTAGCTAACGAATTTTATTAACAGAACGTTAGAGAATGGGTTCCCACTTCATCATAGACACAGAAAAAACTGAGGCGTCAGCTAGCATGAAGTTATAAAAATGACCCTTAACACCTGGGTCAATATCTCAGTCAAAATCTGTGGAAAAATCTCTAGGAAAATCATATATGTATACCGTATTTTTCGGACTATAAGACACACCTTCATTTTTAAGCAATTTTTTTAAATAACGTTTTTACCGATTTTAGATTCTTAGATTGGAAAGCCAGACTAAGCTAGACTTTTAGTTTATAAAGCCAACATAAACTTCTTTTTTAAAATCTCTGAAAATCGCCATCTAAACTTTCTTCTTTTTCGTTGTCATCGTTGTCCGCGTCATATATAAGATCTTCACTGCCATTGAGAACGTCACTTATTCCTCACTTCAAAGATTTAAGAATAATGTCTTCTCTCACTCTAGATCATGACTACTTTATGCACTGACACACTCCTTTAATTGTTAATATGTCTTAAGTTAATGTTATGATAATGTTAATGTATTGGTTTGCGTTGTGTAAATTAGTTAAGTTAAAATATAATCACAGGTTGGTGAGGGGTTATAAACTTTTTTTATGATATTAGGACAAATGACATCGGAAAAAGGTAAAAGACTGATTCAATAATTAATCAATATACAAATTTTATTTAGACTAATATTTACAGTTTAAATTCTACTCATCAATGAACCTTAGTAATTGCATTTGTGAAATTAATTACTTACACCCATGATCATTCACTATAATTTGCTTATTCAAAATTCTACTTCTGAAGAGAGGACCCTGATAAATTTACAAAAATTATAAATCCAAAATAAAAGAAGTCTGATACTTGCAAATGGAATGGAGACAGCTGATAACTCATCATCATGTGAAGCCTTGATGTTTAAATAGGAGATTAATGACACGTTGTAACTTGGAGCACTGGGGTGCAGTAGCACACGTGTAGGGCAGTTAGGATTGTATAGGAAACTCAAGGGCTCTATGACGACTTTCACGGATGACGGAGTTGATCTGGGTTCATTGAACGCTAATATATTTGCTGAGATAATTAACTTTTTCTCCTCTACTTTCTGATTTCTTTTCGTAAGTCTTCTCTACCGTCTTGCTCTCATTTTCTGCCTGCACTCTCTCTCCTATTTTCCCCTTGCTTCTAGCTGCTTATTCATTTTATTTCCTTCATACTCCTCCTTTCGAACGCAAAACTCTGTTTGGCATCTTTCGGCTATTGTATTTGCTGTCTCAGATCATGCTCCACCTATGATCATAAAATCGCCGACTTTTATTGCAGCCTCTCCTTCCGAACCTTATTTTTGTAAATCTTTCCCCAGCCTTATTCATCCCTGGTGTCATCCTTTCAGACATCGTTCTTATCTCCGTCTGGCAGTGTTAGACTCCCTGAAGAGTCATAAACTAGCCCTTATCTTTAATCAGATACTTCATTGGTCCTCTCTTCGCAGTTACTATTAACAGGTATGAGGCAGGATTCAATGTATATCAATTTAATAGTTCACAAAACTTACTTATATTTTTTTCATATTGAATTGCCTTATTACAGTCAACAGCCCACAAGATTTACATGTTATATCGTTGAATTTGGCTCTTATATAGTGTTGTTTTAAAACCATGCCCTTCTTCTTGTCGTTTCCCTTAAGAGTTTGCTCTCTTTTTATTAATTAATGCTTGAATTTCTAACATTAAAGTTTCAAACCTAACATACATACATACATATATATATATATATATTGTATATTTGTTAATATATTCGTATGTGTGTATATTTGTTATATATTCGTATGTGTGTATATTTCTTAATATATTCGTATGTGTGTATATTTGTTAATATATTCGTATGTGTGTATATTTCTTAATATATTCGTATGTGTGTATATTTCTTAATACATTTTTTCAACAGTAAAGCCGCAAACCCTAACACTAGGATTTGGGGCTTTACTTTTGACAAAAATATTTATAAGCAATATGTCCTGGAATGATTAGATGCTATACAATAAAAAATCGTTCGTAGCCTTCCAAATCATAAAACCTATAGCACTCTAGAAGGCAATATTTATTCATGGAATGGATATGATCAGATCGGAATTGATTAATTTCTGCAAAAGCTGCTGTTTGTGTTTATGTATTATTTTTATTTCCTTCATATTGCTTTACTTAATTAATTTAATCTCTTAGCTAAGTATTACCACGAAAGCTTATTCTTTCCCCAGATGCTTTAGTTTAATGCCATTAACAACAGTTCAAGTTAGTGCATTCATTCCCACTTTCCATCGCATTTATTTTATTTTCCAAAATCCCATTCATTCTTAACTTACGCTTTCCAAGATGAACGAAAAGTATTTCCTGTCATAATAGAATTTTATCTCACCGAGAAAATTTTTACCACTTGTGTAACTCTTCCCTGACACAGCAACAAAGCTCGTTCTCAAATGCAATGTAATTTCAGATTAAATTTTGAGATAGAAAGTTGACGTGTCGCAATATTCCTAGATTCCGTAGCGAAACGTTTTCCATATTTGGAGACCAAGTTAAACTTTAGTGTTTTCGACGCATTTCATTTTGGATTAGATTAATTTCTGATAATGGTGGAAAATCATATTGGATTTCATCTGAGATATATCGTATTCGGTGAAAGGAAATGTATTTAATATGTCAGAGGTGAAATTAATGTAAATTCGAATCCTTATAAGACCACATTTATTAATATCGAATAATTCTTAGAGCTCCAAAAATTTCAAAAACATTTTCCGATTTAGAAATTATATTTTCTTTTTCGTTCCGATTTTAGTTGAATTAAAATATGTAATCGTAAGCAGTTTCTTTTTGCTTGCTATGTACATAGTGTACTGCCATTAAGGTTGAACTTAACTATTAATTTTTTGTACAATCATAACACTGCAATAATTTATATATAAAGTTACTTACATGTACTTTAAAGAGATATAATACTATTCAAGATTTAAGATGTTTATTATAGAGATTTTATTAAATTTATCGTAAAATTTGTTCTGCTTTTTTTAGAATAAATTTATCAATTTCTGCCTAGACATTCACGACATTAGAATTCCCTATGCAATAATAGCCTAAGTTGTCTGTCCTCGAATTTATGAAGCGGTTGGACCTTGAATGAATATTTGATTCTTGATTAGTTAGGGTTAGCAAATTTCAAACCGCATAAAGTTTATCTTTTCCTAAACTATCGAGCTGATTATAAATATATTGGTATAAATGTGCTTCATATCACAGCAAAAAATACTGTCGTCTTTAAAACGTCCGAAATCCACACCTACCAATATTTTGAGAGTTTAATACCATTATATCAAGTCCCATTTTAAGAGCAGGCGATTAAATTTATCAATATATCACATAAATAAGTAAAAGAAATATTTTTCTAGAGTTATGAAGTCATTCCTTTAATCATCTCATTTATTCATTTCTTATTTTAAATTATTTAAATATCTTCTGCATTACTTTCATACGTTTTATCATTGAACTTAGATACTAAGTAAATAACTTTCTTTTATATTTAGCTTAAGTAATAGATTAGGTATATATGTATTGATTTTAAATTTAATCATCGGTAATTATTTGTTGCAAGATAATTCTCAGCCAAAAAATAAATTTTTTTATCTGCCTCAAAGAGTACTTCACAATTCTGGAAAATTAAAAATTTTACTGACCCCGACATATGACGGTATACATATATATATATTAGTATTTTATATATGAAGTTAGCTATACGTAGTTTAAAGACGTACTATCTTTCCAGACTTAAAATCGTAGTTATAAACCCCCAAGAAAACTATTGAAACATGTATATTATAAGGCAAATTTTTGTTTTAAATGGAAGCTACTTTTTTATTATATTGACCTAACACTTTAACAGATTTTAACTTATTAAAATTAAAAAAATTAAGAAACTACTAAGGATTTACTAAGGAATTTCTAAATTAATTAACAGTTAAAATGCATTTTTTTTAATTCGGGAAGTGCATAACGCGCAAGGTGAATTTGACTGATTGAAACTGATTTTTCTAATTATATACACATTACTACCCGGATTTATGAATTAAGATATTTCAAAGTTATTATAAAGATGACCCCATTATTAACGTAGTATTTCACCTTTCAGTTGTTATAGGTCATCTTAAGTCATTGGGCAGGTTTCATTTACCTATGATTAAAACTGAAAATCTCGTACATCCCCCCCCTTTTTCATGATTAATTATACGAAAGATTATATTTTCTTCATTGTTCTTCATGCTACAAAAAAGAGTGTTTCTAGAAAACATGGTTAACACTGTACCTAGTTTTACTGTAGTATTTAAATTCCGAATATTCAGTATGCAACACGAATTAAGAACCCTAGTTCAAGCCCGAAATTAGATGTTTTAATAGTATATAATTGAGTAATATAATTGATTCATTAATACGAGAAATAAAATGTTTGGGATCTAAATCTGACCTTATCACATCTTTTGTAAAGGGAAGAGGACAATAAAAATTATTTCAACGGTTTTTCGTCTTGTGCGGGATTCTCGGGTGGGGTTCTGATCTCGGTCCCAGATTAGAATCTGGTTTCCGTACATGACACTAAATAAGAATGTACCTTTGTGGAGTTATTTATGAGTCTCTAAGGGACAGTGTCCAATTTGAAGGGATAAGGTTTTTCCACGTTTCAGGTTTCAAGGTGGGGTAAAGGAGACCAATTGAAGTTTTACAGTTCTCCTGATTGGACGAAGAGAGATAAGAATGGACACTGATGAAAAATACATAAAATAAATAAAAGTCAGAGAAGGTGTATTCGAGAGTGGAGTCGGGTAGAGAAGTCCGAATGTCATAGGTCAGAAGTCGGAGGAGACGATTGTGACAGTGAGACTTCTGGAGTCCAAGAAGAACAGCTTTGAGTTCGACAGAGACTCAGGAAACATTTGGAACCTTTCGCGACCAGCAGCAGTGTTCCTGTGTCAAATATTACGGTCGCACCTCAAATACCTCAAATACTGAATACTGGAAGCCCCTGACCAGACCGACAGAAGATTGAAAATTGCTACCACACATACCCAGTCCTGGATAGCTCTCAACCAGCAGTGTTCCTGACCCACCATATAGACTCACAAAGGTACTCATTTTTACATATATTTGAAATTGAGATTAGGTCCTCTCTCTTATATAGATAGCTAAGTGATACGAAATTATTATTGTCAAATCTTAATTAGTGTGGCACCTAAATTGATCATGTTGAAAAAATAATCAAAATTTTGTATATTAGTAATGTATATATAATTGTAATAAATTTACTTATTTTTACTTTAAAGCTCGTATCTGTTTTTTTTTTAATTTAGCTCATTAGTTCATTTTTTTATTTTAAGTCTGTAGTCTCTCAGAACCTGTGGTTGAATTTAGTACTTAAATATCTTACACAACGCAACCCAAATAATATTTAGTCCTTGTGACTAACAAAAATAAATACCACTATAAATTTAATAATAGGTATATACCTAAATTTAAACGAGAGCTACACGAAATTAAGTTAATAATTCATGTCGCTAACAGTGTTCTTTAAAAGAAGGGAGACAGGAAGGAGACATAGGGGCAGAAATGATTTAAATGAGTAAGCTATTTACTTTTTTTTCATCCTTAAATACCTGTTTTAAAGAAACGTATATAAATACAGAAGGAAGTAAAAATCCTTCAGTGCACAGTTTTTCACTTCAGTTTTTACTTTATACTTTCAAAAAAAATTGCGAGTGAATTAGGTAATATTAATCAATATTACTCATTTTTATTAATTTTCAATTTTCATTTTATTATTTATTATTATTTATTTTATTATTTTTCATTATTCATTTATTTGTATTATTTATTATCATTTATTTATTCTTAATATTTATCTTTATTTATTTGTTTATTATTATCAATTTATTTATATTATTTTTTATTATTCTATATTGTTCCATATTTTACATTCTGCAACAAAATTTTTTATTTTTGAATTCGTTGACGCAAAGGGTATTAATCAGAATTCTACATAATTACTCCAACATCGGTCGAGTGATCTATACCAACTACCTGTGTCCTTAACTATCTGAAACTCGTTAGAAATATTTCTCTCCTTAGAAATTTAGTCCTCTACTGCTGTTTGAATCCAACATTCATCAACGCTACGTGTTTCAACTACTGGATAACAACACCGTAGGTCGAGGAAATAATAATTATGCTCTTTACGTCTTTCTCTTTGAATTTGCTTCTAGAGGATTTCTACTGTTCAAATAATAGAGGCGACTTTCACGAAACTTTATTCGAAATTTATGTTACATCTGTTTGCTACTGAAAATTAAATTCTAAGTAAATCTGATAATTTCTATTAGAAAAATAATCAGGATTTATGAGTCATCTTGTTTTTTATTCGTGATTTTTATGATCCGCCATTTTTTTTGCCTTACATTTAAGTGTGCGTTATATTCAATTAAATACAGCAATATTATTCCATACCGTGTACATTATTTTCAGCAATTATTTACTGAAAAATATTTTACTTTTGAATTCTGCAGTGACGAGTATTTGTATCAATTTTACATATTTACCCCAACTTTAGTTGAACGATGCATTTTAACTATTTGTTCTCCTAACTATCGTAAAATTGTTAAAAATATTTTACCCTTAGAAATTGATTTTCTGCCATTGCTTTCATATAACATTCCTCAAAACTACAAGTTCTAACTACTCGATCATACTACCGTAGTTTGAAGATGTAATAATCATGCTCTTTGCAGTTTTCTCATTGAATTCGTACCTAGAAGTCTTCTATTGTTAAAATATTTGATGCGAATGTCATAAATCTTCCCTCGGAACTTACATTACAGCTATTTGTTGCTGAAACATGAATTATAAGTATCTCTAATGACTTTTATGAAAAAAATCATCATTAAAGGGTTATGTTTCACCTTGTTTATACACGTTCTTTAGATGATCCGTTATTTTTTTTATTACATTTTAGAAAAAAATTATTCGTTATACACAATTAAATACGATAATATTTTTCCATATATAATGCATTAATTCTGAAGACATTCCCAGAGAAAAAGTTTATTCTTGAAATAGAAATGTGAAGGATATTAATTGGAATTCTAAATAATTAATACAACTCTGGTACACTGATATATAGCAACTATCATTCTCCTTAACTAACCTCGTCAGAAATATTTTACCTCGTAGAAATTTGATCCTCTCCGCTGCTTGAATTCAACATTCAACAAAGCTTCATGTCTGAACTTCTAGAACATAGTATCGAAGTTAGAACAACTAATAATTATGCTCTTTACAGTTTTCCTTTTGAATTCGTTTCTAGAAATCTTCAGTTGTTAAAATATTTGAGAAAACTGTTAAGAAACTTTACTTGGAATTAATGTTACAGCTACTTACTACCGATATATATATAAAATGTTATGTGTCTCTAATGATTGTCGTAAGAAAATCATACGTAAGATGTCATATTTCCTCTTGTTTTTATTCCTTCATTTTATAAGCCCTTTTGTTTTCTCTATTTCTATCAACACTCATTTCTACGCTTGATAAAGAAGTTGTTATAATAACATACTGCAAAATGGGAAACCAATGATCATATTTTTAATGTATTTTCCAATACAGATTTTATGATTACATATGAAAATTAACCTAGCTATTTTGAATATTTTAATTAAATGCATCTAATGTACTCTTGTACAGAAAAAATATAAAAAAGTCAACGTGATTAAGGTAGTTGGGTGCCAGTAATATTGGATTCATAGCAGTCATCTATAGTTATTTATGGGGAAAGTTATTCTGTGGATGGGAATATTGTAATTATATATTTGTATAAAAATATTATCACGTGATAAAGCAGAAAATTCTCTTTGATAGCTTGTGAAATTTATTATCTGCTTTCAAAGAATACTGCATCGCAACTTTTTAGAAAAAATTAAATAAATATATTTTACAGCTCTTTTTACAAATGCTGTCACTCATTGTCCTTAAGAATAGAAATTTAATTACTCTGCAGAATTTTCCTCTCTATCAAATAGTAATATTTGTATAGAGAGAGATCTTGAAAAACAAATTGCCGATAATTGAAGAACTTTTCCTATAAGTTAAATGGAATCGAGTGTTATCAGTATCCAACTACCTTAAGGCACACATATTAAAATAAAGCAAATAAGCATACAAGGATCTCATAGGTTCAAAAAACAAACTTTTCAACACTGTGGAAATACTTTTATGACTCGGATGGAATAGAACTCAGCCAAGTTATACTATGCAATTAAACGGCTGCGTGATTTTCCAATTTATCTTGAATTTTGTGGACTTATTACATTAGAATTTTCATCTTTTCTGTATATTTTGAAGTAAAGAGACAGCTTACTCTCTAGGATGACAGGGCTTTCGATAACTGAATATGTGTGTTTGAATTCTACAGCAGACATGGACATTCGTAGTCCTTTGAAATAGACTTTAAGATTTACCTTTCGGTATCTTTAACCCCTTTGTAAAAATCAAATAGATCAAAGAGCTCCAAATTAAACCAAGCTAATGTGATAACGTACTCTTTTTCCTAGAATCGTGTGGTGAAGGCTATGTTACATATGTGTTATTTTACAAGAGATAATATATTTTCAGTTCTTCTAAATGATTATAACGGAGCCAAAGTAATAATGTATTCTTTTTCTAGAATCTGACATTGCAGACTATCTTACTTATGTATTATTTTACAGAAAATAATTTCTTTTCAGTTCTTTTACATGATTATAACGGAACCAAAGTTATAATGCTAACTTTTTTTTCTAGAATTTTATGTAGCAGACTCTGTTATTTACATATTGTAAGGTAATTTCTTTTTGGTTCTTCTAGACTATTACAACCCTACCAGTAGCAAGCTCTTACTAACGAATTCTTTCTCTAGAATCTTATGTTATTTATATATTATTTTACTGAAGATCATTTCTTTTTGATCTTCCCAATGATTTGGTTCCACACGAACCAAAGAGAGCAATAATGAACTTCTTTTTCTAGAATTTAAATGCCAAAGGTTATGTTTCTTCTGTATAATTTTACTGAAGATAATTTATTTTCAGTTTTTCTATATGATTATATCCAAACCAAAGTAATTATGAACTATTTTTTCCTAGAACCTTAAGTTGAAGACTATGTTATTCCTTTTAGGTCCTTCTAAGTGATTATTTCTAAGTTAAACTATGCTTATTCTGAATAATGAAATAAGTTTACTCTAGAACAAGAAAAAAGAAACAGTTAAAAAATAGGAAATCGGATTACGTTATTTCTAAAACTCTCTAACACTTTCATTAATTATCTATTGTTTTAGAAATAAACATCAAAGAAAATCCCCTTTTTTTCCTACTATCATAATTTAAGATATCCGAAATTGAAGCAAAGGTCTTGTTATAAATATTGTTATAAATATCATCTTGTTTTCATCCCAAAAATTAATAGGAAATATGAACTGCTACGAAAATATCGAAAGCAATCTAGAAAGGGGAAAAACAAAACTCCTGCATAAAAAATTTCGTCGTAAGAAGAGACGGTAAATAGATGTTACTACGGAATGTAATCAAGTAAAATTAATCCGAAAACATTTTTTGATGAATATGCTTTATATTGCCATATACAAAACACAATAAAGGATATTTATAACATGAATTTTTTAGAGATTCATAGTAATCATCGAAAATTTTTGATTGTTTTTAACATTTTTATATTTTCTTAATTGGCCTATTTTTGTACTGTGATCGTAAACAATAAAATGGTTAAAATAATAAATTAACAAACACACTGAGCCAGAACTATTTAGGAATTATAATTTATTTGGAAATGAATTGGAGATTAGCATAATATTCAAATTAAATAATGGGGTTTTAACTACATTTTTACACAGTTTTTTAGATAATATATGATTACAACTAGCTTTAGTGTATAAAATAAAAATAAATTATTAAAGTACTTAGTAGATATGGGGAATTTTACCCTTTATAGGTAAAATAAATTTTTTCGAGACGACAAGTTTTTAGAAAATATAAAAGGTTTTTCTGTTCTGAAAAAAATTATGTTCTGTATAAGCTTTATTATTAAAAGATAATTTCGTATAACATGATTACACTGCACTCACACCTTATTTTTTGTCATGCTTCCCTTATTTTTTGTCATATTTTAATCTTTAAAAAAACGCATTTTCCAACTTTTATATGAAATTGGTAATTTTAAAATAGTTCATGTGCATTATGTACTTTTACACTTCTATGTACATTTTATTCAATATAGATATGAGGATTTTTACCTTAATAGGTAAAAAATTTTTTTTCGAGACGATAGGTTTTTAGAAAATATGTTTCCCTTATTTTTTTGTCATATTTTAATCTTAAAAAAAAAACTCATTTACCACCTTTTATGTGGAATTGGTAATTTTTAAATGGTCCATGTGCATTATGTACTTTTACACTTTTATGTACATTTTATTCAATATGGATATATCATAGGTTTTCACACCTCATTTTTGTCATGCTTCCTTTATTTTTTGTCAAATTTGAATCTTTAAAAAACAGCATTTTCCAACTTTTATAGGGAAATGGTAATTTTAAAATGGTCCATATGCATTATGTACTTATACACTTTATGTACGTTTTATTCAAAGTCTTGGAGGTTTTCTGTTGATGAGTTTGCTACTAAACTGCGTATGGTTTTGAAGATCTCTATTTTCTCAAGTTGTAGAGGATTTGCTACCGTAAAACGGTAACAGTAGCAGATACATTGTATAATTTTAACTAATTGTCTCATATAAATAGTATTTAACATAAGTTAAAAACGATATTCAGTTTTGTTTCTATATTACTTTTAAAGATAAAATAAAAAAAATAAAAGCAATTGGTTAGTATGCTGTGCACTAAGACAATTTTTAAGGAATATTGTTATAAAAATCTATTTTTATCGAATAGTATCTTATCTTAATTAAAAATTCTTTTCTAATAGATTTTTGTTTCGTATATATTCATATAATAGCATTACACACCTAAGAGCCAAAACATTATGACCATCCCCTACATTTTGCAATGAACTCGCTTGGATAACGTGGAAAGCACGTGATCAGGTGGAAGTGGTATTTAACTGCTGCCGGAGAGTTTGAAGAATCATTCTTTCACTTACTTCTGTGTTTGTTGAGAAAGGCTACGGATCTAAGCTATTTTGATAGAAGGCAGATTGTAATGGCTCGAAGGCTCGGAACATTTCCGAAACTTCACGACTCGTGGGCTGTTTGCGATCTACAGCTGTTAGTACTTATGCAAAGTGAATGAATGACAGTGAAACCAGCAGTAGACGACATGGGACGTCTGTGGATAGCGTGGGACGTCCACAAGCTATCAAAAAAAAAAAAAAAGATCGTCGGAGAATATCTCACATGGTTAAGCAAAACCGGAGCCAGACAGTGGCTCAGCTGACAACCAATACAATGCAAGACCAAGTAGAATAGTATCGGAGTACACTGTTCAGCGGACAATGTTGGATATGGGGCTACGCAGCAAACGTCCCACTCGTGTGCCTTTACTGACCAAGCGTCATCGCCAACAGTGCCTACGCTGGGCCAGAGAACATCGCGACTGGTCCATGGATCAGTGGGAGAGAGTTGCCTGGTCAGATTAATCAAGGTTTGTCATTCATCCGTCCAATGGCAGTGTCAGGATAAGCCGTCTTCCAGGCCAACAGTTACTCCCTCATTGTACAGTAGGTCATACATAGGCCGGTGGGGCGGTATTATGCTTTGGGGAACGTTCTCTTGGGCGTCTCTGGGACTCATGGTTGTGTAGAGCAGATCATGAATGCTACAGGGTATCTGAAGATTACTGCGGACCAGTTGCACCCTTACATGGCCTCTGTTTTTCCAGCTGGAAATGGAATGTTCCAACAGGACAACGTCCCTGTCACAAGGCTAAAATTGTATTGGAGTGGTTCTATGAACATGATGCTGAATTCCAGTTAATGTCCTGGCCGCCTAACTCACCGGATTTCAATCACATTTGGGATGTCATGGGACGGCAGCTCAGAGTTCAAAGACCACCCATTCGGAGTTTCTCGGATTTGCGTAACCGCTGCTTAAACATGTGGTACAATCTGTCCCTGGCCATCTACCAAGGACTTGTTGTATCCCTGCCAAGGCGGGTTGTAGCTGTGTTGCGCGCCAAAGGTGGGCCAACTCGTTATTGACAGGTGGTCATAATGTTTTGGCTTTTGAGTGTATATTCTCATTACAAAAATATCAATAAAATTGAAATTAAACATTCTTTGTACCTTTAATTGGCTTCCCTGTACATGGAAAGGTATTGTTATTTTTCTTCTAACTTATAAATTCCTTGTGCAAAGTAGCAAAGTAAAGGAAATATTATAATCACGAAATATTTTGGGCATAAATTATTATTAATTAAATTTCAATTATTGTTTTAAAATGAAAGAAGTGTTAATTTTTTTTGTCTCTTAAAAAATTTATAGTAAATATAAAATACTTTTGAAACGAAGTCATATCTGTTCTGAAACTATTCACTTTTAATTTAATATTAGATTACCTATTTTGGATAGTTTCTTTATTCTGAAATCTTGCAACTTTGAATTCCTGTAACTGTGAATATATAGATTAGAAAAGGTAACTCAAAACTACTTTTTTACATTCGTAAACAAAAAGCAAGTTGACATTTGAATACTTATTTATTTATGCCTTTTTCTTCTTCTAGGTATTTTAATAACAAAAAATGTCACTTATTTTTGTAACTTAGAAAGTAGAATTTTGTTTCCATTCTTAAAAAATATTTTCTAACAATTTTTTTTTATATTTTATATGTGTAAAGTAAAATACTTTTTATTATAATAACATTATTGTTATTATAAAATCAAATGTGGGGCACTTGCTTTTATACCATTCGCCACTACCAGACCACAAATATTTGTTAGCCATTTTATTATAGGAGTATCATACAGACGGCCGAAACGACTCCCTACAACAACACATATAACGTAGGTCCTCGTAATTTAGAAGCAAGGATTAAGCAGAATATCCAAAGTTTAGCCAGCCATGTCCAGAGGTGTAGTTTAGAAACTTGGAGAACATACCAATAACGAACCTATATTATGTGCCCCAGCTGCCATTGATGAATACGGTGTATCGTTGGCTGGCTCTAGCCTCTAACTCGCAACTCTCCAGTTATGATACTGATGACTTTGACGTGACTCTATAATCCAGCAGATTTAAGTTTTCAAGCTTAAGAATGCACGTAAAGGAAATAATTCATATTGATAGACATAAGTTGTTTAGACTAGTAGATTAATTAAGTTGATTGTAATATTCTAAATAAAAGTATTTAAATGAAAAGTAAAATGAATAAATATTTGTCTTTCTATTTTGTCTAGTAAGACTGTAAACTGTCTATAGATAACGAACTATACGGACAGCACTCTCTTCAATGGATAATCAAGTGTTTATGCGTGTAGTTACACGAATTTCTCTCACTACTCCTTACTGAAGTGGATGAGGAAATCATTATGGGTATTGATTGATGGCAGATTTACCTCAAATCTTCTTAGATGTAACACATAATGTTACAATTACAACTTCAATGAGAGAACACAATTGAATTTATAGCAAATGTTTCTCATGACGTGAAATAAATGTTACAGTCTGTATAATTATTATAAAAGTTGTTTTTACAACCTATTATCCTTTGTATGAAACCGGAAAGTATGGTGTTGCATTAATGATCATATTGTAAGCTTAGCATATACTTCCTAACTGAATTTTCAACTTTTGTTGGATAAGCTGTGGTTTCGAATCGTAAGTGGGTTTCAGGGCCATAACTAGGGCGTGGCAAAAGTGGCATTTGCAGGTGCATCAGTCTTAGGGGCGCCGCACATTGAGCAAAATGGGATCCGAAAGAGGACAATTCGCCCCTAGTAGAAATAAGTAAAAGTTGAAAAAAATTTTTTTAAATTGTATTACCCAATATGCTTTAAATTTTTTCTTTTAATGGTTTTTCTTATTTCTCAAAATGTTTCTAGAGACCAGACTTGTTATCGATTCTTACAAAATTTTTACCAGACACCCCTAATATGCTTTATAAATCTGAATATTCGTTTAAAATTTTGAATTTATTCAAGTTATTAAAACTCAATTTAAATTTAGTATTATTCAATTCGTAATTTTTTTATGAAAGTTTAACGTCTAATTAAAAATTATTCCTCTCAAATATTCCCCTAAAAAAAGCTATTCAATTTATCAGCAAAACAATCTCCTCAAAATGTTTAAAAGCATTTTTAAGTATTAAAGAGGTAAAAAATAGAAAAAAAATTAAAAATTAATATGCCAGGAACATTTTAAGAATCAACAAAATATTTTGAATTCATTCTGAATATATGAAATAGAAAAAAGTTAAGCAAAAACATGTTTATATATTTTTTCACCATATTTGATGATAGGGGCGTAAACCAGTTTTTTGCCACTGGCGCTGAAGGACCTAGTTACGGCTCTGGTGGGTCTCATATCTTTTGGGGAGACCTATTGCATTTTGAAAATCTGTGTTGATTGGTCAAAAGTTTTTAAATATTTAATGAAATTATACATATAGAAATAGATTCAGATAATTAAACAGTGAAATTTATTTTTAACAAACTGAAAAAGCCTGAGAAAACAGGTTAAAATATTGGTGCCATAGCAAAACAGTAATAAATGAAGTAAATAAATTAAAAAGAATGTTGTATAAATGCTGTACCGAATTACTTTCCCACGATGATCTGCACTTGCATGCACAGCCGTGGGAGAAATTTCCTAGATGAATTTAGGACTTCTATTGTTCACGTAGAGTTTAGGGACCCTTGCAGAGAAGGTATAGATCACGGAATGGCAGCGTAACGGTCAAGATCGCACAGAGATGCAACCGTGAGTTATGGGGACAGCGGATAAAAATGATGTCAGCTTGCTCAAAAGGGGCTATTTTATTGAGCCCACCTGCACTCTCGAAGGGGGTGCAGATGTGGGAAAATTTCACGAAACAAGCTACTGGCAAAGAAGAAAAAGGGACATTAAAACCGAGGTGAGGAGTTGAGAAACAGAGTTAAGAAAATGAGTTGAAGTCGGGATTTAAAAGAAGTGGGACATCAAAAATCCCAAGCCCCGCTCGACAGTACCGACTCGTCTCGTGCGCCCGAACACCCGGACCGACACATCGCACGAAGAAAGCCTCTGCGTGATCCTCTGTACCAACTGAAGGGCCGACGTATCGCGTGAGGAAAGCCCCTGCCTACTCCCCTGTGCCTTTAATGGAGGTAAAAATAAAATAATATTTACAACGGTCATTTAGGCCTCTGTTAGTAATTTAACCTTGTGATTAAGTAATAACGCATTATAAAGAGAATTGTAATAATTATGGTGTCAATATAAGACATAAATAATTGATGATTATGATATATGATAATCAAGGATAAATTTGCAAATTAATGTACAGAATAAATGTCTGAATCTCAATATAAAGTATTATATATTCTTTACATAGCATAATACTTTTATGCTATGTAAACTTTACATTTACTTTATACATAGCATAATACTTTTATTACTGTGTTTCCCCTTTGTAAACGAACACTGGTGTTAAGGTTATAAGTACATTACAACAAATGCAATAAATCATAGAAACAAAAAAGTCGTTAATAAAATTAAAGAAAATACACAACTCCTCGGCGCAGCAGCCCCTAGGGTTTCAGGGCCTACGGTGCCAATCTCCGTTTATGAGACCAACTACCCTGAGGTGCGAAGCATATGTTCCGGTTAGGTGGTCTGCCTTACGCGGAACCCCCAATCTTTAGTTCCCAAGCACGTTTGAACCTCAGTTCATCTACCCACTGAAGGGATGAAAGGCTGAGTCAACCGTGCCCAGCCCGGGGATCGAACCTGTGTCGTGGGAGCACGACGCGCTACCCCAACGCCACAGGGCTTCAAAGAAAATCCACAGAAAGTTTTAATTGAAAATATAATAAATTTATCATAAATAAAGAAAAATTAAAGCCTTTTTCCATACTAGGTCTACTGTTGGAAACGGCAAACTACAAATTCTCCTTAGGAACATATGATACAAAACAAAATACGAGGAAAGTTTAAATAAAATAATAATTTTATTAAATACTGAAAGATCATCAGGTTCCACACTCTCAAGAAATATGGTCCACGTGCAACACATTTAAGTGCCTAAACATAAGTATAGCATGTAAATAGTTAATGGTGAAAAATATACGATATACAGAAATGCCCATTCATGAGTATTGCCGAAGTGTAAGAACTTAGAAAAAATCTTAATCATAGGATAAGGTATATTGAAGCCAAAAAAAAAAATAGTATAATCAATTCAACATTAAATAAATTTAACAAATAAAAATCAACCGGAAATTTTATATAAAAGGCTTCCTCAAGTTTTGAATTGTATCATACTCCTGTATTAAATTTCATATCTGTCAGTTATACCATTTACATGCAATCGTGTTTACATGCTTTCACATTTAGCATTTTATGCATTGTAAAACAATTTAGTTATAATTCCATTAGTTTTACTTTTCCCCAAATTTACACGTATTTTCGAAAAAATTTGAAAATATTTATATATTTTAATATATTCTGTAGAATGCAATTTTGTTATGAAATTGATACAAGGTAATCCACAGGCACTGCAGAATTACTAATCGCGCTAAGAGTACATTACGTTGGTAAGCTTTAGATAATCTTTATGGGTCTCTACTGAAGTCATTAGCTCGGTTTAGAGAGCTGCTGTCGAGATTTATATGCACGAGAGCTGATTAAACAACAACCTAAGTTTAAATTCGACTCCGGATATCAAAGAATAACTATGCTAGCAGTCATTGTTAGAAGTTGTTCCATACTAGATTTACGGACCTAGCCAATTTGACTCATTAAAAACTTGATCACTATATATATATAAAACTTTAATATCACTTTTCAAAAACATACGTTGGTTTTTAGTTAAGAAATAAAATATATGTAAACTTTCATTCCTCTTCCCCGCAGACACCTTCATTTCACATTATCAAATGTGGTATAACTATTTTCATGGTTGGGAGCCAGTTTGACTCATAGAATGTATATGAAAATAAATAAATATAGTAATAAATATAGTATAAAGTAAATATAAAGTAAAAAGTATATAAAGTATAGTATAAAGTAAATATAGAGAAGAAGTCGAAAACACTTCCCTTCCAATGACAAAAATGCATGCTATTGACGCACGGAAGAATTGACAAGTTCAACAATCATGCAAAAAAAAAAAAAAAAAAAAACAGATGTAGAAACCATTGTGCTAAATGTAATAGAAATGTTTGCTGAAAATGTATTTAAAAAAAAGATTTTATATGTAAAAAATGTTTTCCATGAATTTTTTGATAATAAACATTTCATTTAAATTAATTTGGAACTATTTTCTTTGCAAAAAACTTTAATTTTCTTGTATGAGTCAAATTGGCTCACTTCAGTAAAAATGAGTATATGATCAACATCTGTAAATCTAGTGTTAAACCTCATTAAAACTTATCTTTATAGACATCGACTTCTTAAAAAATTCACACATCTCAAGCCACTAAACACACGAGGCTTTTGCTAGACTTTATTTTTTATTACAAACGTATTTGAGTTTGCATAATTACCTTTTGGGAAGCTACTGGCTAAGTACTGAGAACCGTAATACTGTATAAATATTGAACTTGTAGACTACTTAAGCCATCGACGATAATGTAAAACACTTCTTATATATTGTTTAAACCTAACACCAATACATAGACTTGGAGATCATAAATTAGACGTATATAACCAAGTTATGAAATCGTGTCTGTTTTTCGAATCTCTATTCACAATAGCATTTACACACTCAGTATTTCATACATGTTTTAAAAAGAATGAAAGGTAGATTTTATATTATTCTCATATTTTAGTAGCTGGGATAATCTTTTTTCTTTCCTTCCAATATTTGTAACATTTCTTTTTTTATCAAAAGTATCAGAATATGTAGATTTTAATTAAATCGAATACTACACTGCAAAATATATTAAGTTCTCATATTCTTTATTGTATAGATACATTTAATCTTTTATACAAGCTTTTGAGATTCTTATGCGACAACCGATAAATTTTCTTTTTCAACTCTTTCAATTGAGCTATCTGCATATTGAAGCTTATGTTTACAACCTTAATCTAATTAGACAGAATTCAATAAAAAAGGCATCAATATTAAAAAATCAATAATTCCAAGATACTCAAATAAGCGTATTTTAAGCTGTGTTTTAGCAATTGATTGCTTCGATCTAAGAGCTTGACTATAGAGAGAAATTACATTCATATATAAAATGGATTTTAATGTCTGTAAGATCAAACCATTTCATTCTAAGATGTTCGAACACGCATATTTTAAGCTGCGTTTCAGTAGTTGATTTCAGAAAGAAATTACATTCATATGTAAAATGATTTGTAAAGTTTTTTAAGATGAAAGTTTTTGACCTTTTTAGGACATGAAAAACATTAGAATATGTGATGGCAATTTTAAAGCTTTTAGATACATTCTATCAGATTTTATATAATTTGTTGATTAAATTTTAAAAGTAATTACAGAATTGCATTATTCAAAAACTGCAAAAGCTTTTAATAATGCAAAACTGGTAGTTCAAGAATGAAAACAAAAAGAAATAGAGATAAAAGAGCAAATTTTTCAATTATTATTAATCCTAGTATAATTATCGTGATCATATTACTAACGAATAAATTATGATACATTTCCTGAAAAGGAATATTAAAAGATATTTCATAAAGAAAGACACGAAAAGATCTTTGAGCTACTCCCTAATACTTTTTCAAGTCTATGTATGAATCTCAAAATATTTTGATGAAAAATTTACGGTTGAAACATGTTTTCAACATACTGAACTTTTTAATTGAAAGATTATTAATTAAAAACATTTAATTTATTGAAGAAATCCACTGACGTTGGTTTTTCTGTAATTCCTTAACGTATTGTAACTTTATTGTACATGTATATTATCAGTTTACTTTTAAACATAATGTCAGTAAAAGTCTCATTTATAAGTTTTATAAGCCTTTTAATTTCTTGTACGAATTAAAGGAAAGACTATAATCACGAAAAATTTCAGTGTCCAGATTTTGACTCTAACACAAATTATAACCATACCTGAATCACCTTTGACTAGTTTCGATGCAACGTTTGTTAGTATGTACAAGAAAACTTTAACTTTGAACTTTAAATATCCATATTTATCTCCCTTGTGTAAATTTTGATTAACTTTGAAGTGTCATCTGTACGTATTATTTTTTCATAGATCCAAAACATTTAGCCGGAGAATGTTAAATACATTTTTTAGAATTCTTGTAAAATCTAGTTGTGTAGCCTTCTTTTTAATTTCAATCAACGCTCTACAAAACGAAAAAATTCGTTATAATGGGTATTAATGTTGTAACATGAAATCGATAAGTCGTAGAATATTAAAACTTTGTATTTATGCACCTTCAATTTTGATTGCAAATCTCGTTCTATATAACGAAAAATACCAATATAACGGATGTAAACGCCACCAGTCTCCAACAAATGGTAATGTTTGAGCTCTACAAAAATACAACTGAAAGATATCGAGGGATTTACATGGAGTTGAAACAATTATTGTTAGCCTATTTTTCAAATTAAAATAAAAATTTATTATTTGTTAAGTATGGTTTTGAATTTTTACTGCTTTATTACTTCCTAATTTGAAGTAAAACATAGTTGGAATCAGGAAAAAAAATTCGTTTTTCATTTTGCAAGACATTTTCGTTTGATATTTTGTACTTAAAATAATAAACATTTAAAAGGATGAAAATAATTTTAGTGTGCAATGAATTATTTTTTAAAATGAAAAAGCATGTTGTACTTATCTTTCTTTTCTATATTATAAATTTTCAAAAAGTTAAAGTGTAACGATGTAACAATAATTATGAAGTTCGACAAGAACAAGATAGCTTTCTAGGATTAAAAGCTTTCTACAATTTATTTATGAATTTTATATAGTTTTGAGATTTTTTTAGCTCTAACTATCATTTTAAAAGAGAGAAATTCTTAAAATGAGTTTTTTAAACTATTATTCAATGTTGCTTTGCTTCTTTCCCTGCCATAAAATAAATTTTTAAAAGATGTCTTGTTGATATAACAATACTTCCTACGTTCGACAAGAATTGCGTGGCGTTAAAAGCTTTTCAGAAATTATAACTCATATATTTTTCATACCTTTCTACTTCTTTTTTGCAGTAATCCTTATTTTATAAAAGATAAATTGCTAAAAGTAGTTTCTTAACTGTTGTTCAATGCGACTTTACGTATGTTCCCCTTCTGAAAAGGTAACGGGCATCTGAAAAAGAAACCCACAGAAAAGACAATAAAAAAATATATTTGATGGGTGGTAATGTATAGTGAAAGTACGCGTTATGACAATAACTAAAATTTTTTAAAATTTAAATTATATTTGGTTTTCCGCCAATTTAAGTTTAAGTCTTAAAGTAAAAAGAAACACAATAGGCATTAAAAAAGAAAGGAGAAGTTATTATGGAATTAATGGATGTTATTGATATTAAAATGGAATTAAAAAAATAATAGAAGCCAATTGAGTTTTTTTAAATGATAAAAATTAATAAAAAAAAGGAGAAAACAAAAATGGACTAAAAAATAAGACAATTATGGAGGACGGAATTCCGAGTTCTTCTTCTTTTCACGGGATCCACGTCTCTTTCTCTCTCTCTTCCAACTTGTCTGCCGGGATGAGAACCGCAAGTCTGCAAGTCTACAAGTGAAGAGTATATCTTGAGTTTGCTGGGCTGATATTCGCTGGAAACCGCTGATGGCTGGAAATCTCATCAACATTCCAGTGGTCTGGTGGCACGGAGGAAAACCGCCAATCGCGGGACTAAAACATATCAATGTGTGGAGTGGGGATATGTCATATCAAAAAAAGGGCGAATTTATGGAACTATTGCAAAGCAGCGCTCGCCAAGGAGAACGCCAAGTGACGCTCCTGGTATGCGTAATGTCATCTGATTGTAAATGCAGAGTGGTTATGCGATAAAAAAATTTAGGCTTTCGACTCACCAACGTGATAATTGGGAGCTTGGCAAGGAAGTTACAAACAGGGTATTTATGTTTAAGGGAAGCTTATAGAATTAAAATAAACTAAATGGAACGGAATTAAAATTAAGTAAATGGAACGTTATGACACCCCTGCTATACAATAAATTTTTTAAAAAGTTGTCTTGTAGATGTAACAATTTGTTTTACGTTCAACAAGAATAGGGTAACGTTAAAAGCTCTCGAAAAAAATTAGCTAAATTATTTCGTTTATCTCTTTACTTCTTTTTTACTATAACCATCATTTTATGAAAGAAAAATTACTAAAAGCAATTTTATTAAAAATTATTTAATGCTATAATTTACTTATCTTTCCCTAAGATAAAATAAATTTTAAAAAGTTGTCTTATTGAAAAAACAATACTCACTACGTTCGACAAGAATAGCATAACGTTAAAAGTTGTTCACAAATTGTAACTCATATATTCTGTATATCTTTGTGCTTCCTTTATCATGGAATCATTACTTTATGTAGAAGAAATATTTTTTACCTTATTTATTATTCATTGTTACTATTTACTTATGTTTCCTTGCTATAAAACAAATTTTCAAAAAATTAAAGGTAGGAATGCTTGTAATGTTCAAGAACAGAACAGTGTTTTAGGGTTAAAAGTTTCTGACAAATTCTAACTCATAAATTTGATCTAGTTTTGTGTTTCTTTTTTCTGCTATCACTCTTATTTTATGAAAGAAACATTACTAAAATTGAGTTTCTTAATTATTATTGTATTCCACTATTTATTTATCTTTCCATCCTATAAAATAAATATTTCAAAAAGTTGTCCGGCCAACGTAGTAATAATTACAATGTTAGACAAGAGCAGGATATTCTTCTAAGGTTAAAAGCGTCAGACAAATTGCAACTCATTAATTTTGTTTACTTTTGGGTTTCTCAGTTGCTGAAATCAATATTTAATGTAAGAGAAATTATTAAAAACGAGATTCTGAACTATTATTTGATGCTACGAATCGATAATAATGTCCATTTTAGTGTTCCTTCTTTGAAGTTAATCAGCGTAATACGAAATTAATTCTCTGCATCAGAACTGCCTAAAAGCATTGTTAATGACTCTCGGTGACTTCAAGGGGATATGCATTTCTGAGAAACATCCTCTATTAGTCGATTAACCTTATTAATGGGATTTTTCGGAGACTTCAATTTTTAATTTTGGCAGATAATGTTAAATTTACATTAAACCCTTTTGATACGTCTTTGGCATGATTAAAAATTCGCTATGAAAAAGAACTGGATTTAATGTTGACAGGCTAGAAAAGAGTACAACGAGTTTAAAGTTTTAACTTTTCTCGTTTCCTGGAAATCTCTTGGGACAATATATGCGTCTAGGATGTTCCTGTAATACAACCTAAATATTCATTCATGTTTCTTAAAATCATATATATCATACCCACTTCTAGCAATTTAATCACGGATGGCATATATATTTATCCAGTATCCAAGATAGACTTGTTCTTGAGGTACACACAGCACTATAAGATCCCTCTTAGTTAGTGTTTCACTCTGGTTGCAGAACAGCCCCTGAAGTTATATCTCTATGGAACTGTTAATTTAAAACCACGTTGCCCTCCACCAGACTTGTTGCTTCTCTTAAAAGACCTTGTCCGTCCAGTCCTCTTAGTGATAACTTCCGTTGTCTGAAACCGTTGTTATAATATGGAGTCCACCCTAGCCGATACTTGTAGCCAACGAGTTAGTTCTGATTGTGACTGTTTCAGACTTGTTCCAGACGTTCCAGCGAGGTCTTAAGGCAGCTGCCTTGAAGTTATACCTCTATGGTACCGTTAATTTAAAACCACGTTGTCCCCCACCAGACTTGTTGCTTTTCTTGAAAGACCTTGTCCGTCCAGTCCTCTTAGTGATAACACCCGTTGTCTGAAACTGTGGGTCATAATATGGAGACCACCCTAGCCCATACTTGTAGCCAACGAGTTAGTTCTGTTTGTGACTGTTCATCTTTTAGCCTACCAATGGCTCACCATTCATTAATTCATTGTTTAAACAATTCCGTGTAGTCCTTCTAACTACAGCCTCAAGCTGTAGTGCTATTTTCAAAGAATACCACTCCCAATCTGGTAGTTTCAGAAAATTTCCACTGTTCTACTTCAAACTCCACTTGTGATTTTTTTAAACGCACCTCTTCACTATTGAAAAGAGCCCAGAAGCATAAGCTGCAATATTTTCCCAAATTACACTATATACCTCCAGTTTTTAAAATAGCAGAGATAGATGTTTCTATTTATTTCAAAACTTGTATTTGTAACTTTAATTTTGATCACTAGTAAAGTTTGATGAATATCTTAAGTCTAAGTTATGGATTGCACAGAGTAAACAAAAATGAAATTTAAACAGTTATAATATTACAGCCGTTTTTATTACTGATTAAATGCAACCTTAAAAAACAGAAGATGTCTGTTATAAAAACAGGAAAACTTCTTGATAAGATATTAATTTGGTATCGCATTTGAACAAAGTACTATAAAGTGAAGCTTTATCATAGATAAACATATTTGTCATAATTTCTATCGATATACCTCCCGGAAAAGCAAATTTATAATTGACATTTGAAAATCATAGAATGTAAATCCATATGACAAAATTATAAATACTCAAACATTTAAAAGATTATTTATACAACTGCCATCTTTATTCGCTGAAAAAATATACTTCAAATTATATTCTATCTGGCCCTAAAATATGGGTTTAGTTTTGGTTTTGAAGTGCTACGGTTTACTTTTTGCAACACGATTGCTAATTAGACTGGGACCTATTGCATAAAACCAATTCTGAATGATTAAGAACATCCATGCTATACTGGGATTCGAACTCATGAACTCCGATTCCAAAAGCCAGCACCCTAACCATTCGACCATCGAATAAAAAATAGCCCTAAAATATGTAACACAAGGCTATAATGGGTTAAACTTAAAAAATCCATGATATGAGAACTAATAGAAGCAATAAAAAAGTATGTGTTCATTTTTTTACTTCATAAAAATCACATATACATTTAACTCATGACGTATTTTACTGCTATATTTTTTATTAATACTTTGTTAATTGTCAGTTATAGTTGAGTGCTCATTATTTGCCGATCATAATTATTAATTTTGAATACAAATCAAGTAATCAAATTATTTAGGGTGGAATAATTAATGTTATGAGAAATAATAAAAATGAGGAAAAAATATTTGTACAATTTTTGTGCTTCATGAAAAACATACACATATTATTGTTTTTTACTTAGTACTCAACTCTCCGTTACTCAGATTTGTGTGCTCATTATTTGTGCTCATGAATATTTGTTTTGAATACAAATCGGGGTAAAAATCCCTTAAATATATCCAACCTTTTAAAATTTATCTAAAATTTGCTTCTAACTCAAGTTATTTGTGACGAAATAAATATATTGCATTTTAAATTTCTTAGAAATCCTTTGATTGATTTATTCCGTATCAAAAAGATTTTTGAAAGATCAGAAAGCTATCTCATTTTTACCTCGGCATATCGACAAATGTAATTTCATTTCTTATTTACAAATGCATTTGGAGACATGTTCAGTTCTTTAAAGTATGAAAAATATATGTTTACAATTCCGCATTTTCTTTATTCACCGTGCATTAGATTGTATCATAGCTAGAAAATTCACTCACTCTCTTTGCATCAAAAATGGAAACTTTAGGCATAAAATGAGAATATCAGACGTCGGATAAAATATATCTACTTTAATATGTTTTTTAGGGCTTAGCCTTTCTTTGAAGTTTTATTTTGTAATATTGAAACAATTTTATAAAGAAAGTACATTTTGATATATGGAGCAGCTTAAATGTATAAATATGTATACCCCCCCCCATTGGCGACTGTTTCGTCGCTTTACCAAACTTATGTTAATATCGTATGAATTGCATAGAAATTTAATTTTGAAAGAAACAAATATAAAAATAATCCAAGCAGAAACATAGTGGAAACTAAATAGATTTAAAAGTTATTGGTAAATTTACACGAAATTTTGAATTTAGCCAAATTTAAATCCCTTATAGGTTCTAAAAATGAATCTAAAAAATCCCTATTGCAGTCTTATACTAAAGCTGTACCTGATATATTTGACAAAATTATTTACTGATAAAAAGGGATACAGGATTTAAATAATGTGGTATTTTTTATATGTGCATTCAGGCACATTTTTTATGTAAGGAGTTTAAAACATTGGTTACAAAAACAAAACAAATGGATTTAGAGATTATTCATTGCACAATCCTATAATTTACATTTATTTTTACTTCCTTGTAAAAAAGAAGTGTAGTAATGTAAAGGAAGCATAGTAATCGCTAAATTTTTCAGTGTTCCTATATGTACTGGAATAATACTTTGACTATTCTTGAATCCAATTTGACTAGTTTAAGCATTACGTATGGATGTAGGTACAATGAAACTTAAACTTCGATAATTTAAATATCTATTTTGGCTACCACTGAGTGCATATTAACCATTTTCGTTGAGACGTCTGTATATACGTATCTAGCATAACTCAAAAATCATTAGGTTAATTGGTTGGCTTGGAATCGTAAACTAATAAATAAAAGGGGTTGACTGAAGAATTGGGTTCCCCCACCAACTTGGCGATAATGGTTTAAGTATGGTCGCCTAACATTTTCTCCTGATCTTACCGTGTACAAACAATCTGTATCTATATTATAATTTATATATTATTTGCATCCAATTCTCCTAGTGTCACTCTTTTCTTATATATTAAAAGTGCGCAATGCTTAAAACATTTAGATATAACAAACCATTAATGGATCACTGTGGCTGATTTTTAATAATTTGGAGCTATTGCGTTTGTAAACTGTTAAGGGATTAATTGCCCATAAATATAAATGCCCGATTTTCAAGTCGTTTTCTTTAAGTAAGAGTATACAATTATATTACGATGGCGCACTGTGCATTAATTAAAGTCACCAGAAAAAGCAAGAAATACAATTTTTGGATGGATTACCTTTGTGTTTTAGTAAATATCGCCAATATTTTCTCCAAGTGTGCCAAGGGGAACCCAATTCTTCAGTATTCTCAAATAAAAGATCTTGCTTTTATGGTTTGATTTGTTTTATTTTAGAGCGATACAGTGTATTGTTTTGCTACACGAAGGCTAATGAGATCAGGACCTACTGCTTAAAACTGATTCCAAATGGTTATAAACATCCATACCATTAATCGCATTTGAACCTACAAACTCCGGTGTTGAAGAGCACTGCCTTACCCATTCGGCTATCGTTCGGCAACAATAATTAGACACAAAAAGTCGAAATTTTGTATTTAGGATTACTGTAAGAACTAGATGCAACAATATGCATTTGTATAACACAAAATCTCAACAAATATTAAAGAGCTATTGATCATTACACGAATGAGAGATATGCTAATTGTTGAATAGAACTCTACTAATTGTTGAATACTGTTATAAATGTTTAATGTTATTGAAAAATAATATTTTGGGTCTACTTAGGAATTGGGTTCCCTTGGCAAATTTGGTTAAAATGTTGGCAATATTTTCTAAAACACAACGATAAACCATCCAAACATTGTATTTCCTGTTTTTTCTGGCGACATTATTAATTAATGCACAGTGCGCCATCGTAATAGAATTATATACTCTTACTTAACCCTCCGAGTGGAACACACCGATTAAAAAAAGTCTCCAAAAATACGTTAGAGGTTTATTGTGTCAATGGTCAAAGCGTTCTATGACTTTTTAATTCACCCTTTGTCGACTAAATGGAATACGAGAAACCCACCCTCGTTATTGCCCCTTTACTTCCGGTTATAAATAGATATATAAATAGATATTATAGATTGTTAATTTTTAATACACATGAAGCTCGTCAAGTCTCGAAGATCATCCCATAAGAAATAATGGATTCTAAAAGTACAAATAAAAATGTTCTTTAAGAGAATTACTTATATTTTTTTACGAAAGTCATCCAAGATATTTAAGTGATGCAATTAATGATACATCTGTTACCGCAAACGAAATACTTCGAAATAGAGATTTACAAAGCCATGAAAAGCTATCAGCGTCTTTGTGCCTCAGGGAGTACGGGTGCATTCCTCAATATATGTCAGTCAAAGAGGGATGCAGTTTCTAAACAATCGACCTGATCCTCTTACCTCAAACACTGGCAGAAATGTACATTACATCAATTTTCGGAACGTTTTTGGAGGTCGAAAATTTTACGTGACAACCGTTTTGAAGACATCATCGGTTTGGCGGAATTGTACGTGCGAACCGCTTAGAGGGTTAAATTAAAGAAAACGACTTGAAAACCGGACATTTATATTTATGGGCGATGAATCCCTTAACAGTTTACAGACTCAACAGCTCCAAATTATTAGAAATCTACCATAGTGAACCATTAATGGTTAGTTATATCTAATTTTTTTAAGCATTGCGCACTTTTATTATATAAGAAAAGAGTTGGATGCAAATATTATATAAGTTATAATATAGATACAGATTATTTGGATACGGGAAGATCAGGAGAAATTGTTAGGCGACCATACTTAAGCCATTATCGCCAAATTGGCGGGGGAATCCAATTCTAGTCAACCCTAATATTTTACCAACTCTGTAAGTGAGCACTTTATTAAAGGATTAGAAGATCGTATCTCATATTTCAGTAATATAAGTTTAAATGAAGGGCAACATGAATAACTTAAAAAGCAAACAAGGAACTCATATGGTGTCCACATCAAGAGGAAGAAAAATGATACTTTGGTATTTCTTTTTACTCGTGATTTCCGCCTTTATAAATACATGTAATAAAGTATTCTGTGCTTTTTTTAGTTCTTAGTTTAACGAGGTCTAACTTAGAAAATCATACCGTATACAACAAACTTAATGGTTCAAATTTTTCATAAAAATTTAAAGTATGTTGGTTAAGAGAAATCTATTATCAAGTCATTTAAAATAAGACATCGTTAGTTGAAATTTAAAGCTGCTTTGGATCTAAAATTGAGAGTTCTTTCAGGTAGTTATAGAATATAAGATATTTTTTCTTACTTAGTATGAAATGGCATTAAATTTTTATCTTTTTGAGATTTATTCATAACCAATTTAACATTTAAATAGGATAGAATGAATATTATAAATAGTAAATAAAAATCATCAGAATAAATAAAACTATGTGCACATTCTTTTGCCAAATAAAACTCCTATATATTTTACTGATGATGCAGTTTGTGCATATTGCTGCAATGTTTCGATTTAAGTATTTAATGCACTGTTCCGAACCTAATTTACATTTGAGTGATTATTACTGACTGAACACGAGTATTTATTTTTGAAAACAAATTGAGTGAACAATCCCTCAATCCTACCTTTTAAAATTTATCTAAAATTTATAGCTGAACTCAAACGTTTAAGGATAAATAAGTAAACTACATTTTAAATAAGCCATTTAATTGATTTATTCCATTTCAGACGAAATCTAAAATATCATAAAGCTATCTGAAAAGTTATTTTATTTTTTTTTATCTCTCAAATTGTCAAATGTAATTTCATTTTTTAGTGATAAGAAACAAAATATTTATTTTATGCAATTGGAGACATATCTTGTGCTTTATAATCTGAAAATTTATGTTTACGATTCCACTTTTTCTTTCTTATTTGTTCATTAGATTACATCAAAGTGGAAAAATTTACTCCTTTGCATCAAGAATGAAAATATGAAGCACAAAAGGAGAGAAAAAGGCTTCGAGTAAAATAAACGAGGTGATATCAATAAATAATGCAAATGATTTTGAACACATTTATAAAGGATACAATTAATAAGAATGTGAAATGAAAATGAAAGCAGTTTCAAGCTTACTACTTTTTAGTGTCATTACTTTTATGACATAGAATTGGCGTAGATAGAATTATTTTAGGGATGTAGTGTTAGTAAAAGCGACGAAATAATAAATATTTCTAAGTAAAGCACCCACGATCTTGTCAAATTACATTATAATGTGAAAAAAGTATAATAAAAGTGTCAAATTATAGTATGGGTTCTTATTCAGTTAGCAGGAGAAAACAGTACACTATGGGTAAAAAAAAGCACCTACTTGACACCACATCATAGTAATCCAGATTTAGTCATTATGTTCTACATTATATTTATTCTATATATTTTTTTTTGTGCAATACATTACGTAAGCAATATTTTGGAATACGCGTACTACATTTTAAAAAGTTACCATTTATGTATATTAGAATGTAAATCCATATGACATAACAAAAGAGTAAAACATATAATTTCGGGTTTCATTCTTTATTAGAAGGGTAAAAAGGAAGCACCCACTAATACGACATCATATTGATGCAGTTTTATCTATTTTAATTCTCTATCAGTTTATTCTAAATGATTTTTGAGTAACGCATCGACTTATGCAGCGTTACCCAAACAAATTTTCTGATTACACTTCAAAGTTTACTGTTCATGTACGCTATAATGTGAACTGACAATTTACGATAACATAAAAAAAATGAAAGATATAAACTGTGACTTAAGTTACCTATTAATATTGCATCAAAATTAAAGTTGTAATTAGAATAAACTGGAAACAAATACTATATATGCTATGAACATATATTATACAAAATTTGTAATTTATTATCAAAAGACTTTGGTATTATTACTATTATAAAAATTTGCGATAATAATTAAAAAAAGGTTTTTTACATAATTTGATATAAAAAAATACAAAAACTGTTTTAAAAACTTTTCTCTTCATTGTAAAAAAGAAGTTTTAAGGCCGAACCATTGCTGAATGGGTAGAGTGCTGTTTTTCAGTAATAGAATTCGCGGGTTAATCCCTTTACTGGCATGGATACTCGTAGCCGTTAAGAATAGGCCTCAAATTATAGGTCCCTGTTTCATTAGTCCTCATGTAGCAAAAAAATAGATTGCAGCACTCCAAATAAAACCAAATGAGTTTTAAGCATTATAATGTACCGTTAGAACTCTGTAATACAAGTATGATAGGAGGCGTTATATTTATGCTCAAAATTAAAAAGTTATGGACCTTATTGTTCCACAAATCCTTTTATTGGTCCATGTAAGGAATTATAACCCGCAAACCCCACCCTTGTGTGCGCTATTGATTGCTCTACTAATCGACTTTCAAGTTGAGGCATTTCTCCTAGCACTGGTTAATATTAATTTAAAAATCCCGGTTTCATAGAACTTCGACAGTTGTCAGCAGACTCAATGTCGCATTTTCCGATTGATATCCACCCACCTTTAAACAATTTACACCATCTTCCCGCATTATTAGAGTCATTATATTCTATACTATATAGGTCTTTTATTTCCGAATGCATTTCTCAACTCTCTTGCCTTTTGCCCAGTAAAAACTTAGAACTGCTCTTTGCTCTGAACAGATGTATTCCTTAGGCATTTATTTAATTGAATAAATTTATTTCAGCAAGACATATTAGTCCATGTATTTATTAAATTTCTTCTTTCTCAAACACTAGGCCAAGTAACATTATTTTTACAGAAACCAAAAATCTTTGTTTGAAATCTTAAGTTCAACACAATACCTGTTGAATACAACTGTTCTGTGAGTTTAACCGTAAATTCAAGTCTAACTTTAAGTTCTTTAATTTCAATCAAAATAAATAAAAATATTTTGGTTTGGATTATTAGGATATTCATTTTTAATCATCTCCAGGGAAATTAATTGAAAAGATACCCTCCGTTAAACCATACGCCTATCTCAATAAAGGGAGAATTATTATCAATGGCTAGACTTGCAATTGAAGCAAGATAATTGTGTGCGCTTACCAATCACCATTGACTTTTGACTTTTTGATATAATTAGCTTTTGTTGATCCCGGGAACCTCATTATGTATTCTGTAAATTAATACGTCCGTTTCATGGAAGTTGCCGGATTATTTGTTTATCATTAATATTTAACAATGCAGTTTTAATTAGTTAAGCGCGAGCCATGCACGCGGTGGGCAGCGAATATTAACGAGGATATACGGCTTCCAGCGGTCTATGCATAAACTAAGTGCTCTAAATTAAATGTGCAATGCAAGGAAAAATTTGAGTTCAGTCGGAAAATGACTTAAAGCATCAGTGGATTATCAAAACTAATTTAATACACCTACTTGATACTTTAATACGCCGTTACAAATATATTTATGTAAATGTGGCTTAAATTTGATGGGGAATAATGAACTATTAATTATTTCAAAAGTAGCACAATTGAAAAGCGCTTAGTGCTAATTCCGGAACACAAATATGAACACACGATGTGTTCATTTTTATTTATATTTTTTGAACGCTACAATAAATCTCAGTTGCCATTATAAATATTCGCGAAATTTATTGAGAGAAACAATTAGAAATTTCTAAATAGAATTTTTTTTCTGTTCAAAATATCTATAGTAGTTTTTAACAACAGCCACACTTCCGTAACTTTGTTATTTGTTCTGTCAAGAATGTCGACCAATATATATATATATATATATATATATATATATATATATATATATATATATACATTGTATATATACGTGTATATATACATATATATATATGTATATACATTATGAATATAAATATACTGATATATATATATATATATATATATATATATATACATATATGTATATATATGTGTATATATACATATATATATATATATATATATATATATGTATCTAATTGTGTATATATGTATATACATTATGAATATAAATATACTGATATATATATATATATATATATATATATATATATATATGTATATATATGTATATATACATATATATATGTATCTAATTGTGCATATATGTATTACATTATGAATATAAATATACAGATATATATATATATATATATATATATTATATATATAATATATATATATACATATATATATATATATATACATACATATAATATATATATATATATATATATATATACATATATAATATACATATATACATATACATATATAATATACATATATACATATATACATATATACATATATACATATATATACATATATATATTACACATATATATATATACATATATATATATATATATATATATATATATATATATATACATATATATATATTATATATATATATATACATACAAATATATATATGCATATATATATATACATATATACATATACATATATCATATATATATATATATATATATCTATCTATCTATTTATCTATCTATCTATCTATCTATCTATCTATCTATCTATATATATATATATATATATATATATATATATATAAAAGTATTGATAAATAGATTTAGCTCATGATTAACAGAAAATTGTTTAGAATATATGCTCTTTCATGAAGAGAAAAATTGTTTTTTTCCTTCTTACCTTCGACCTCCACACAATTTGACCTTCTCAAAATCTTCCCATGAGGTTTTTGAATCATTATTGGTTCAGCCATTTAGAAATGCATTGCAAATACGCACGCATGCACACACACACAACCACACACACGTACATGCAAAGGTTTTTATACATAGTGATTGTTTAGTTATTAATTAAAAATATTTTAATATCTTATTAAGTTATATTTTACAATTGACTGGTATGAAATTATAAGACTTCCAGTCAAAATCAAATGAAATTTTACTCAAATGAATGTCTCATCTTAAAAGAAAGTAGAAATTGTTGATCTAACTGCAAATGGTCTGGACACACATTCATTGTGTGCATATATAAGGATAAAATTACGTAAACATCATAAGTTTAAGTCATAAAATAATATTAATTACTAACGACTTGTAATTATTTATTTCAAACCTGAAATTTAATTTTCCAAGCCTAATTTTGAGCACTAAAAATTAAAATATATTCACTCCGATTGTAATTTTTTAATATTACTTTCAAGACCTGGTAAGTTTAAGAGTAATAACAACATGTTTAAACATTTTTCAGATCAAAATGAATAAAAAATTAATATTTTTAAAGATCCTAAAAATGGAAGACTTTTTCCTCTCTCTTCTTTTAACAAGCTAAAAAAAATTTTACTACAAATATTATTTCATGGAAAATGTTTAGATAAAATTGTGTTTCACTCCGAAACTTTCACATGCTATTTAATATGTTCTGAAAAGGTCAAGATTCATATAGTGCCTTTAGTGGGATTTCAATTTTCAACACTTAAAGCAACATTTTCCGAGATAAATATTATTCGACGAAATAAAGATTTATATTTCATTAAATCGACATCTTGCTGCCGCTAAAAACTAATCTGCATTTCAGGAAGTCTGTTTTATTTATTACTTTTCTAAACAAGTTAAACTGGAACTTATCTCATTAACCGAGAATTAAGATTTCAATTTTAGCTAATTAGTTCTTTTTAAAAAATAGCTGATTATTTTTGAATACAGAACAGTTAGAAAAACATTTGGAAAATGTGGCTGTATCAAACCAATGGTGTGAGCAAATGCAGTTCTTCATTGGATTCAGTGTTGTTGTCATGCATGTTCTGTAAACAGAGTTACTTGACATATTATTATAAAATAATAATTAAGTTATGGAATAATACATAATGAAAAAGTACCTGAGATACTAAATCTTTACAAACGAAAGAGACATTAGAAATGTAATACAGATCTACTGAAATAATGGATCTTAAATATAATTAAAATATCCAAATTTAAAGAAAACTATTTGCCATCTAATTAAAATTCTTGATGTAACTTATTGGCATGAAACTTTAATTAATTCTTTATAAAAATTATTGAGTGTTTTTAAATACAAATAAGATCAGTTCCATCTTAAGAAGAGTAATACATTATTAATATAACTGCAAATAGTCTGGAACACACCCAATGTTGTTAGAAAATCAAACTTGGTTAAATACTATAATAAATTAAAAAGTTATGAAAACCAGAATCGAACCTACGAATACTGAGGTAAATGGAAAAGCAACCAGAGATTAAAAAATAATATTACATTTAGTCTGGTCTATAAAATGAATATCATTTCCCAATCAGTGGATCATTCTTCTCTGAAACCCTGTAAATACCATTGAGCGCTTGCCTGGAATTCACTTCCACACTGAACTTCTGTCCCATAAAACTCAGATGTGCCCGAATACCTACGACAGCTTGCTCTGGAGTTCATAAACGGTATTCCAAGTGATACCATAATGATATACACCGATGGTAGCATAGACGAATTAAATCGCACAGGAAGCGGTGCATTCTTCGAGAAGCTTCCTATCCGGCTCTCTAGATGCAACCCAGAAAATTGCTCAGTTCTCAGAAGTGAATTAATTGCTATAGACGAGGGAATAAAAGCCATCTTCAAAAGAACTGACTCTAGCAACATTTGAATCCTTACAGATAGCCGAAGTTCCATTCAACACCTGCAGGACTGGACTCGTGTGGATGACCTTGAGCGCATTCGAATAATCAGTAAGCTCAAAACCATTGCAAAATATAGAGAAGTCCACTTTCAGTGGATTTCCTTCACATGTTAACATCCCTGGAATGAAGTCGCGGATTTCGTGGCCAAAAGAGGCTGTTCTGAGATTGAGACCACTGATTACGCACTCACATATAGAGAGATTTACTCCTTAATGAAAATTAAGGACAAGCAGGTCTGGATGGCCCCTCCCGACCATCCCTGGATAAGTAGGAAAGGGGGTGCTTTGGAATTTAACGGAGACAGAAATGGTCAAGTGGGCATTTGAAAGGCATGACCTACGAATCCGGCCGAAAGGTACTCCAGACTTATTCCAAGTGTCACCTATTGCCGGCTTCTCATGAACATATCCTCGATTGTTTGGGGTTAGCTTTGGAATATATCCATGAGAGTCCACTTTTGGTGCTGGACTTTGCTAGGGTTAATAGTCTCATGGATATGATCTAGTCGCTGCTAGTTCCTGAAAGATTGGACACACACACACATCAATTGTGTGCACACATAAGGCAAAAATATTAAGTACATCGCATAACAGTGTTAATTACTACTGATTTGCGATTGTTTACATAAAACTTGAAAATTAAGTTTCTAAGTGTCATTTCGAACAAAGAAAATTAAAATATATTCACTCTGATTTTAATTTTTTACATTCTATTCTAGAAGTTGAAAAAAAATAACAGCATGTTTAAACATTTTTCAAACTAAAATAAATTAAAAAATAATATTTTTAAAGATCCTAAAAATAGAAGACTTTTCCATTCTCTGCTTTTGGCAGTCTAAAAGTTATTTTAATGCGAATATTATTTCACGGAGAATGTTTTGATAAAATTGTGTTTTTCAGAAAAGACTTTAACATGTTATTAATTATGTTTTAAAAAGGTCAATATTCATCTAGTGACTTAAGAGGGATTTCAATTTTCAACATTTAAGGCAATATTTCCAGGAGTCAAATGTTATTCGATAAAATAAAGATTTTTTTTGTTTACATTAAAATAACATCTTGCTGCAACTGAAAACGAATCTATGTTTCAGGGAGAGTTTTTATTCATTAATTTTCTAAATAAGTTGCATTGGAAATTATTTCATTAACCGTGAATTAAGAATTCACTTTTAGGTAATTAGTTCTTTCTAAAATATTACTAAGTGTTTTTAAAATAAAAAATAGTTTTTCACATTTTTAATGACGCGTGGTAAGGCCTTAACACTAGCCTGGGTTGTAATTTTAGTTTTGTTTTAGGAAAGCATCGTTGGAATTGAGAGCGATTATAACATACCAGAAATAGGAGTTTTTCCATTAGGAGGATACAAAAATATATCGCCTAATATTGGCAAATATATATCACATTTATAGTTGTAATTTATCTGAAATTAAAATACATTAGACATTAAGAACATCCAATCGGAAATCTAATTCAAGTTCACACTCTAATAGTTTGTGACATTAATTATTACAAAATGAAAGTAGCAAAAAATATTTTTTTCCAACGCAGCAGGCGATACAGACATTATGCTAACGTCTTAACAAGGCTGCGGACCTGTTACTCATTTAGCATCACCGGGAGTGCACGTGTAGCATAAGTTATGATACGGATGCGAGTAACATTATTCCCTCGGGGTGATCGTAATTAAAAAGCAACGACCAAGCAGAGGACATATAGAATTGGCCTGCCACCCCCAGAGGTATCGTTTGAGAACTTGGAGGACTTTGTGACCAAGAACATATTTTACGTGCCCCAGACACTTTTAGCGAACACGGCGGATCTTAGACCATCTCCAGCCCCGAGCCCGCAACCTTTTGGTTACGAGAACGCTGCTTTTGAGAAAAGATCTACCGCGGCTCTAAATAAAAAATAGTTAGAAAAATGTAAATAATTGCACAAACATATTTGGATAGTGGGATTTCATTATGTACCAAGGGAGGGAAAAAGCTGCTCATCATTGAGCTATCTATGAGTTTCATGTTAATTCTGTAAATATGTGCTACATTATTTCAGTGGGGTTATCAATTTATGAAATAATACTTAGTAAAAAGTGTCTAAGTTAGTAAAATTTATATAAATAAGAGGCATTAAAATGTAATGCAGATCTACTTTAATAAGTGGGCTTTAAAAATTCTCACCAAAAATAAAATATCCAAAATTAAAGACACCTACTTGTTATCTAATTTCAGTTTCTGATCTAACTTATTGGTATGAATCTCTAATCTTTGAATTATTGCGTGTTTTTAAATAGAGAACAATTAGAAAAATATACACAATCCATTCTCGTTTTAAAACGAGTGATAAAGTATTGATCAAATTCCAAATGGTCTTCAGCATATTTATTGTGTTCAGGCCTAATGCAAAAATTTATGTACTCATCTTGTCGTAATATTAATTACTATGGAATTAGTATGGGATTATTTATTTAAATCTGAAAAATTAGTTTACAAGTGTAAGTTTGAGGAAGGAAAATAAAATACATTCAATCTAGTTATAAATTTTTCATTACTTTCTAGACTTGAAAACTTAAAGAGTAGGAATAGAATGTTTAAACATTTTTCATCCTAAAATGAACTAAAAATTAATATCTTTCAAGATCTTAAAAATAGAAGCTTTTTCAGTTCTTTGTTTTTGACAAGATATTTTACTACAGATATTATTTCACTGAGGTTGTTTTGATAAAATTTTGTTTCACAGCGAAGAATTTCACGTGCCATTAACTATGTTTTGAAAAGGTCATGATTCATCTTGTGCCTTAAGAGGGATTTCAATTTTCAACATTTAAGACAACATTTCCTTGAGTTAAATGTTATTTGAGTAAATGAAGATTTTAATTATATTAAAACAACGTTTTGCTGTAACTGAAAACTAATTTCCGTTTCATGGGAACTTTTGTATTTATTACTTCTCTAAATAAGTGTCTGGAACTTTTTTCATTAACGAAGGATTAAGAATTTTACTTTTGGGTAATTATTACATTCTAAAAAAATACTAGGGGTTTTTAAATGCAAAACAGTTAGATAAATATACAAAATAACACAAAAATATTAAGAAAATGTAGCTGTATTACGTCTAACGGAGGCCAAATGCAACTCATCATTGAGTTCACTGTTTTCCTCATACTTATTCTGTAATTATTTTCTGTATTGCTATAGAAGGATAACCAATTTATGAAATAACATTTACTGAAAAAGTGTCTGAAGCCCAGTGGAGTTCCCACGACACAGGTCCGAGGTTCGATCCCCGAGCTGGGTAAGATTGACTCAGCTTTTCATCCCTTCAGTAGGTAGATGAACTGAGGACCAAGGACTTGGGAACTAAACACTGGGGGTTCCATGTAAGATTGACCACCTAATCGGAACATATGCTTCACACCTCAGGGCCCTTGGTCACGTAAACAGAGATTGGCACCGTAGGCCCTGGTCTCATAGGGGCTGTTGAGCAGAAGAGTTTAGTTTTTTTTAGAAAAATTGTCTGAGGTACTAAAATTTTTATAAAAAAGATACACGTAAAATGTAGAACAAATCTAGTTACTTAATTGAATTTTGGAAATTCTTATCAGAGCTAAAATATTCAAACTTAGACAAACCTACTTGTCATCTAATTACAAATTTTGATCTTGCTTATCAGTACGAATCTCTAATCAGTTGTTTAAAAAATTACTGAGTATTTTTTCACACAGAACAATTAGCAATTAGAAAAAAATACATAGTTCATTCTTATCTTAAAAAGAGTAATAAATTATTGATGTAACCGTATATGGTCTGGAACACATTGTGTGTACACAAAATATTATCTACACATCGTGTAATAATATTAAATACTAAAGATTTAAGACTATTTATATAAAACTGGAAGATTAGTTCTTTAATTTTAACGTCTAACAAGGAAAAAAAAACATTCAGTCTAGATATTATTTTTTCATTGTTTTCTAAACTGGAAAGAGTGGAACAATAATGGTAGAATGTTAAAATATTTTTCAGCCTAAAATGAACTGAAAATTGCATTTTTAAAGATTATAAAAAAGATTATAAAAAGATTTTTCAGTTCTCTGCTTTTGACAGTCTGTAAGATATTTTACTATAAACCGAGAATGTTTTGATACGTAGAACTTCCACATAGAATGTTTTGACAAAAATGTGTTTCACAGCAAAGACTTTCACATGCTATTAACTACGTTTGGAAAAGGTCAAGATTCATGTAGTACCTTTAAAGCGGTTTCAACTTTCAAAATTTAAGGCAAAATTTATACGATTTAAATGTTGTTCAATGAAATGAAGATTTTAATTATACTGATATAACATCATGCTGCATCTGAAAACTAATTTCGTTTCACGGAGACTGTTTTTATTCCTTACTTTTCTAAATAATCTAGATTGGAACTCATTAAATGAGAATTAGGGTTTCATTTTTAATTAATTAATTTTTCGTAAAAATAGGTGTTTTTACGCTTATGCAACAATTATAAAAATATCTATAATCGTACAAAAAATACTTTGATCATTGTTGTTCTTTCTTATGCTACTTGGACAAACCAAGCACGATTGAGTGTGCAGGTTCTCGTATTAAGGCCAAGGGGTGTGCCTTTTGTTTTAACGAACACCATTAAGGTAAAGAACGACTTTTCTCAAGTAGGTCCTCGTAATTTTGAAGCATGGGTCAAGCAGAACCCACATACTTGGCCTGCCACTCCCAGAGGTATTGATTGAGAATATGGAGGACATTGTGACCACGAACATATGTTACGTGGCCCAGTCACCTTTAACGAACACGGCTGATTTTACTCCGGCTCGGGCTCCGAACCCGCAATTATCCAGTTACAAGAGCATTGCCTTTGCCAACTGAGCTACCGCGGATCACTTTGATTATTTGGTTGTATTATGCCAGCGGTGGGCAAATGCGGCTCATCATTGAATTTAATTGTGGTTCTCATGCTTATTTTGTAAATCGATTTTTTTGCTATGTGTTTATAGGTAAATCTCCAATTAGTGAAATAGCTTTTTATTGAAAAAATTCTTAAAGTACTAAAATGTTTAGAAATGAAAGAAGCGCTACAAGTGCAGTAGAGATCTTCAGAACTGAAATTTCAAAACTTAAAGAAACTTGCTTACCGTCTAATTACAGTGTTTGATCTATCTTTTTGGTGTAAATCTTTAATTAGTTATTTTTTAAGAAATTAAAAAGTATTATTAAATACATAAAAGTTCCTAAAGTACTAAAATGTTTAGAAATAGAAGTAGCGTTACAAGTACTGTAGAGATCTTCAGAACTGAAATATCAAAACTTAAAGAAACCTGCTTAACAGTCTAATTTCAGTTTTTGATCTATCTTCTTGGTGTAAATCTCTAATTAGTTCTTTTTTAGAAATTGCAAAGTATTATTAAATACATAATAGTTAGGAAAATTTACATAATCGGAGAAAAAACATTTTGAAAATATGGTTGTATTATACTCGCGGCGGGCAACTGAGTCTCTTCACTGATTTCAGTGTGGTTTCATGCTTATTTTGTAAATCAATATTTTTATTTCATTATTATGCATGGGTTGTCATTTTGTGAAATTATATTTACTGAAAAAGTGACTCAGGAATTGAAATTTTTAGAAGTGAAAGAAGAATTATAAATGCTGCACAGATCTACTTCAATAACTTCAATACTGGAAATTTTAAGAGAAACAAAATATTCAAACTACAACTTACTAGCCATCTAATTTAAATCTTTTATCTAATTTTTAGGTGTGAAACTTTGTATTCTACGTTGAATTTCCAAAAATTTAAATATAATTCACAGTTAAATAAACATTATTTTACAGACCTGAGCAGAACTTAAAAAAAATTTGAGCCAAATTTCAAATACATAACCAAACAACTTAGTTATTTTACATCCACAGTTTATATCATAAAAGATATCTCTGAATATTCAGTTCAGTATTATATGTTTAGATTAATAACTATCGGTGAGTTAAAGAATCTTAATAATTATATGAAAAATAATAGTAACATTTTGAACTTATTATTAGATATTATTAGATATTTTATATTATTAGATATTTTAGAAGCTGTAGATAAAATTACTTTATATATTTCAATTTTAAAAAATGCAAAATGATCCAAACTTTCAATTTCATATCCTCACTTACATGTATAAAATATCTGTAATAACTAATAACT
>CM063505.1:24767775-24772775 GCA_032207245.1 Pardosa pseudoannulata | reverse complement strand
ATCTCATTAATTTTTTATTTCTTATTGATTTTGTGGTCCCTTTAAAATTTTTTATATACAATTTTTATACTACATTTGATGGTCGATTTAATTAATTTCTAATTTGTGATTTTCAATAGATAAATAGACTAATAAAACTGGCATGTATAAAATGCAACGATATTTCAATATTATAAAATAATTAACTATTGTGGAAGAGGGAATGTTACAATTTTCTGTTCTTGTAAAGATCCGGTGACACAGAACAGGTTGGAAACTTCTGATAAGCAGTTATTCAGTACAGCTAAATATCAAAGTTTAACTCATAATAAGTGAAAAGTTAAATCAATTTCACTCATAAAATTTTAGAGATATACTGGTTCTAAACTATTGATTGCGTAATCAATGTTCACGGAGGTAAACGTATGATTACATGTGATTAGTTTGGAGAGTCAAGAGCATCTGGTTGACTGAAATCTGAATGATGATTTAAACTCTAAGCTCAAACATGTTTACGTTTGAAATACTATCCATTGAAAATAGTACGCATGTTCCAGTTAAAACAATAGTCAATAATTTATAAGATGAAAAGTAGTGTAAATATAAACTTTAAAAAAACCTTGAATTTGAAAAAGACAGTTTTTTTCTAAAATTTCTAAATAGGGAAACTTTTATGTAAGTATATGTGGGAAATTTCTTCTCTCGGTGGGAAAGATGCAAAGTCTTAACTAAAATGTACTTGCATATTTAATTAGGATATTTACAAATTACTTACAAAAATGGTCTAGGGAGAATTAAAATAAAGAAAAACAGAACATTTGTGCCCGCCTAACACAACATCAGTGCTTGTCTTGTCGGAAAAAAAAGAAGATTGACAAGAAATGCCGTCTGCACAAGTTACTGTCTGCCTCACGTCTGTGCAAAATTAACCAAGTTCGTTTCGCTTTTTGTCGTCTCGCCAGGGTTGAGTTGTCGTCTACTCTTACACACATGTATATGTATATATATATATATATATATATGTATATATATACACATATATATATATATATTATATATATATGTATATATATATATATATATATATATACACATACATATATATATGTATACATATATATATATATATATATATATATATATATACATATATATATATATATATACATACATATATATATGCATACATATATATATGTGTGTATTACACACTGCATATATAGTGTGTGTGTGTGTGTGTGTGCGTGTGTAACACATGTTTAAAGAATCGTTGGCTTTACAGGAACATTGATATCTTCTAGTTGATATGTTTTAACAGTTCACAGCTATTAATTTTTTTTTGATCCACAGCATTCGTTAATAGAAAATAAATTAATTTTAGAATGGTGGTACACAATTATTCTCAGTTTTCAAAGGTGAATAAATTTTATGACCCTTAAATTTACTTTTATTGTTTTATGAAATATTTTCTTTTTGATGAGCTTCCCTTTATTTCCCAGTTATAAATAATATTCATATATATTTAAAAAGGTAAGTAATATAAATGTACTCAATCTAAATATGCATATATGTGATTGAATGTGTAGATGGGAGGGATGAATTTATTAAAAGAACATTTGACATTTAAACATCTAAATAGAAATAAGACATATAAATAAATAACATAAATATAAATAATACTTCAAAAATATCTAAATAGAAAGAATTTAAATAAAAGTTGATAAGTAATATATATATATATATATATATATATATATATATATATATATATATATATATATATATATATATATATATATATATATATATGTATATGCATGTATATCACAGAATTGTTTGGAAAAGTTTGCTTTAAAGAAAAGTTGATATCTTTTAGCTTTTCTTGGGAGATTTTAATCATTATATGTACTAGATTCTTGATTCAAACATTTACTGAACTTAAACAATTGATTTAAAAATGATATTAAGCGATTGTTTACATATTATCAAAGATAAACAGTTTTTCTCAAATTTGCTTTTTATCGCTGTACTAACATATTAGTTGCTCTTATTTACAAAAGGTATTTTCGTAAATTTAAAGAATATCTTTAAGGTGACCAGACTACCGGGATTTTACTACCGGAATAAGTTAGTTTAGTTTAATATAAATCTATATAAAGCAATATATTTCTGTTGACAGTGCTAAAAATTCAAAATTAAAGTACTACTTATTTTAATAAATATTAATCATTAATTTGAAAAATATCTTTAGAGAAATTACATTTTTCTACAAGCTTATTTTGTAATATATCTTAATGGTTCAATATAATAGTGTTTGAAATTCTTTATAAAATATGTATTAAGAATTTTTTGTAAAAGCTATTTTGTTTGATAAAATTCTTAATGGTTTATGAAAGTATAAGTTTGTTTTTTGAATTAATATAAGTACCAAGAATAGATTTATAACATAAATTTGGTTTGTGTAGATAATTTTGTTATGTTTTTAATATATAGCTAATATGTCTGTTTGTAGAAACATTTTTTCAATAAATTAATATTTAGTTTAATAATTATTTTTTTACATATTTAAATATTATATTAAATATAAGATATTTTTAAATTTTATAGTGTTCAGATATAAAGTTAATTTAAATAGTTTTTTTGTGATTGGTTGTGTTATGTATTAAATTTTTATCGTAATATGGCTTATATGTTTGTAGAATAAACACATCTTTTTCAATAAATTTAAATTAATTCTTATTAATAATTATTTTTTTACATATTTTAAATATTATATTATATGGAGAGATTATTTTTGCAGTTCTATAATATTATAGTTTTTCAAAAAGGAATATCAAATTAGTTTTTTTGATTATGTTTGTGAAAGTCCATTGAGAATTTATATCGTATCATGTGCGATTATTAATGCTCTTGTTAGATTATAATAATCTCAGAATACAGTTTTTCTAGAAAAGGGAACTCTCCTAACTCTGCAGAATTAAATATTACCATACAAGTGAATGTATGTTTTGGTGAAAGCTGCTTGAGAATTTATATGGTATCATATGCGATTATTATTACTCTTGACAGTTCTATAATAATCTCAGAATACAGTTTTTCTAAAAAGGGAACTCTCCCAGCTCTTATTAGGCAATTATTACCAAACAAGTGATTGTATGTTTTGGGGAAAGCTCCTTGAGAATTTATATGATATCATGTGCGATTATTATTGCTCTTGACAGTTCTATAATAATCTCAGAATACAGTTTTTCTAAAAAGGGAACTCTCCCAGCTCTTATTAGGCAATTATTACCAAACAAGTGATTGTATGTTTTGGGGAAAGCTCCTTGAGAATTTATATGATATCATGTGCGATTATTATTACTCTTGACAGTTCTATAATAATCTCAGAATACAGTTTTTCTAAAAAAGGGACCTCTCCCAACTCTTATGAGGCAATTATTACCAAACAAGGGATTGTATGTTTTGGTGAAAGCTGCTTGAGAATTTATATGGTATCATGTGCGATTATTAATGCTCTTGCCAGATTTATAATAGTCTCAGAATACAGTTTTTCTAGAAAAGGGAACTCTCCTAACTCTTAAGAGGCAATTATTACCAGACAAGTGAATGTATGTTTTGGTGAAAGCTGCTTGAGAATTTATATGGTATCATATGCGATTATTATTACTCTTGACAGTTCTATAATAATCTCAGAATACAGTTTTTCTAAAAAGGGAACTCTCCCAGCTCTTATTAGGCAATTATTACCAAACAAGTGATTGTATGTTTTGGGGAAAGCTCCTTGAGAATTTATATGATATCATGTGCGATTATTATTGCTCTTGCCAGATCTATAATAATCTCAATACAGATTTTCTAAAAAAGGGACCTCTCCCAACTCTTATGAGGCAATTATTACCAAACAAGGGATTGTATGTTTTGGTGAAAGCTACTTGAGAATTTATATGGTATCATGTGTAATTATTATTGCTCTTTCCAGATCTATATATAATAATCTCAGAATACAGTTTTTCTAGAAAAGGGAACTTTCCCAACTCTTAAGAGGCAATTATTACTAGACAAGTGAATTATGTTTTGGTGAAAGATCCTCCCGAGTGCAATCGTTGTAAATTATGTATGCCCTAATACCGAGTTTAATCGTCTTCATGCCACCAAAGTAACAGATTCACAGTATGGTTATGGTTGTGGTGCTTTTTCTATTGAGAAAACAAGGGAAAAGACAGAATTCGACCAAAAATTTTAAATTATTTTTTGTTTTGAAAAAAAAATTAAGTTAAGTTTACCCTTCAAAGACGTTATCAAAAGACATTTTTTGAATTACGGGATTATTTTACTGCAATGAAAGCTAATTTTTGTCATATGCCCTTAATTTAAACTTAAAAAAATTGTTTCGAGGAAAGGTAAACAGTCAACAAAAAACTGATTTTTAAATTCTCCAAAAAATAACGCTAGGAATTAATTGTTTAAGTTTTACGCTTCATTTTAACTTTCTGTTTTCTAAACAAATTCACCATGTATTCTACGAACCTAATACTACCATGAAAAATTTTCTCTCTTGTCTTTTTTTGTCAGATAAACTTTCATAGTATAGACACTAAGTGCTATTTAAATGTCATCAATATCAGATTTCCTCCATGAAAATTTTATGCGAGCCAATTTCTATAAACCAATAAAGTTCTTTACGAGCTGATAAAGGGAAATTCCACTCTTGACCGGGAATGCGAATTTAAATTTATTCCCTTTTTTCCCCTTCCAGCCTTTCGACTTCTCATTTTAAAGTTGTAACCTTAAAGAACTGAAAGGAGGCAAAGTAGCATGCACTTGAATAGTAAATTCTTTCCGAGTTTTATTTCTTTTTATATTTTCGTGACATCTGACATATTTTTCGATTGGTATGTCATTCACATTCCACAAAAATTGGTACGGCGCTTTTCTCATGGTTCACGCATAAGAAAACAAGGTAAATAACGTTTATATTGATTTTTATTATCAGCTCTATCAAGAAAAATAAATCTTTT
>CM063505.1:24737775-24757775 GCA_032207245.1 Pardosa pseudoannulata | reverse complement strand
GAAGATTTTGTCAGACTTATCTTACTGTAAAGGTTTACAAAGGTAATCTAAGGTATCTTACTAAAGTTTTTGAATACTTTTAAAGATATTTGATTGTTTTAAATTGTTGAATTTTTGACCATAAGAACAACATAAAAAAGTCTTTTAATATTAACATAGATTGGTTTTTGCAATTTTCGATTTTTTTATACCTTCAAACGTATTGAATTCGATTTGTCGAGTCAGTAGGTAATTAAACAAACTTCCTCAGTCCTGATCGTGATTTCTTTCCTATTAAGGTTCCAGCAAAGAAAAAAATTGATCCTGAGTTGATCCTGAATTTTACTAGTTAGTGTATAAAACTACAAACGTTATTAGTCCTCAGTTGCGTCATCAGAGTTTTTCTCGAATTCAGGTAGCGAAGATAAATTAATCATGGTAAGTAAGAGACAGCTGAGACAGCGCCATTAACTGTAACAAATTAAAAAAAATAAAGCAATTTTTAATGATACCATAAGTGTTAGCTCCCAATTAATATGAGCCAATTTTTGATGTACTTGAGGGTTTTCCCCATATTTAGGTTGCAAGGAGAGAAATCGAACGGGAGAACTAAAAGAAAACTTAGAAAGCGTTATTAACAAACATAGATTAATAAAAAAATTTAAACTATTCTAGGTTAACATAACAGTGATCTTCCTATTAATATTAGCCAATCATCGATTTATTGATCTTTAAATAACTTAGCTTTTACTAATCAGCGTGTAATACAACAAACTTCATCAGTCCCATGTCGCGTCTACAAGTTTTCTCTCGTAGTAAGGTAGCGTGGAGGGAAATTGATTCTGGGAAATAATAAACTACTGAGACAGCGTCATTAACAATAACATCATTCATAGAATAATTAGAATAACAATTACTCTATGATAATATAAAAATGGTCCCCCAATTAAAATCAGCCAGTCATTGTTTTCTTACCTTCAAGCTACTTAGACTTTACTAGCCAGCTGATAATGATGGAAGCTTCGGTTCGTGTCGCGTCTTTAGAGTCTTTCATATATTGTGGATGGAGATAAATCGATCATAGGAACTAGGAGACTTAGAAAGCTTTCTCAACAATAAAAACTTTAATCGAGTAATAAATAAAATAATAATTAAAATTAAATCGATAAATCTTTTAGGCTATCATAGGAGTGGTCTTCCAATTAATGAGCTGGAGGATGGCCGAATGATAGGACACGAATCGATACGAATTCAAAGCTTGAAATACCGCTACTGACACGGATGTTCGTGACCGTTCGAAATAGGCTTTGAGCACAGATCTTGGCATCAACAGTCCTACTGTCGAAAAATAGTAAATCATGGCTGCCCAAATCAAACTAAACTTGATTAATATGTATTAACTAAAGATCAACAGAAATTCAGGGAAAATATGACCGAGTTGTCTTTGATGGATTCGGGACATGCCAGAATATGGTATCAGACTTATCAACAAATAGAATAAAAGAAAGCTATAATGAAAGAACTCAAGAGAAAGAACTAAGAAGAAAACTCAACCTGTTGCTCCTTAAGACTAAAGCAAGATATTATGTCGTCAGTTCCTCTGACCTATAACTTTGACTTTCCTCAAACTCTTCACCCTAAGGTCATCTTCTTCTCGAAGAAATTTAGAGCCTCTTTCAACATTGTTGTCCGTAATTGAGTGAGTTGGTTGTTCTTTAATTGAGTTTCTTGTTTATGGGGCATGAATCTTTTCTAACTTATGTGATTATTCTACTGGAGCCTGGCCATTTATCATTGCCAGCTGCTCTTAACGTCACTAACCTAATAAAGGATATAATCTTCATTTGAGGATTATCCCCCAACTATGTTTTTAGATTCCTATTTGAATCTGGTTTAAATAGTTTGAACTTTTGAAAAAAGTACGAGTATTATGGTCTTAACACCATTGTTGACCGGTCACGAAGTAACTCGTGTTTTTATGGCCGAACGTTGCTGACCGGCCATGAGTAAATTCGTGATGCATATTTTTTCTCATCGCTGTAGTTTTCTCTGTTGGCGACCATGCAGTGCAATTGTTGGTCAGTATAACACAAGCTGTGCTTCTCGCTTATAAGACCAGCCAAATCTTTTATTGTAAAAAATATTTAATAATTAAAAAAATTTTAAAAAACGATGATGGAACGTAATGAAGAAATTTTCAATGAATTACACGCTGATGATTTATCTGATTGTCCGAGTGATTATGAATCAAATTGTGGTAAGTGTGACATGAGATAAATTTTCTGTAAAATTGCCGGTGAACAATGTGTTAAATATGTTGTTCATATTGAGAAGATGAAAATATATAACAATAAGGTGATAAAGTACACATTATTAAAATTTGGATTTAATCGGTTGAAAGAATTTATGAAGTGTGTGAACTATGAGTAGTTATATGCAGCATTGTAATTTAGTACAAGCTGGTTAGTCTAATGTGAAATTTGAACAGACTACGATTGTCACACCATCATGCAGTACTCTGGAAAACTGTCTATCCTTTTGCCAATTTGTTTATTTATTAAAAAATCCTAAAATCTCTAAAAAATCGTTATTTTTGCCTTCACTATTGTTTTACATAATTTTTAATATAAATGGGACTTTTACGGCTGATCACATGATGCCTGCATATTTTTAATAAGGTCTGGTAGAGCCCCTATTCGTATTCTAAATACCCTTTCCTGATTACATCTCTGCTGTTCTGCTAGTCAATCGCTCGTGGCGACTGCGTCTCTACAGATGTTCTCCGGGAACTTCAGTGGGAGTCTGCCGAGTGGGTGATTCAGAGTTTGTGGTCTGTCAACCAACTCCGGGATATGCCTAGAGATCCTCACGGTGAAATGAGTCTGGTTTCGAACATGAAAGTTAATAAAAACCGTGTTACATTTAAGTCCATTTACATATGAAAGAACAACTTTATAATAGTTCATTTATGAAATGTGGAGCTTCGATGAGAGTTATGAAAGGGGATATTTAAAAAATACATTCTCTCTTTGAATCTTAATACAACATGAATAAATCAACGATATGGTTGATAATAAAAATAAATGATTGGAGTCTTAAGACTCGATTAGTGCTGAGTAGAATTATTTTATTCTTTCAATGTTCATGTATATGTAAAAGCAAGTTTCTGTTTATAATGTGGTAACATTTTAAGCTGTGAAGGAGCCTGTTGTAACTTGTTGTTAATTGTCTTACTACTTTTCATATGGCTTAAAAATTCACAGACTACTTAACCTCTTATAGTGTTTTAAGAGATAAAAAATGTAAGTAATTCCTGATAGTTTCATACTTTTTATACATATAATTTGAAAGTACTGTTCTTCATAGCCATAAGAAATAAACGTCTCTTATTTCGCCCTCTTACTTTTTAATTAAACAAATTATAAAAGTAAAATGTACAAGGCAAATTTATTATCTATTCTGTATGTGATATAGAATAGAGTCATTATATGTCTAATATTGAAAATTGTATCCCATAATATATAGTTAGCATTAACTATATAGTAACTTTTAATGTAAAATTAATGTTTCATAACAACAGTCTGTCATGTTCTGTGTTTAAAAAAGCAACCATACACAGTCTAGACAACTTGATGCTTAGATAATCTAGATGAAAAATTTTTCTCTTTTACTCTTTCTCAGAAAATCTTTGCTACGTTTCCCCAAAATAATTTTCCAGTGATGTGAATGTTAGTTTTTTTAATACCTCGTACAGCTCTCATATAGATTCTTTATCGCGCTGTACGATTGAAGATATCAACAAAGATATTTTTACTAAATAGCAAGATATGTTTAAGAAGTACACATTTGTCGTAACAGATGGTCTATCGTGTAATATTTTATAAAATCTCCGGTTATTTCATCTCCTAATCACATTAAAGAGAAAGAAAAAGACCCTTCAGTTTTCCAAAAGTATATGTATTAATTGTCTGATTAAAGAAATGTCGACATTCCTGAACTCACACTCTCGAATCTATTCAATGATGCCTGTTACCTCCTATTTTTTCAGCAAACATATCTACTTTTAATTACACAGAATATAAGCAAAGAAACTACATTAGAGTATCCACCTCTTATCACTAGAAGAGTAGTAAATTTTTTTATTAGGGCAATAATGAAAGATCATACTGAAAGTTAAACAGATAAATTGGCAACACTATAAAAATAAAGAAGGAATTTTGCGGTTCTTTAGTGGGATAATATGAAATTGCTTTTACAGTATCATTCGTTTATTGTTATTGAAATCACTTGGTCCCGATTTCTTCTATTCATTTGCATGTTAAAATTATCGCTTTATGTGATGGTTACATAGGTTAATATTATCAGTCTTCGAACGTCATTTTAACTGGCAAAAGAAAATTCACAATGTGTTAAGATGGAACCCATTTTTTTTCTTTCCTTTCGCTGTCGTTTGAATTTCCGAGAATTCTCCCTCTTCCACCTAGGGAAATGGAGAATGATCAAAGGAGTGAGCGATTTTTCAGTTACTTTCTGGAATTTTTCAGAAATACGCACACCTTGCTGGTGGTCAATGGTTGTCAGTTAAGCAGAAGTCAACACATTCTCATCTAAACTGAGAAGAAGCGTATTCACATTTTATGCCTTGCTTGCTTACATTCAGCTTGTCGATATGGAAGCCAGAAAGCGAAATGATTTAACATTAAAACAAAGGATCGAAATTTTAAGTCATTATGACAGGTTACCAAAAATGAGTCAACGTAATGCTGCAGCTAAGTTAAACATTTCCCAGGCTCTGAATTGCATTGAAAGTGTCGAAACGGGAAGTACAACACCAACCCGATGGCTTTATAAACATTAAGATTACGAACAATTTATCAATAAGCTTTATGGAAAAAACTGTAGACAGTCATCAGTTGATTTTTTAAAATTATGTATACAATGTTTATGTTTTAAAGGATTATATAAGTGCATAAATATATGAGTTTTTTCATTTTATTTTGAAATTTAGTACGTGTAAATTAAAGTGGGAGGTAAATTTATCTAATTTTGCATATCATTTATTATTATCAATTGGTTATTGTTATCAAAATCAGAATGTTCCAGACTGATCGCATTAAGCGGAGTCCAAACACTGTATTATCTTCAGTCCACACGAAAAGTTCAAATATCCTGGTTTTATTTTTATATTACAATGAATATTATTAACAACGAATCCCATGAGTGCACTAATAGATATTAGAGAATGGATGATGCAATTTCAAAAATATGCTCTCAAAATAATTACATACTAGAAATTTTCCTATATTTTATCAGCCATCTGAGAACTTTATATAAAAGAACTGTAATAAAGTTAAAGTACAGAATTTAGTAATGGTATTAACAAAAAAGTAATTTTTTATGAAGGAAGAACAAAACAAAAATCAGATACCATTTACAGTAGATGACGTACACTTTCACTGAAACAGTATTACGATAAAAGCTATATATAGTTTTATGACTATAATTTTCTCTTACTCCCATTCTCTTAACTTATATCTGGAATTAAAAAACTAATTTTAATAAAGATAACAAAATTGCTTTTTTCTAAATACTTTAAAGCATCTTAATTATCCAAATATTTTTAATCACAATGTAATATTTCAACTCATTTGGTAACATTGTCAAAAATTCCATTAACTTATTTAAGAGCTTTTCAGTATTTAATTTAAACTTTGAATGAAATGTAAAGGTATTGGCGGAAATAAATTGTTATTAAAGCTATTTAAGGACTGTAAATATATTATTGTATTTAATCATGGAAAATAATTACTAAACATTTTTCATGCTTGTGTAAACATTATAGATTATAAATGTTCAGAATTCATTAAAAGATTTAACATTAATATATTTTCTTAAGAAGCCTCATACATTTGTGTCCAAAAAGTAAGCATAATTAATATTTACGTGAATATTTGAGAAAATCCAAGTCAGAATATCGGGAAACGTAGCCAGTGTAATACGGTTATAACAGATGAAAACAATACAAAAAGTATATTATTCACTTATATTATCCACAGAAAAGTGTGAATAAAAATGTACAGATGAATAATTTACATTATAGTTAAGGAAATTAAAATAAAGGGGGCATTTGGCAGTTTAATAGGGGTAGTGATCAACTCTGATAGTCACGCATAGAGGACAACGATTTATCATTCTTGCTATGATATTGGGGACGAGTTAAGACTTCAAAGAGTTAGAAGCGTTATGGAGAGCCCGTTTGAGTTCTCGGACGGAGTTTGGTGGGTTAGAGCTTCAAGCTGTCTAATATGCATATATCCTTTATGTTTAATAGTATTAAGATCAGGAGAAAAGTGGAGCACTGAATATGCTTTTTCTCCCCTTTCACGTATGTCGTCACCAAGATCGCACGAAGGCAAAACGTGCTATCATACATAAATATGAATCCAGGACCAAAAGCACTCCGGAACAAATGAACATAAGGCTGAGATACTTCATCTTTATAACTGGTAATAGTAGCAGATCCTGGCCCAAAGATGAAGGGCTCTGTGAGGTTGCGCAATTATTACCAAATATTGGTCTTGCCAAATTCTTGTTATTCTTCTTCAATCTTATTTTGTCCCTCTGTCATTAAGTATAATGTTTACCCATATTGTGACACCCATTGAAAACTTGTTATTTTTCTATTGCTTTTTCTGTATCGAAATGTGTTACATATTCTCCCCCTGTAGTTATCCCATGATAATCTTAAACTAGAATTGTTGCTCACCATCACATTGGTCCACTGTGCTAAACTCCACTGTTGATGGTCCAAACTTAAGTTTAAATGGACGTTGGGAGGGGAATAGAAACTACTGGTTATCTGGTATATATACTAACATTATTGAATCTCTTATAAACAGTTTTTCTCAAGATTCGTTCTCCTGTGGTGGCTATGAGTGCTAGTAATTCTCTGACACAACTGTACCTATGATGTTGCGCAGTTATTGGCAAATATCGGTCTTGCCAAATTCTTGTTATTCTTCTTCAATTGGCCCTCAGATAACATACATTGCTCGTACTTTGAAATCTTTGCCAGAGTCTTGAGCTTACACACTCAGGTACATTAGGAAATTTAATCCGAGCGAGTCATATTGTTTAAAGATTATTCTGAAATCGTGCGACTGGTTTGGTTTGGAGTGCTACGGTCTACATTTTGCAACGCGAGGGCTAATGAGACTGGGACCTACAGCTTAAAACCTATTCCAAACGGCTACGAACATCCATGCCAATGTGGGATTCAAACCCACGAACTCCGGTACCGAAGGCCAGCACCCTTACCAATCGGCCATCGTTCGGCGCTAACACTGGAATTTCAACGTATGATCTCTGAGTGTTGAAAAATTAATTTATCAGCTGTATTAAAGCAAATGAATCTACCATGAAAGATTAAGAAATAAATAAAATTAGAGTTTTGTTTAGATAGGAATGTAATTCAAGTGTTTTGAGAATGGATACCACTTTGATTACAAAGTAAATTTTATAACACTAAAAATAAAAAATATAAAGTTTAACATGTTTGATAAAGAAAAGTTTTCTTAGATTATTGTGAAAATAATTGCACTACGATTTGCTAATTAAAATATTAAAAAAATTAAAATCTTTATTTAATTTCTCCATTTTAGCATAATAATAGTTTTATCTTTTGCGTTTTGTTTTCGAAGAGAATTAAATTCTGGTTCTCCTAGAAAATATGCTTTTGTTCTTTAAACAGGTGTTTTTGATATTCTTAGATTATATCTCGCAATATCTTATTTAAAATATTACTTTCCTGTGCTTAAGGCAAAATCTCAGTTTTCAGTAATTTAATTATGCTTTAACTTTTATTATAACAGAGAAAATAAATTTCGCTAAAGATGAGTTGTGTAACTCTGCTAGATTAAGTCTGTTTTAGTTCAGAAATCACTAGTGACATCGTATAAAACAGAAATGCCTGAAAACCTTTTATTTTACTTTGTTTGAGAGAATTATCTTAAACAATCCATTTCGTGCTAGCTCTTTCTCTCGTCCATTTTAAGGCATAACACTTTATTTTATAAATTACTTTTCAGAAAAACCAATTACACGAGCTTTTTATAGTGGCAGTTATCACTTTCGTTGCACCGAAGATGTTGCCTCCGGAAGTTGTCATGTATTTGACATATATTTAATTTTCTCTTCATATTTTGGAGAAGAGAAACTTTTTACCCTCTACGCATTAGAATTTCAGCGTAAGAACAAAAGAGTATGCCTTTTTTGTTTTCACTTAAAAAGATTTTGATTTCTACTGAAATGAAGGGATATTCAAAGGAATAAAACATTTTGTTATAAGCTAGAACAAGGAAAAGCAAGTACAGCTCACGGACTAGGTGAGTATTATATTTGGTTTATTGGTGTCTTGTTCATCTAGAAATCATATGACTTTTCATGGAAAGATAACTGTCAGTGCCATAAGATTATACAAAGCAGAATTATAGTGACATAAAAATAATTCTCATTTACAGTGTAAAAGTGATCTTCTGTTGCTAATGACTCTTTATACATGAACTTTTACGCTGTTACAGGTTGTTATATTTTACGATACAAAGTTTGCAAAAAGATCAAACAGTGTCATTTTATATTATTTTGCTCCTACAATGTAAAAGTGGTTTTCCAGTATTAAAAGTCTGTTAAAGGAGAAAATATCTTTACAGGTAAACCTACGTTTTACAGTTTATTAACTTTCACGATATATGAAGTTTACAAAAGAAACAAACATCATGTTAAACTAATTTGCTTCTACTATGTAAAAGTGGTCTTCTAATGTCAAAAGTTCATTACAGGAGAAAATACCTTTATAGGTAAACCTCTATATTTCACTAGTTAACTTTTACGATATAAGGTTTCCAAATCAAACAAACAGCACCAGTTTAAATTAATTCGCTTTTAAAATGTAAAAGTGGTTTTCCAACGGTAAGTGTTTATTAAAGGAGAAAACACTTTTACAGTTAAATCTTGTTAATGCGTATTAAAACTAGTATATACTTTAATAAAGAAAACTATTTAAAATAAAAATTAAAAAAAAATTAATAGAACTTCAATGTTATTCATTTTCAGCAAGCATGATTTTTAAAAATTTCCCTGCATCTAATCATTACTTTGATATTTTAATATTTATATATCTGTTACCCTTTAAGAATGATTATAATTCAATATATGAATTAGAAATTTTGATTAAATGGTTTAAAACCTATAATTTTTTAATTTTTACATTTGAATATTATTATTGACTAAAATTACTTCTAATGAAGTTTTCTGGATCCACCAACACCTGCTATTACCAGAATTCTATAGTTTTGGAGTTTATTTATATCCTCTCGTTTTTATACAATTGCTCTTATTTTAAAGAAAATAAAAAAATATAACATATTATAAACTTCGACAAAATATTCCCTAATCTCACTACGTAAATAAACTCCTATTTATTTTTTGATGTCTACAACTTAATATTCTAACTAAAATATGTCGTTCTCTTTTATATTTATCTTATTTTTTATTAAATTGTTTTTTAATAAGTGTATTCTATACTAAGTTATTCAATTTTAAATATTTTTCAGTTTCGGTATTTTAATAACTATAATCTAAATTTTAAATAAATGTACTTTTAGCCTGTTTTCCCATACTAATACCTAATTCGTATGTTTGTGTTTCATTATCACCTATACTTCATTTTTTCTATTACGTCATTCCTAATAATTTCAATAGTTCATTTGCAAATAGTGCAGGTTAATTTATAACATCATCTAAATAATTTTGAACCTTTCGCTGTTCCCATATGAGAGAAAATTGTATGATGTACATTAGATATAAAGCTTTAAGTTTGACGAATTTGTAAAATATCCCTAAATTTAAAAAGCTACACCAAACTGTTTTACGCTTAAAATATATTTCATAGTGCATCCTATGAGCCATATTTATATATATCCTTTATACAAGCGTTTAAGACATTAGATATTCTGCACATCGCAAGAACCTTATGTGATGTACAATGCATGCAAAGGGTTAAATTCTTTTGTCGTTTATCTGTACTCATCGTCTATTCGAAAAGATCCGGGAGTTTAGGGTAAATTTAAGTATCCATGGGATTGAAAAAAATTTGGGAAATTCATTCTGCGTGTTTCATCTATATAGGAACATAACGGAAATATTAATCAAAAACCAAAAATGTTAATTCTTCTGTTATATGTGCATTTATTACTTAAAACAAATTCTGTTCATATAAATTATGTACAAAAAGGAACAATTTTATTTGTTGGGGAATATTATATCCCAACTTAAATACTCTATAAAAGGAAGAAATACTCTATACCTGTTAGTTTTTCTGGTGGATTTGATATGTATTTCGCAACATCATGTAATTTATAATTTTTATTAATGCAATAATATTAGTGAGTAACCTAGCAGGCAAGGCAAGTTAGTAAATAACAGTAAGAAAAATGATTATTTAGAAATTAAGTGTAGCGCTATTTATTTTCTTCTCTGATTATAATTAATGGTAGTTTCATTTCAAACTGAAAAAGAGATATGTGAGGACTTTAAGTACTAAACTAGTAAACTAAGCTAATGAAAACAATTTTCTAAACTTTTAGTGTAGTGTTGTTCACTTTCCAACGTGGTATAATATATACATAATATTGGTTTCATTTCAAACTGAAAAAGAAGGGTGAAAGCTTTAAATAAAAAATTAGTAAACTAAGCTAAGGAAAATAATTATCTAAAATTTTGGTATAGTATTATTCACTTTCCAATATGGTTTAATATATACTTAATAGTTGTTTTATTTCAAACTGAAAAAGAAAGTGAGAACTTTACTAACTTTAGTAGTAAAGTAGTAGACTATAACAAGAAAAATATTATCTTCAATTTTTGTGAAGTACTATTCACTTTCCACTCTGGTTTAATATATGCATAATGATGGTTTCATTTTAAACTGAAAAAAAAGAGATATGCAAGAACATTTTTCTCCGTTAACTAGAAGAATTCAATATATGTGGATTAGAATTCACATTTGAAAGAAAGTTCATTTTAAGCTACCCCCAGGGCCTTTCTCTTTTAACACGAATTCTATTATTACTTATTTCATATTAAAAGATGGAGCACATATAGTACCATTTTGAATATTAATGAAATTATTAAAAATATATTATGAAGTGTTTCTATTCTAGTTTGGGTTTTTGTGGATATTTATTTCAACTTCAAAATATCTACTAAAAAAAACAAATATCTATTAAATTTTATTCGCAGTATCACGCTATTAAAAATAAATACTCATGGAGGCATTTTTTTCTAGTTGTTGAAACATTAAGATAGCTTATAATTGCCCTCTAAATTTTTCATTGATTTTCGACCCAAGGCACTCAGTGTACAGTGATAGCGTATTGTGCTTTCACATAATGGGCTTTGGTTTGATGGCTTGGATGTATTTGTGTTGTGCCATATCGAGCGATGTGGATCTACCTTAATGGTGCTTTCATATTAAAAAGAGAAACAAAGATCAGTGCATTATACAATAAAATCAACATCCCGGATCTGAAAAAAAATTAACTCACTACAGTAGAAATTCGCCTTTTCTGCTCTAAAGCAGGGTACTTCAACTTGTGTTACAGGAAATTTCTAAAGGGTTTTGTAGAAAATATTAATGTTATTTTTCCAAGTCCTTAAAGCTGTCCCTAAGCTAGCCATATTATGCTCTTTTTGTTGAAGAATTTTTAGAAAGATTGATTAACCATGCAAATCTATAGACCTTAACCCTATAAGGTATGTCTGGGACACTCTGGGGAAAGAACTTTCAACTTGCAACTTCCCTCCGGAAATCCGAAAAGGGTGTTACTGAATGAGTGAAAACAAATATTGCTAAATGTCATAGGACGGGTCTGTTTAATGCTAAATACGATTACCACTGCAACGAATGTTATTCACTGTTGTGTAAAGAACTGTGTATTATAACTCTTTAATGGTTATTTCGTATTGTTTCAAATGAAAAAATCTTGAAAAACAGTAAATATTCGGAAATTACAAAATCTTTTAAAGCTTCTCAATAATCTAACTTTTCTAAAAAAGATACCTTTTTAAAATTAGCAAACTATTTTCTAGCTGTCCCTATACAAAACCATATTGTGCCCTTTAGCTCGACGAATTTTTAGAAAGTGAGTATTTTCGAAGGATGGATTGAAAAAGCAGATATCCAAACCTCAACCCCCCTATAAAGTATGTCTTCACTCTGGGAAAATAATTTCAACTTGTAACTCTCCTCCAGAAACCCGAAAAGAGTGTTGCTGAATGAGTGGGAACAATTACTGCTAGATGTCGTTCAGCGTAATGCTAAATACGATTACCACTCCAACGAGTGTTATTTACACTCGTGTAATATAACTGTATATTATAACTGTTCAATGGCTATTAGTTTTGTATGTTTCAAATGAAAAAATCTTGAAAAACAGTAAATATTCGGAAATTACAAAATCTGTTAAAAGCTTCTCATTAATCTAACTTTTCTGAAAAAGATACCTTTGAAAAATTAACAAACTATTTTCTAGCTGTCCCTATACAAAGCCATATTGCGCCCTTTTGCTCGAAGGATTTTTAGAAAGTGATTATTTTCGAAGAATGGATTGAAAAAGCAGATATCCAAACCTCATCCCTATAAAGTATGTCTGGGACACTCTGGGAAAAGAAATTTCAACTTGTAACTCTCCTCCAGAAACCCGAAAAGAGTGTTGCTGAATGAGTGGGAACAATTAATGCTAGATGTCGTAGGACGGGTCAGCGTAATGCTAAATACGATTACCACTCCAACGAGTGTTATTTGCGATCGTGTAATATAACTGTATATTATAACTGTTTAATGATATTAGTTTTGTATGTTTCAAATGAAAAAATCTTGAAGAGCAGCAAATATTTGGAATTACAAAATCTTGTTAAAGTTTTTCATTATTAACTTTTCTGAAAAAGATACCTTGGAAAAATTAACAAACTATTTTCTAGCTGTCCCTATACAAAGCCATATTGCGCCCTTTTGCTCGAAGGATTTTTAGAAAGTAATTTTCGAAGAATGGATTGAAAAAGCAGATATAAACCTCAACCCTATAAGTATGTCTGGGTCACTCTGGGATAAATTTCAACTTGCAACTCTCCTCCAGAAACCCGAAAAGAGTGTTGCTGAATGAGTGGGAACAATTACTGCTAGATGTCGTAGGGCGGGTCAGCGTAATGCTAAATACGATTACCACTCCAACGATGTTATTTACGATCGTGTAATATAACTGTATATTATAACTGTTTAATGGATATTAGTTTGTATTGTTTCAAATGAAAAAATCTTGAAAAACAGTAAATATTCGGAAATTACAAAATCTGTTAAAAGCTTCTCATTAATCTAACTTTTCTGAAAAAGATACCTTTGAAAAATTAACAAACTATTTTCTAGCTGTCCCTATACAAAGCCATATTGCGCCCTTTTGCTCGAAGGATTTTTAGAAAGTGATTATTTTCGAAGAATGGATTGAAAAAGCAGATATCCAAACCTCATCCCTATAAAGTATGTCTGGGACACTCTGGGAAAAGAAATTTCAACTTGTAACTCTCCTCCAGAAACCCGAAAAGAGTGTTGCTGAATGAGTGGGAACAATTAATGCTAGATGTCGTAGGACGGGTCAGCGTAATGCTAAATACGATTACCACTCCAACGAGTGTTATTTGCGATCGTGTAATATAACTGTATATTATAACTGTTTAATGGATATTAGTTTTGTATTGTTTCAAATGAAAAAATCTTGAAGAGCAGCAAATATTTGGAAATTACAAAATCTTGTTAAAAGTTTTTCATTAATCTAACTTTACTGAAAACGATACCTTGGAAAAATTAACAAACTATTTTCTAGCTGTCCCTATACAAAGCCATATTGCGCCCTTTTGCTCGAAGGATTTTTAGAAAGTGATTATTTTCGAAGAATGGATTGAAAAAGCAGATATCCAAACCTCATCCCTATAAAGTATGTCTGGGACACTCTGGGGAAAGAACTTTCAACTTGCAACTTCTCTCCAGAAACCCGAAAAGAGTGTTGCTGAATGAGTGGGAACAATTACTGCTAGATGTCGTAGGACGGGTCAGCGTAATGCTAAATACGATTACCACTCCAACGAGTGTTATTCACTATCGTGTAATATAACTGTATATTATAACTGTTTAATGGTTATTAGTTTTGTATTATTTCAAATGAAAAAATCTTGAAGAGCAGCAAATATTCGGAAATTACAAAATCTTTTAAAGCTTCTCAATAATCTAACTTTTCTAAAAAAGATACCTTTTTAAAATTAGCAAACTATTTTCTAGCTGTCCCTATACAAAACCATATTGTGCCCTTTAGCTCGACGAATTTTTAGAAAGTGAGTATTTTCGAAGGATGGATTGAAAAAGCAGATATCCAAACCTCAACCCCCCTATAAAGTATGTCTGGGACACTCTGGGAAAAGAAATTTCAACTTGCAACTCTCCTCCAGAAACCCGAAAAGAGTGTTGCTGAATGAGTGGGAACAATTAATGCTAGATGTCGTAGGACGGGTCAGCGTAATGCTAAATACGATTACCACTCCAACGAGTGTTATTTGCGATCGTGTAATATAACTGTATATTATAACTGTTTAATGGATATTAGTTTTGTATTGTTTCAAATGAAAAAATCTTGAAGAGCAGCAAATATTTGGAAATTACAAAATCTTGTTAAAAGTTTTTCATTAATCTAACTTTACTGAAAACGATACCTTGGAAAAATTAACAAACTATTTTCTAGCTGTCCCTATACAAAGCCATATTGCGCCCTTTTGCTCGAAGGATTTTTAGAAAGTGAGTATTTTCGAAGGATGGATTGAAAAAGCAGATATCCAAACCTCAACCCCCCTATAAAGTATGTCTGGGACACTCTGGGAAAAGAAATTTCAACTTGCAACTCTCCTCCAGAAACCCGAAAAGAGTGTTGCTGAATGAGTGGGAACAATTACTGCTAGATGTCGTAGGACTGGTTAGCGTAATGCTAAATACGATTACCACTCCAACGAGTGTTATTTACAATCGTGTAATATAACTGTATATTATAACTGTTCAATGGCTATTAGTTTCGTATTGTTTCAAATGAAAAAATCTTGAAGAGCAGCAAATATTTGGAAATTACAAAATCTTGTTAAAAGTTTTTCATTAATCTAACTTTTCTGAAAAAGATACCTTGGAAAAATTAACAAACTATTTTCTAGCTGTCCTTAAAATGGAAATCTAGTCATTCATTTTCATCAACCTCTTAAAAATTCTCATTTTTTAATTTTTAATTTTATATTTAGTATTATATTTTTTCAAACATTCTGGAGGTTACTTTTAGTTTAAAAACAGAGCTAATAATGTAGCTGAAAGGATTTGTTGAAAAATATATTTTACACTCGTATTTTGTAAGTATAAAAAAGGTGTCCTAAAATTAAGACGACGGTCCAATCTCGATTATTTTTCTATGACTTCGATATTGCATTGATAGCGCACATTATTTTCTTATCTTTCAATGAAAACCAGTTCAAACACCTGTTCGCACACCTGGACACAACAAGGGGTAAATATATGTCTATTCTATTCAGAAAACTGGAGATTGCAAAATAAACTTACTCTCTTACTGCCAGTTCAATAACTGCAAGGGAAAACCAACAACAGTATGCTTAAAATGTAATGTTGGACTTTGTTTAGACTATTTCCCAAAATTTGTATCAGCCTAATGCAATGTAATGAATGAATCAGCTTAATGCAATGTAAGGGATATTTGTTAAGTTTTAGTAGTGTATTGGACCGTTGTCTTATTTATAGGACAGCCCCTTACATAAAAATTAAAAATATTTTTTTCAAAATGTTGGTTTTATATACTTAGTTACACCATATTAATGATATGGTTTAAGTTTTAATAACTTACAGAAATATTTAGTTGGTCGGGTACAATATCGGTTAAGCTTAAGCAATGCAGCTTTATTGAGTGAGGCTGTTTGTTTATTTTTGACGGATGCAAAGAAAAAAATGTAATAACAGAACTCGTTTAAATTTTAATAAGTCTTTTTTTATGAGAATGTGCTTTACCTTGTTTGTGTGCAAAGTATTTTCAGTTTGAAAGAAAAACTGTCAGGGCAAATGAATCAAAGCTTTAAACATATGTGTAAAAAATATTTGTTCTAAAAAACACATATACTGGAGAAAAAAAAGTTTGGAATTTAGAACATTTGGTATTATGTTTTAGAAAATAAATATTTGTTTAATGAGTAGCAGAAAAAAATCTTTCTGCTGTTTAGGTAAGGGAAAAAATATTTATTTTTATTTTAGTTTCGAAATACAGTAACCCTCAGAATATTTCTTGCTTTGGAGAAAGTGGTTTAAAAAATATTATTTGCTCACTTTTTCCTAGCAATTCTTACTTCTACTAGAAAAAGGAATTTTTTTTAGTTCCTGGGAGTTATGTTTTTCGATACCTTCTATGCATTCATAAATTAATAGACATATTTTTTTGTGTTTGGGATTTTTTTTACAGAATGCTCAGAAATTAATAAGTAAATATAAGGTTAATTTTTTAAACAAATTTATCCTATATATAGTTATTTTTTGTTAAGAATAAAAATAAATTTTATTTTTTGTTAAGAATAAAAATAAATTTTATTTTTTAATACAAACTCCATAATGATATATTTTAAAGCTTAGAACACATATTTGGATATGAAATTAATCAATAGAAATGAATATTTATTACAAAAATTGTATTGATAACTCTGTAAAATCAACATATTAAAATTTCTTTTACATTGATAAACCTGCTATAAAAGCAATTTACATATTATTAGTGAATGATTTCTTTATATTTTATATGTTTGAACCACAGTAGCTCTGTCAAGAAAGACATCAATATCGTAACCAAGGTGTTGCAATTTTGAGTCTCAAGATAGCCACAAATCTGCTGTATTCATTAATAGGGGCTTGATAGCCACAAACCTGCTGTATTCATTAATAGGGGCTTGGGCTCATTAGACAGACTCATGATCTCAATGTTCTCCAAAATCCGGAACGATACCACTGGACAGGCTAAACCTAGGAGGTCTTCTGCTTACGAGCACCCACTTTATTTGTGTGTGTTATCCCCAGGGAATTATTGTTGGCTGTTTATATGGCTGATTATATTCCCTTAATAAAATGTCCAACAAAATCCAAGGCGTTGTATGGGCGAATACTTAACAAGCAAATAACCCTGAATTAAATAAAAGTTTTCCAGGTTCCCAAGCGACACCTCTGGAGGCAAACAAGGCCGAGGTCTGATTCTGCTTCTAAATTATGAAGACCGTAGATGGCAATGTTGGGCACCAATATGGTACACTCATAATAAAATGGCCAAATATCGCTGCTTCTTGGTAGTGGTGAATACTATAAAAGACAATTGCCCTCACAATGAAAATAATGATATTCTTTAGAAATAAAATATTTAAACGTACTGGAAACTACATAAATAATTTATTATATTTTTACATAAAAAATAAATAGTGGTTAAAAATATATCTTTATACAGTTAAGTGAAATAATGATAATATTTAGTATGTTCTTTAGAAGTAAAATATTTAAACGTACTGGAAACTACATAAACTATTAACTATTATTTTTTTTATTTAAAAAATAAATAGTATTTAACAATAAATATTTATGTACTATTAAGTTGTGTTTAGTTACTTCTATTACCAAATTTATCATATAGTACTGTTAGATGAAAATCTAGATCTGTATACGTGTTCCGTATACCTATAAAACTATAAACCTTATAACTTCTCATCCTTTTTATCATTATGGATGGATAGTCATTCCAGTTATGGGCCCGTACCTTTCTCCGAAGATTTATCCATAACCCCTTCTGATTGATCTTTGATCTTCAGATCTTTGATCTTATTAATTGAGTGTATAATAGATTCTACCGAATCAGTCTTTCTCAACCGCGGTTTTCCCTGTTTTCTGGTTTCAGGGGATCTAAAAAGCAACAATACCTTTTATAATATGCTGTCATCATGCATTTGAATTACGTGATATCCCTTTTATTTATTCTTTTTATTTTTATGTATTTAATAACATTAGGTTTCTTATATACCTTGTATAGTTCAAAATTGAATCTCCTTCGCCAAGTGTTATTTTCATTTATACTACCAAGTGTACTTGGCACACTTGGTGGTACGATGAATAAGTTCTCATTATGAATAAATTTATAATACAAAAACATATATTCACTTTAAGAGCATAATATGCAACGGCTCAACCATTTCAAGAACTTTAGTACTTTTATTTTCAAATATTTTCTAAATTAATATATAAAGAATTTTGGTATTTTCATGTAAATTCTTATTTTTATATAGTTTCAAACACTATTTTCATATTTTATTCAAATAAAATCTACTTATGTCAAAAGAAAATTTAAAATTTCACTTCAGTATTTTGAACGCAACTACCATTTTCCTAACAAGAGTTTCCAAAAAAGCTTTAAAAAGTCAACGATAGAATATATTTTATGCCTTTATTTTGCAGCTTTGGGATATTTCAGTATTTAAGGGGCTGTTTTAAGCTTCGTGAGATGGATTTGTGTTTAAAAAATTGGCAACTACGTTTTTAATCTCTTATTTTCTATCTTTCTAGTTCAGAGGATATGTTATTTATTGGCATTAAATATTATTTTGTCCTTCTTTAGAAGCATACCATATTTTACTGTGAATATTACTATCTCTCTAATCATAGGAGTATATCTATGTAGGATCCTATACATAAAATATCATAAGTTTGTAGGTGAATCCAGCAGAAACCATAACATCTTTCGTAAAACTTTCCTTGTTTACTCTGAACCAATATTTTAAGACTTTTTGTAGGTCTTTTCGGTAGTAAATCGATTTGCTATAAGATAAATAGATCCACTCTCCATGAATTGTAAATGCATATTTCCATTTTGCACTTGCCAAATGGAAATAAAAACAATTACAATACTACAATTTGCACTTAATATTACTCTGAGAAACATGTTTCGGCTTTAGGCGACGTACATCATGTTTTTATTTATTTATTTATTTATTTTTGTTTTGATTAACTTCAAATTAAATTTCCTAACTTTATTTATAGTTCTTACAGTGATATTTAAAAATTTTGCAAAAGCTCTTTGGAAGATTAAATAATTCTTTTTTCGAAGAATAAAATGCCATTTTATATTTAATATCTGATGTTCGAACCTTTGTTGAGAAAGCGTTATTTCCTTTTTTTTTTCTCAGTAAAATGTAATATTTTATTCGTTTTTCATTTTTTATTATTTATAGTACTTATTTTACTTGTAGAAAACCATGCTTTTTATATCTTTCATAAATAATCAAGTAACTCTAGTTACTTGAAAAGCTAAAAAATATGGCCTTCGGATTGATTATTTCTGTTCCAGTGATATTTTAAAGCAGAGAGTAATTTTACTGCTGCCGACAATAAAATGTATCAATTTCATGCCATTTTCATTTAAATATTTTATTTTTAATTTTATATTTTTAACATTTAAATTTATATTTATGGGGAAAATTGAAACTATTATTACAAAAATATTTGAACACATTCTGCATTTAAGGAATGTTTATGACAACAAGAACCACTTTTCGTGATGAGTTGGTAGTGCCGCTGTCAATATATAATTTTGGACTTGCGAATATATTATTTTGGATATATTTTTAACTGACCTGGACCTAGTACTTAAAGTCAATGGCTGCAAAAGTCCACGCTAACAATGAAACTGGACACACAAACACTAGTTCTTAAAGTAAGCAAGCCCCCTTGCTATTTAGCCCTATGTTCACATTTAAGAAACAAGGAATCTTGTGTAAGGAATTGAAGGTAATTCATTATTTATTACTTTTTTAGTATTTACTTATTTCACTTATGTTCCTTACATTTTGTTAAAAAT
>CM063505.1:24727775-24732775 GCA_032207245.1 Pardosa pseudoannulata | reverse complement strand
CAACAGTTTTAAATGCAAAATTTCAGCATTCCATGGTTAAAAATCTTAGAGTTATGGTCAGCAAAGTTACTATTCGTAACTGAATTTTTTTTATATGCGTAAAGGTGGCAGGATTAGGCTGCCACTTCCATATCCTTTGAACTAGGAGAACATTAAAATGAGGACTTCTAAATTCTACAACAGTCTTAAATGCAAAATTTCAGCATTCCATCATTAACCATCTTAGAGTTATGGTCAGCATAGTTACTATTCGCAACAAACTTCTTTTATATGGCAGACCGAGCCTGCCACCTCCATAGGTATTGTTTGAACTAAGAGGACATTAAAACCTAAAATTATTTTGAGTGCCTCAAGTAACCATTAATGAATACAAAAGATCTTTGGTCAAATCAAGTTTCGAACTCCCAACTCCCTGGTTATAAAATCAACTCCTTTGATAACTGAGTGGTTCCGTTGAAATGTAAATACTGAAATTTTTCAATTTTATTATACCTCTTTTGCTTCGTATAAGTGAAAAAGCAAAACATTATTTCAAGCTGACTTCATTTCTTCCGAAAGATAGAACCGATTAGAAAATATCGATAAAAAATGATTAGGCATAAAATTTGCTTTATGTTAAATATTTGTTAAATGTCTAGAAACATATATACTTTAAACTATTTTAACCATTTTATAGCAAACAAATAAATAAAATGAATACATTTTTCCTGTAATTAAAAGTTAAAATGTATTCCACCTGAAGTTAAAGAAGAAGCTTCGGAACTATAATAAAACATTTCAGAGCTTAAGGGCACGTTTTGTAACATACAAATATGGTATTTCTTTTTACGCTCACACAAAAGTTGGTTTTTGTGTGGGTTTAAGAAAAAAAATAACAGAGTTTAGTCCATATATGAAGCTTAAATGTTACTGTTACATATGCTGTAGGCACTATTTTCAGATATATTTACTTTTCAAAACAATATGTTTAGAAGCATTTCACTGAATGAAAGGCATTCTACAGGGTATAAAAGGAGAATTCACATGCATGCTTCAGAAGATAAAATATTAAAAATGCAGTAAAACGTTCCCAATTTATAAATTTAAAAACACCGAACACACGAAGAGCAGACATGTTTGTCCTTAAAAAGTAGATTTACGTCATACGTAACAAATGGAAAGAATAACTAAAATTAATGCAAGTACAGTGATAGTTGTTTGCAGAGTTAAAAATATGACATGGATTAAATGCGTAAAAATTTTAAACTAGAAAAAAGTTTTAAAATTTTATATATTTACAGAATTTATCTATTGCATTGATTTTTGAATGTCAGTAATGGGTTTTTATTTTAGGCTAATTTTAGAATAGTTATTGTAAATAATAATTCTTTAGTGGTTGTTATGCTTTATAACATGCATTTCATGTTTCCTCTTTATCCCTAAAAATATATTTACACTTTGGTTAGATACTAAAGATAAATTTAAGTCCGTACTAAAAAAGGAAAAAAAAAACGCTGTTAAAAATATGTACTCACTGATATACATACACATATGTATGTATATATATATATATATATATATATATATATATATATATATATATATATATATATATATATATATATATATATATATATATATATATATATATATGTATATATATGTATATATATGTATATGTTTATATATGTATATATATATGTATACATATATTATGTATATATATATATTATACACAAACACATATGTATTAATAAAATTATTTTAAATTAATCATAGCTTACTAAATTAATTATGGACCGATATAATATATTATAAATTATAAATGGATTGAAATGATGTCATTAATGCAAGAGGGAAGTTGCGACACCTTACTCCAGTTAAATATGTTTTACTTGTTCATAACACTCCTGGAGTGCTATAAAATCAGAACGCATCAATTGCATTGATTTTAAAATATATGTGGTGGGTTTTTTATTGCCCTGATTTTTGTATAGTTATCCAACATAACTATTCTTCAATGTTTGTCTCGCTTTCTAACTTGAATTTTCCGTTTTTTGTTTTCCGTAAACAGATGATAATACATAGTCAGATTACTTAAGTGAACCACGGTAGCTCAGTTGGAGGCTTATGATTTCAAGATTTGATCCGGTGAAACTCCACGTGTTCACTAACAGCAGTGTGTGACAAATTTGTTGTCTCAGTATCCATCAAATTAACAAAAATTTTCTGACCAAACTTGGTAGTCTACTGTTTGGTCTCTGATTTTAAATTGTTAAGACTCACTTTAAGCTAAAATTTATTCTTTCACCTTTGTGGTGCTCTTTGAAATGAAAGTCACACCCATTTACTTTGATTTAAGTACCATTTGGCTCTCAGGCTTGACTTGTCTAATCGGAATTAGAAACAACCACAAGTTTAATTATCCATGCTGGCATAAGTAGCATCTCCATACTCATATAAGATGACAACAAATAAGATGATTTGTTTTGCAGGAATCATAAAATTCACCTTATCATATAAGTGTTAATGAGAGTGATGAAATAACCCTAATGTACAAAAATTGCAATGAGTTGAATTATTAATAAATTATCTCATTATATGAGAGTGCTCTTTATGTATAATCTTGCATGTTTTGTTAGTCACACGAGTTTTAACTAATATTTTGTTTCAGTTACTAATTCATAAGAAATTGACATCTACTACACATTTAGAATTAATCCATAAATTCTAAATTTCAAAAAAGCATATGTCAGACTATAAGTTTCAGTTCGTCAAATAAGGTAACCTTTCACCTTGAAGGTACGAAAATGTTTTATTAGTTATGCTTAATATACATATAAGACAATTAGCAATTAATCACAAATAAAATATTAACTATATTATTATTTCCAAACCTAGTATAATATTATAACAGCATTTTACCTTAAGGTTTAACGCAATGTTCATTACCTAACTGGGATATATGCTTCTCACCCCAGGACTCTTGGACACCAAAATGAAGATTGACACAGCAAATCATGACCGAAAGTTGGGTTGTAGCACGGATGAGTTTAGTTGACAACTTAAATGATGCAATGAAGCTAAATCTCTTCTTCCTCTTACTTCCACTTGTCTGAAAACACTTCTTTGTTACAGATTGAAGAAGAGTAAAGTAAATACAATCTGTAGTATAACACCCCATAGAAGAGGGCTGAAGTTTAAGATCTTTAATTTCAGCCTCAAGGTCATCTAGAAATATTCTAACCCCCCGTATCACCCAAGATAACCGACAATAAGCAAGAAGGACTTTTCTAAGAACGTTTGAGCTTGATTCATTGGTACACAGACCAATTTGGTTTACAATTTGATTGGTTGTCTGGTTACAGTCTACTAGTTTGCTACACGAAGGACAATTGATTCTGGAGAGTCACCAGCATGTCAAATTTAAGTGTGTGGTATACATGAGGTATAATTTTCGGTATTTTTATTTGTTAATAACAGCGTTCCTGTTATGCCCTCATGCGAGTAAATCCAGCATATTGATAAAACTTATTAAATTTTCCAGCACATGGATTAAAAACAAAATTAAGTCTATTGTGACCTTATCAAAGGGAGATCATTTTAAGGAAATAAATATCTTAAAATAAATTTCCTTTTTCTTAAGTTTAGAAAATCACATATGACAACGAGATGTAAGATTATTGAACAATGGTCCAGAGGCATATTTGTATTCCCGCATTAATTTTACAACAATATCTGTCTTTAAGAGTATTGCAATACAAATATTTAAACACGCTTCGCTTGTTGCTTTCATTAAGGCGTTCACCCTAAATTTCTTTTCAATCTAACAAAGACACCTTTCAGTACAATGTGAGATTCCAAATGGAATTGTGCCGTAAGGAAATTATTCAAATTTCGCTCAAATTCTGTCGTGCTTTCTTGTTTGATTTCGTATTAGTGTGCTACATCAATATTGATCAGACGAACGGGATCTGAAGTTAGCCTTTCAAATTATCTCGATAATCTATGCAACTGCACGCCGTTGGATTTTTAATGAATAAGCATGTCAGCATTTCAAATAGATCTTGATTGTTAAAAATTTAATGTAGTCTGAGTGTATTTTGGTGCATGAAGTTTGAAAGTTTATTATAGTACATTAATTAATATTAATTAATAGGCTTCAATAAACTTTAAAACGTAAATATTTTGTTAATCGGAAAAAAATTCAAGTGTATAAGATTTTTTTTACTTATTTGTTGATTAAAAGTAAAACGGAACACTTTTACTCTTGATTTAAATAAATATTTTATGAAACGCATTATAAAAAGGTATAATCTATTATCTGATCCTTAATAGTCAATTGAATATTTGAGACAGATAGGTGTTTAGTCAAATGAACCGTTATTGTTAATTTTAAATTTATTACTATAAATTGATCAAAGTCATCTTTTCTCCCTCTCTAAACATAAATTTCTATATATAAAATGCGTAGGTATTCTAAAATCGAAGATATTTCTACACTCTGAATGTCAGTGGTTGCGACGATCAAGTGCAAACATTAATGACTATTCACTCACTAAGAGTGGATATTAAGATTTGAGGTGAATAAATACATGTAATAACACATTGTATGCGGGACATGTACTTGTATGTTACTTGATGTTACTGATACTTGACTGATACTTGAATGATACTGGTACTTGTATGTTACTCATACTTGAGCGCGGGACATGTACTAGTACGTTTTCTGACGATTGATACTAGGGCGCAAGTCACGTACTAGTACGGTTAGTGTAACAACATGGTTTGTTTGTGGGTACAAAAATAACGGTATATACAGGAAAACGAACCCAAATAATCTTGTCTACTACATAGATTCTGAAAAAATTTAAACGTTTTCTACAATTCCACAAAGGCGAAAAAAATTAAATATAAAAAAATGTCTATGATGTCGCATTGGAATGGGTAACTGATCAATTATCTGAAACTAACATTCCAGATCCAAGGCCGCCCACATCTAGTACACAAAAGGCACCTAA
>CM063505.1:24705275-24722775 GCA_032207245.1 Pardosa pseudoannulata | reverse complement strand
AATTAAAAGCATCTGAAACCGGCTTAAAATAAAAAGTAAATTTATTATAATGATATATAAACATCTATGTACACACAAACTGATTCTAGCTTCATAAAATATGCTTTATCAACACCTTCAAAATTAGATGCCACTCTAAATTATTTCTGACAAAAATTTTTCATCACTTAAGTAATTGTGTAGATATAAGAGAGAGGACCTAATCTCAATTTCAAACATATGTAAAAGGGGGTACCTTTGTGAGTTAATATGGTGTGCCCGGAACACTGCTGGTTGATGGCTGATCAGGATTGGGTATGTATGGATCTTCCGTCGGTCTGGTCAGGGGCTTCCTTCTGAGTGTTTGGGGTGTGACCGTAATATTTGATACAGGAACACTTCCCGTCGGACTTGTTTCCTCGACTGGACTCTCGAACACCTTCACTCGGACTTCCGAACACCTTCCGTCGGACTTGTCTAGTCGACTGGACTTCCGAACACCTTCTCTTTTTTAAATTTTTCTTTTTTTATTAACTTCATCCTTGTCTCCTCTTCCTCTTATCGTCCAGTCGGGATCGTTGTAAAAATCTAATTGGTCTGCTTAAACCCCGTCTTGAGACCACCAACGTGGAAAACCTTATCCCTTCTAATTGGGCACTGTCCCTTAGAGACTCATAAATAACTCCACAAAGGTACATTCTTATATAGTGTCAATTACGGAGACGGGATTATAATCTGGGACTGGGATCAGAACCCCGCCCGAGACCACCGTACAAGACAACAATACCGTAGAATATAATTTTATGGTTCTCTGTCTTTTACAAAGATGTGATGAGGTCAGATTTAGATCCAGAACATTTTACTTCTTGTATGAATGAATCAATTATATTACTGATTTAAATCGCCTCAACACAATACGCATGATTTTGAACATTTTAATTTCATAAAGCGAATAATACATTTTATTTTAATTTAGTTTTTAATAAACGTAAGAAAAGAACTCTTTATTTGTGATGTATCCCTACTCTGGATTGTTTTTTCGAATAAAATCAAGTTATTTCTAAAAATCTTTATATTAAGTTTTGATCTGAGCAAAGTCATTTAGAATTAGTCTGAGATCATCTTCGGTATATTTTTATAGAAAAAAATCTCTGATACGATCTAATTAATTAAGGTATTTGAAATAAAAAACTCTGGCGAAACTGTAATTAGAAAGAAAGAATATTCGAGATGAAAATTGGTAAAATAAAGTAAATCTAGTCCCAAAGCACTGAAACTTATATCATCTTAAATCACATTTTAAAAACTAACGTATAAATTCAATTACATAAAAGACTTTAATTACTTTAGCACCTTAATTAAATGATAATATATGTAAAGTCACAATACTCTATGGTGGCTAAATCCGGTGGTGCTCACGACTATTTCGTGCATTCACTACTGAACGGTTCTCAAGATTTGTAACTTTAAAATTTATACAATTCCTTCTCAAATGGTTGTTGATGCTCTGCAAATATATAAATATGTACATACACATACACACACGTGTGTGTGTGTGTATTTTGGACAAATACTCCCGAGAGAAACTTTCAACAGAGCATATATTAACATTTCCGGCAATACTTGCGGCTCTGTATGGATTTAGAAAATTCGTTTTCCTGGATTCAAAGATTATTGTGGAGTTGGGAAATGCCCAAGTAATTTTAATTACTTGGCGAATGAAAGAATTTGTCCTCCTTAGTCAAAACACTTCTTTATTTAATTTGGAGTTTGCGATTCAGGCATAGATTGAGCCATTTGCATTTATTCGTGGCGAAGGCACGCATAGAGTGTGTTGACAGCTCCATGACCACGCGCTAGCTGATTCTTCTCGCTTGATTAATCATCAACTTCCTGTGAAATATCTCTGCGCCTGATCGCATTACTCCAAAAGGTTAAGCAAGCTTGAATCTTTTTCCTTTATTTTATTATTTTTAAAGAGTTCCCTTTTTAAAATCGTTTATAACTCACGTAATTTCCAACTACCCTCTTTTTAGACCTGACATATATATATATATATATATATATATATATATATATATAATATATATATATATATATATATATATATATATATATATATATGTGTGTGTGTGTGTGTATGTATATATACATACATATATATATGTATGTATGTATATATACATATATACATATATGCATACATACATACATATATATATATATATGTGTGTGTGTGTGTGTGTGTGTGTGTGTGTATAATATATTAAATAATCCGCTCTGTGCTTCATTTTTGGAAATTGGTGTAAAAAAAACTACCCTTGGTTTGTGTAAAGTAAATTAATGTTATTAAAATATATCTGATAGTAAATCCTACACAAAAAATCAATTCATATTTTCGATAAAATTCTTTTATCTTTTAGTGGATGTTTATACGAAGGTCCTTTGCTCCCTTAAAATTATATCTAGTTTAAGATCAGCATCCTCTTTTATTAGCATCATTATTTCAACTCTAATACCAATGATGATAAATGCCGTTGTATTGTGTTAATTATTGGTTTCCGTATTTCTTTTCAAAGTCTTTTATTCGAGAAAAATTAGTGCTTTTCTTTCCACTTCCTCTTTTACTATTGTAGGAATTTTGCATGGGTAAATCATTTTAAACTTGCTGACGTCTTTACATGATCCGTGAGGGTAGAGAAGCATGAAATCCGCTTCCTAGATTCGATTTCGCTTTTTTAAAAACTCCATCTCAAAGATATTTTCTGCTTGTCCCCCGCTCTGATTTCACGTCTTGATTTGATTCAGTCTTCTGTAAATTTACGCATTACGCATCCTTGAAGTGCGTGGCCAGTTTTTTCCCCTTTAAGTTCCAGCTTAAAATCTTTATTCTTTTGACATTAAACGTTTTTTTTTCGCTATTGTCATTCGATATTAACGACTGATTAAACCATTTTTCATATTTTGTTTTGGGAAAGAGAAATTTCTGCGGCTTTTTGACAAAGTGTAAGTATTAATGCATAACGCTAGATATGAAATGTAAATAGCATTTATTTATTTGCACAATACATGTTTTAACGTTGTAACACTAATTCGATAAACCAGTAAAAATTATGTTTTCCTTCTAAGAATAACAGTATGTCTTAAGGGATCTCAGGGGTTTTCAGCTGATAATTTTTAAAATTTAATTTTTTAAAATTTTTAATTTGTTAAAATGTATTCTAATTTCGGCATACAATAACTTAATATAGCATTATTATAATTGAAAAATATATATACATAATTTTAGATTTAAAAAATATTTCAAGTTTGCAATACTCCATTTACGCTGGTCTAGCAAGCAATAACACGATATAAAATTTAAATTTATTTGAGTTAATACTATATTTTTACTTGAGTTTTTATTTGCTTGTTTACAAATGGAAAAATGATTCACCTTCATATGAATACTTCAATATCTTATTGATAAATTGCTATGTTCGGTAGTGTTAATCTGAGTTAACTTAGAGATAGAGTGCAGATTGCCAATATAAATGAAGGTACCTATCAGGTTGTCAAAAGAGTGCTAAATAAAAATTTCAATATTCTACGGCTATTCTTTAAGTAGTGCAATAAACATACCTACGTATGTACGTATGCATATACATCTGGCATGTCAAAATACATTCAGGATAGTAAAAAAATAGCTATTAAAATAGCTATTTTTTTACTATCCTGACTGTATTTCGACATTTTTAAAGTTTTAAAGTTTCTTCTTATATACGTAGAGATGTAATGCAGAAGCTAAAAATAAGGGTTTCAGCCACGGACAAAATATGTATTTATGATGAATGAAAGTTATTGCGATTTTAATAATTCTATTACTTATTACAGCGAAGTAAATATGATTACAAAATAATACATTTAATGCTTAAGACAACATTGAAAAAATATATGTATAAATGGAATATAATTTTTTAATTAAAAATGTGTTTAATTTCTGACACTCTATAGGGATAAACAATTTCTGTTAAATGGTCAAATACTTTGAAATTTATTCAAACTTTACTACCCCAAATAATATGATATTTGAATTTTTGAGGGAAATTTGACGTTTTAAAAAAGAATTACTTTTAAATTTTTCATATGGATATTTAACATAATTGAACAAAATCAACATATATTTTTTAATATAAAAATTATTTCGTCTTCGTTACAACACTATACCTATTTTGTGTAATTTTTTTATCTGATTCCTGCGAAATGTAGCATGATTCTTTATTGCACTCTCTGTCACGAAATTGACTTTTTAATAAAAATCAAATTTTCTCTAAATTTACATTCTCTTGACATACGTCAGAATTTTTAAGCTGAAATCACTTCATCGAAATAGCTCATTTTAGATTAATAGAGAATAAAATGTTCTTTATTTAGAATATATTTTTCTTTCATTATTAATAAACTTTATAAATGTTATTTGTGTTTTATAAAGCAATATAGTTAAAATGCCCGACGTATAAAATAGAAATCCACAAACATTCAAAATAAATTTTTAAATTTGTTTGTTAGAAACCAATTTTAACAAATATAAGCCTATTAACTTGTTTATTTTATGAACCTCAGTTATATTAATACGAGCGATATATTTTACTTTATAATATGATATACTATATCTTTTCAGTTACATATTAAATTAAATTAATTTTTATTTTAAGATGATAGATACCTTAAAAGTTTTGGTGTATAGAATAAAATGGATATTGAACTCCAAATAGATACAAAATTTCAGTTTCTAATATTATCGTTCTCAAGTTATTTTGCAGATAAGATGCTTTCGTTTTTCCACTTATTTTATAAAAATATACTACTTAAAATGAGATATCTAAATGATTTTCAAAGGTAAACTGTTATCAAAGAACTTGCAAAAATTCATCCGAGATTAAAAAGTTCGTGTCTCAGAATTGTGATTTAGCTTTGTTTGATCTTTGATTTCAGTTTTGATTTTAGTTTTGTTTAAGGTCTCGATAATAATTGGTAGCACGGCATTAAAAAATTCATGAATCAGGTTTGTAAAAGAAGTAAATACATATACAGAAAATTGAATAGAAAGAGAAAAACAGCCTCTACGTTTAAGATTTGATTTAGTTCTCAATAACATTTCGAAGCACGAGATTAAATTTCTCGTGCTTCAGATTTGTTGAAAAAGTGAATACATGAATAAAACAATCGACAGACCGGTAACGTGCACAAGTCTTTAATGTTGATTGAGTAGTCGATAATATTTGGGTTGGTTGGTTGGTTGGGAGCACTACGGTCTACTTTTTGCTACACGAGGGGTAATGAGACCGGGACCTACTGTTTAAAACCGATTCCGAACGGCTACGAACATCCATGCCTCAGTGGGACTCAAACCCACGAACTCCGGTTCCGAAGGTCAGTGCCCTAACCATTCGGCCATCGTTCGGCTAATAATATTTGGTAATACGATTGAAAAGTTTATTTCTCTGATTTGCAGAAGCAGCAGGTAGATGAACAAAAGACTAGATATGGGGAACTTGTCTGTATCAACATTAGTCATTGCGAACTTTTCGAGAAGTGGATCAAATTATATTTATTTATAATTCATAATTATTAGTTCATAGGTCACTAAATTAGTGGTGCTATTTGGAGAGGGAGATGGTAGTTAAAAATGGTACTAATAATTTGTAAGAATAGAAAAATTGTTAACAGTTTGTTAATTGTTATCCGCCAAAGATTCCAATTAGTTCAACACTACAGGGCCCGTTTTACGATGTAACAAATATGCCTGCGAAATTTGGGACTGATTTATCATACATGGGTGCAGTGATACAGTGCATAGGTTAGGAGATTTAAGGTATATTTCTTATCTAGAAAAATGGTTCTTAAATCTGGACCCAACTACTTAAAGTTAGTTCCTAATGGAATCCATAGCGACAACGATATGATCAGCAACACTTTACCATTCACCATCACCGACTGGGATACGAGAGAAAACCACTTAGCCTACATGTACCTAAAATATTTTTAAAAATTTTACACTAAAAAATTTTACTTGATTTTTAAAAAATATTTTTGATATGGCTTTGGCTCTATTTTATGATATACAAAATGAGTTTATAAAAACAAAAACCGTTGGTCATTTAAAAGTATTTGAAAGTCAGTGTCTTATTTGAGGTCATAGGTCCACTCATTTATATTGCATTTCGTTTCCCAAATTTTCACAGTACATTTTATCCCTTTAATGTATAACTGTATTAGCTAATTAGAATGTTTGAGACTTTTCAGTAGCGAGAATTAGGCGGGCTGTATCAATTTAGAGGCAGTAATTTTACGATATTAAGGTTCTAATAATCAGTCACGAGTTACAATATCACTGCAATGATAGACTCAAAGACCCGTATAAATGTCCATTCCTGAAATGTAGAAGTAAAGCATAGATTCGTAGATATCTTTGGTCTCAATATTTAGATTAGTAGATCATACTAATGAGCACACAAATTTTTTACCTCTTTGAAACATGAGATGTGGCTCCATTTCGAAACTCTTCATCTTCAAATTTCTTCCTTTCTAATTATAATTCCTCTCAAATTATTTTCAATATAAGATTATATTTATTTCAATTATATTATTATCTAGGTCTCTCATTTTATGTAATATATCTTTTTGTGTAGTTAATTTGGTGCAATGAATAAGAGTGTTGTTGGATATTAGTGCTTCCGAGTCTGTCTCTCTCGATGACAGCACGCCTCGTTTCCGTACCTGCTCGCCTATTGTTACTGGAGCAGGTATCGTGGATTCGATGAAAGCCTGTCTTGCCGCTAATTAAATACTGCAGCGATCATATACTGGACTATATATTTATTAATTATAATTATCGATCATATGAAAATTATACATTATTATAGGAATAACTCATCTCGAGCTGAAACGTAGCGAGGATACGAAAATGACAAGCTGTCTGCCCATCTCTCTCTTTCAACTCTCTTCTCCACGGATGTCTGTTCATCTCGTAACAAACTGACATTACCTCCTCCGCTTTTGGCGAGTGCCAGGTGCCCCCCCCCCTCTTGGTCAGGCTTTCGCCTCCCTGAGAAAATGTCCCTGAGAAAATCCCAGCTGGCGTGGGCGAGAGTGATATCCTTCGCCCTCCTAGTGAACTTTCACCTCCCTGGGGTCTGTCGCCGAGTCCTTCTTCCGCACAGGCGCCTGGAACCTGGTATTCCACCCGGACTGTGATTGGCTGGTAAGTACATTGGCAGCGATTTCTACAATTCATGAAATATCTTGGCGATGCTTTCAGAGAATTTGTATATTATTTCATCAATTGGAAAGAGACAGGATAGTACATAGAATTTTTTTTCAAAGGGAGGGGGCGAGTATATATTTAATTAAAGGCTTACTAATATTTAATTAAAGTTAAGTTACAAAGTAAATTAGTTATAGTTTGCTGTAAAAAGAAACGTTCACATGCTTTGTTAAATACGTTTTATTATAAAACACAGAGCTGCAATATTTACAATTAGAACTTTCAATTTCGCTTTTTTGTACCTTCCAAATTCTTCTAAATAAAGGAATATATGGATAATAAAGGAATAGAAGAATGATGGATAAATAAAGAGAAATAAATGGATAAGAAGCCAATTGTGGAAATCATCGCCAAGATATTTCATCAATTTTAGAAATAGCTGCCAATGTACTTACCAGCCAATCGCAAGCCAAGTGGAATACCAGGTTCCAGGCACCTGTGTCTTCGGCCGCCATAACAAAAATGCAGGTGTCCATGTAACACAAACACGAGTCTTGAATCTAGTATTACAAGTGTAATCACAATTTTACAATCCAATGTACTCACTCATCAAAAGACATAACGCCATGCTTGGTGCACACTAAAACGAGAAAATGTAAAGAATATAGTATAAATTTTGTTCGAAATGCTCAGGAACTCCTATGGTTTATAAAAAAAACTCGTAATTATTTCAGATTATTTTGTTTCTGCCTTTTAATTGAATAGCAGCTATAACCTTTATATTTTATATCAACTATAAAAAACAAAATAATACCAACCGTACACCTTTTGAAAATTATAAGAAAGAAGTCCATTCATTTTATTGATTTTTAGAGAGAAATATATAGTATTTCAATAAGATAAATAAATATTTATTGAATTTTTTTTGGCTTTTTGAATGGATATATTTTCGGAATCGTTAGAGTGTAAACATAGTAAATATTTGCACTGAATTCAATGAAACACTTATTAGTTCTTTCTAAAGATGGAACAGCTAGATGAAACGTTTGGGGCTTTTTACGTATAATTTGCTTCATTGAGCGTTTAAATTTCTTTCATAGACGAGGATATCTACAGAGCTAAAATTAGAATACCTTTAAGCTTTTAAAAATACCCTTATAAATATTGAATAGGTTTTCATGGAATTCTCTTATAAAGTAATAGATTTTTTTGAAATTTTCTAATATCAAAGATCAAAGTTTAAAATGTGGTTCGAATAGATTAGTATGTAGTATAGATAAAAATTATGCTGTCCTAGAGCAAAAACAAATGTTAGTTAATATTAGTTAAAAAAATTAAATAAGTGAAATAAATTATCAAAAAACATACAATAAATGCCTTTTTTAAGATTGCCCAGTTTAAGAACGAAGTTAATATGAAATTCATGTAGATTATTATAGTATCCATAACTAATAAAGTAGTCTAAAACAAATGTTAGTTAACAATAGAATAAATTAAATAAATTATTAAAGATATAAATATCTTAAAATATTGCTTAAATCATTGGATTGTCATTAAATTTCCAAAATGTGTCCAAACTTATTATTCAAAATGATTTGTTTTACTAGAATTTTAGAAATATTTAAAATAAAAACATGCAAGATGAAAAATACACTAAATTTTAACTATCAACATAAGTACATTTATATCTGGATTACGGATACCCCAGTAACCTAATATTTGAATAGGGTTTCTTTATACGCCGCCAATGAGGTATTGGCTAGTTCGAAGTATTTTTGATGACTTCTATTTGCTTGAAATTTGTCCGGATGATCACCAACTTTACCAGTTTGAGACGGTTTGGATGATTTTTGAAGTATTGTATATTTCAGAAGGTTCCATATTTACTGTTGGAACTGTTGGATTGTTTATCAGGCATATACTATAATAGGGAGATATAAGTTGTTTAGTTCAGTTCAGTTGCCTTCAGACAGTCGTGCAGAACAGATGAGTATAAAATGCTCTCTTGTTAGAGGTGTGATTCTACGCCAAGCCTTTTATATTGTAATATTCTGTCTCCTTGTACTGAACATTCCTGGATTAGTAATACATTTATATTTTTGGTTTTTTTTAAATATTTCAACAAATTTCTGTTTTGTTTTGGTTGGGAGAGCTACGATCTACTTTTTTTCTACACTACATCTAATGAGAGAGGGATCTACTACTGAAAGATGATTACGAGCGGCTAAGAACATCCATGCAAGCAGCTAGATTCAAACTCTCGAACTCCGGTGCCGAAGAGCAGGGACATCGTTCGACATCGTTCGACATTTTATTTTGTTCCCGTGAAGGCATTCAAATTGCGAATACCGTTCGATGGCAACGATCTCTTTCTCTCTCTGTATATATATATATATATATATATATATATATATATATATATATATATATATTAATATATATATATATATATATATATATATATATATATATATATATATATATATATATATATATATATGTGTGTGTGTGTGTATGTATGTATGTATATGTAACATAGCGTGGCATGCTATGCTACGAACATGCAACAGAGTCAATGGGATGTAGTCGTCATCGAAAAAGAATACTATTTTTCAGGAGAAGTTTTGTAGCATCTTTATTAAGCAACGTACAGAGCAAAAATTCCAACAAAGGATGGTCGCACAGCCTTATATATTCTTGGGGATGCTATCAGTGTGAGAAAGGAATTTGTTAACTCTGCAAATTAGAAGTGCTCTTAAGTATCAAAATAGGTTGGCTAGTTAAGATCGCCAACAGGAAGGAAACAAAAGAGTTTAACGCAGAAAGGCCCCTAAAAAGATATAAATTACACATACACATTTTACATAGAGGTGTTAGTAATTTTATATATATATATATTATATATATATTACATATATATATATATATATATATATATATATATATATATATATATATACATATACATATATATATGTAATATATCAAAATGATAAAATTATTTAACTTTAATATTTCCTTAAAAACGTCCTCTCTCCCATTCTAATTCACTAAAATCTTTTTCCCCAGACTCTACATGTCTTAATCAAAAGAGTGTCATCGACTTAAAATTCTTTCGATCCATTTCCCAAAGCTTTCTGTTCTATAGATGTAAATTTTCTGTCTATTCAACACGTTTTGCAGCTGTCTCCGGCAAATGGCTCAGTGTTTTCCCTGATCTTAACAGTTTAATTCGCTGAATAAGTTTCTTGCCCCTTGGGTGCACCTCTGTTCGAGCAGATTGATTTTTGTGTCTTTTTCTTTTGTCAGTAAGGATGTCCGTTTTAGAAACTCTAAAATAAAGTTAATTAGTTTAGTGGCCTGACTGCGTCTTTCCAAATTACTGCTAAGCAGATCAGGCTTATTCTTGCCCAGCAGCCCGGGCAAGTAAAACCAATAGGGACTACGTAATTAATGTGTCCAACAATTTTATAATTATTGGATTAGATATACATATATGCATATTTGTTGTATGTGCGTGTATATATATGTTTTACATATATAGATAGATACTTAAATAATCCCTGTTTCCTAGAAATATTGGAAAGTAATAAAATAAATGTATAGTGTATCTTTTTGGGAAAAGTAAAATTAGATGTTGTTCTGCAATTTCGCGTTACCCAATATTTCACTGAACGAAACGGTTTTAGATTGAAAAATATTTGATTTTGGATTATAGGGAAGAAAGTATGCTAAACTTGAACGTCTATTTTTATGTCCTAATGTATTTTTCCAGGAATAAAAAGCGATATTTTATATTATCATTTTACCAACTGTAGGTTATCTATCATTCTTCTTTAGAAAAGTATTTATAAGAATTTTTCATCTTAATATCACGTTTACACATGAGTAGGATGTTTTATAATCCAAGATGATCTTTAAAAATATAAGTGATGTTATAAAAAATTGTGAAATCTGGTACGAAAAACTTCTTGAATTAAACAATTTAGTTTTTAAATGGATAAAGAAAATCCTCTATTTTAGTACACTCAATTATTTTACAAAACTGTTTCCTGAACTGTAACTATGTATATTAAAAATGTTAGAAAAGTTTACAACATGGTTTTGTCAGTAGGATTTGAGATTCAGATGTTTGATAAAAAAGTTTATTTAATTTAAAATAAATACGTAGCTAAATGGTTAGGAATCATGCTTATTGCGTAACTGTTCTGGTTTACTATTAACTGTAATTATTTGTGTTTAAAAGTTAACAAAGATTACAACTTGGTCTCGTTAGTATGAGATAAGAAATGATAGTTTGATAAAAAAAATTCATCTCAAGGAAATATATAGCTAAATGGGTATACCTATTGATAATAAATAAGCATATTAACACATTGTGTACGGGTATATTTCGCAGCGGATTGTACCTGGAGCGGCCGTGTTGTGCGTAAATTTAGTTATTCAGTTAAATCTCAATAGATCGAAAATTATTTAATTTTTTATCCAATTTTTATATTCAAATATATAAACAAATATATATATATATATATATATATATATATATATATATATATATATATATATATATATATATATATATATATATATATATATACAATATATATATATATATACATATATATATATATATATATATATATATATATATATATATATATACATATATATACATATATATATATACATATATATACATATATATATATATATATATATATATATATATATATATATATATATATATATATATATATATATATATATATATATATATATATATATATATATATATATATATATATATATATATATATATATATATATATATATATATATATACACACACACATATATATATATATAATATATAATATATAAATATACATACGTATAATAACATTTTCGCAAGGATAAATAAAAGTTGATTTTAAATTTAAATTGATTTTTTTAATCAACCTTCCCGTTTGGTGGTTTCGCATCGACTGATGTAAAAACTAGTTTTTATTTGTAAAAACTAGTTTAAATTTTTCCAGAATCTATGTAGTATACAAGAACATTTGGCTTCGTTTTCGTGTATATACCGTTATTTTTGTATCCACAAACAAACCCTGTTGTTACACTAACCTGTAACGTACTAGTACGTGTCCCGCACTCCAGTACAATCGTTAGAAAAAGTACTAGTATGTGTCCCACATGCAATGTGTTAACAAAGTGACAGATTAAAACTATTCATATCATGAAACATATTTTATCAATACAAGAATAGTCTGTTTCTAATAGTATTCTTTCTTTAATTTGTTCATCACAGTTATTCCAACACGGTGAACCGTGGAAACTGTGAGTCTTGGCTGTGTTACAAGTGTGTTGTGAAAATATTTCAAGAGCATACTACTTCTTCAACAGTGACGGGTTTAGAGAACAAATAAGAATCTCTTAACCATTGATTAACTGGGGTGAAGAAATATAGACCGACCATGTAATTAATATTAAATCACTAAGTTCCAAATCATACAAAATAATTCTCTAGATAAAGTTAGCATTAAGTTCTTACAAGAACCCTAAAATTGTGTAAAATCGATTGATGTTCCCAGGTTAAGTATTTTTCATCTTTTTCTTCTTGAGCGGACTTCCATGAAAGTTCCTTCAAATATCAAAATTAATTAGTCCGAGAGAAGGTGTTCGATAGTCCAGACGAAGAGAGAAGTCCGACGGAACGAGTTCGAGAGTCCAGAACTGTCCGACAGGAAGTGTTCCTGCATCAAATAGCACGGCCGTACCCCAAAAACTCAGGAGGAAGCCCCTGACCAGACCGACGAAAGATCCATAGATATCCATCAAACAGCAGTGTTCCGGGCACACCATTTTAACTCCCCAAAGGTACCCCCTTTTACATACATTTTGAAATTGAGATTAGGTCCTCTCTCTTATATTTACATAATTACTTAAGTATTAAAAAATTATTGTCAGAACTAATTTAGTAGATGCGGATAAAGCCTATTTTATGATAATTAGCATCAGTTTTGTATGTACATAGATGTATATATATTATAATAAATTTATTTTTTTATATTAAGCTAGTTTCGGATGCTGTTAATTTAGCTTTTAGTTTAGTTTCATATGTTATGTCTGTAGTTTCTCAGATCCTATTGTTAAATTTAGTACTAAAATACTTTTACACAACGCAATGAAAATAAAATCCCACTTTACATTTGATCACAAGTTAATACTCAAATAAAAACGAGGACTATACGACAACTATTAAGTTAAATGAGAGCTAATGAGACCGGGACGTACTGATTAAAGTCTATTCCGAACGGATGCCAACATTCATCCCAGTAGCTGGATTCGAACATTCGAACTCCACCGAGAAGCAACATTGTAGGCAATCGATCGGTCCAATTCAGAAATTATAAACAGCCTTACGAATAGTCATTTAGTTAATAGATCATATAAGGAGTACCTGTATTTTTTCACACTGATCTTGAAATAGGGAATTAAATATGTAATATGACTACCATTATATTTCTGAGATAAGATATATTTTCTAGTGATTTCGAAACAGCAGCTAAGATTGATAAAAATTACAAGATATATTCAATTTTATATACCTTTTGCCCTTTAGTTCAAGGTTTTGTGTTCGGGAAACTCCAGGTGTTGCAGTAAATAAATACGCGAGTCTTTTTATTTCCTTTAATTAACAAGCATGTTTTGTGTGTATGAAGTATTCACGCCAATGTATAAATGGTAAACAGACTAGTTTAATTAATATGAATATTGCTTAGATTATATGTTTATCTAAATTTCTTTTCCAAGCTTTAATGAAGAATTAAGGAGTAAACTTTTATGTTAGCAGTTTATTATTTATGTTAGAAATATCTTGTAAAATGATTCGGCTGGTAGTAAATGCTACTGTAATTAATAAAAAAACATTCTTAAGAAAATTGGCTGTATGCTTTACTAAAGCTCCATTTTCCTTACACCGTATAAAATAAGGGAATAAATGATAAAGTATATCTTTTCATTTACGTCTTTAAAATCTTCTACCGTGATCTATTTAAATTTTCCAGTCTTAGGTTTTTTAACTAGTAAAGATGAGTATGTTTTATGAAAGAACATATTAAATTTTGAATGTGCTGTGATGTAGTACATTGCTGTTGTTATTTCAAAGTCATTAAAAACCCAAGTTTGCTTTATATCGTCTTTAATTATAGTAAAATACCGTTGATCTATGTTACAATGTTTAAATATAGAACAAATGACAAGGAAATATGCTAAAAAATATTTAAAAAAATTAAAAAGTAAAAGAAGAACTCCACGTGCTACGTCTGAAAAAAAAATTGCCAATGTCCAAGAGAACGCTGCATTCTTTTTCTTCCTTCTTTCTACTCAGGTAACCGTATACTTTTTCCATTATCCTGTGCTGATGTGTTCGTTGTTCCATTGTCCTTTTTACAATGCGTCCTTTCCCGGCTCTGCCCAGAAGGACCAGGACTCCAAGGATGGTCCTGAATCGCCTCCTGGAGACCAATCACAATTCTCCAAAACTTGGTGAAGTTTAAATGCAATTATTTTCACTGGCCACACCACACGCTTCCTGGAGTCGCGAAAAAAGACTTGGGCATTCAACCCACAACGTGTGACAGCGGCGAGCAAATCAGTTTCGCAAACCTTATGTCAAACATAGCTGCACTCTCACAGAATATATTTTATTTTTTACGAGAATGTTTAGGCAAAGAAGTGTAATGCAGTCAGGTGGGAAAAATAAGTTAATTTAGGAGACAATTCAAAATTAATTGCTTTACGAATACTATAATATACATATATAATATGATTATTTTATTAGTTTCCTATACTAAAATGTGATACATTACATTATTTTTAAATTCTTCTCAGTTTAGTTTCTGATGGTTTAGAATGCTACATTCTGCTATATTTTACTACAAGAGGGCTAATTTGATTAGTTATTACAGCTTAAAGGCAATTGCAGTTACGAACATGCCGGCAGGGGTATTCGAACCCACAAAATTTTGTTACAGAGCAGTGCCCTATACATCCGGTTATCATTCTGCTATGCTTTTTATAATAATATTTTAGAATTTCTTTTTAAATGCTCTACTTTAAAAAATATTTATTTCTAACATTTTAAGGAATATATTTTTAAAGTAATACAGAATTATTACTCACAAAATGAAAAAAATGAACTTCACTTATCCTTAAGATGACTATATATACAAGAAATTAAATTTTTATATCAAATGGGAAATAAATATTTTTTCTTAAAACCTTAATGTTTAATGGTATTTGACATTCAAAATATTGTTAACTTATATTTCATATAAAGTATAGTTTTCTAATTAACAAATTTCAAATGTTATTTGGCGGGTAAATGGAATTTTATTTATTTTTCATGGCGTTTACTTTTTTAAAAGGTATTGCATCATATACCAAATCGAATTATTTTTATTGACTGTTATTATAAAAATATACAAATACTTTTATTTTAAACACAATAGAACTTTTTATTTTACACTGAATTCAAAATAAGGTTTTAAATTGAAGACTTTTCAAGTCGAAAGGAAACTATTTCCCTTTAAATTTGCCTTGAGTTAAAGTTACTCAATAAAGTTTGCCACGAGTTAAAGTTACTCAATATGTGTATTTACCAAATTTTATACCTCATTAGGATAAAAGGATAAGAGTTTACTGAACTCGCAATCTTGTCTCGTGGATTTAGACCATGATTGATATTAATTAAATGGCTGAATAAATTTAGAACACTATTGTAATTAGTTGCACGAAAGCTTATTAAATCGGATTTACAGCTCGAAGTCCGTTCCAAGCGACCGTAAACATCTAAACCTCGAAATCATAAGCTTCTAAACATTAAATTAAGTAACAATGTAATTTATTTATCCGTTCTTTCTTTTTAAAAAAAGAAGTAATTTTTTCATTTAAATCCAATCAAATCGGGGATTAAAGAAGGTATTTACTAGCTTAGGAGTTACAGCAAGAATGCTCATAAGTTTAAAGATATCATTTACTAATTTAATTTAATTTAATAAATCGGTAGTAAGAATTTTCTTTAAAAAATTATTTAGTAGGCAAGATTTTTATTTTTAGGGCTTTGTTCTTCACTACTAATTGATATGCACTAGTAAATGATACGATAAGATACTAGTAAATAGTATCATAAGAGAATATTAGAATTGTTAGTGAATTGAATAATATATTAGGATAAAATATGTTGCTGGAAAAGAACTTATACAGTATTTTTTATAAGCATTTCGAATATTTTCATTATTCATAAAATTACATTGGTATACAGTATTTGTTATATCGTATACTGACAAGAACATCAAGTGCCCGAAATCACACTGTTAAACAAAATAAAAAAAATCTAACGTGGACGCCACATGACGTCCTTAGTTCTTATTCCGTTATAACCGAAGGAGTGTTATTCAAATGCAATAAACGTACAGATGATGTAGTTTTTATATATGTAGAATGTTTTATTTAGTATAATATGTATTTACAAAGTACACTATTTTACTCAAAATGTTTGGTCAGGAAAAAAGGACGTTTCTCTCGGAACTCTTATTAACCCCTTGACGTGCAAGCTCGAGTAAACTCGAGCGCGCTAAACTGACCAAATTGTGCACACTGGAGATAATTCGAGAGGCGTTGTACTTTATGTTTCTATAAATTTTCACACTCGAATGAGATCGAGAATTAAAAATAACAATGTAAAAGGAACAAAAAATCATTTTATTGATATTTATCATTTACATGGGATTGTAAGCTATATCACTTACATATTCAAGTATAAAAAATATTTATTTTTTCTACTTATCACTCACGACTTATCTATTCCCTGTGAACCGCTGTCCGACAACGTATTCAGATTCAGATTCTGATTCGCTCATTTTTCAATATATATTTTACTAAAACATAATGTAAAATAAAATATAATTGTTAACTATTTTATTACTAAGCTCTGGCTGTAAAGACATCCTTGACTCGAGGCGTCACTTTATATACTTTATCCTTGAAATATGAAACATAAGGGATTCATATTTGATACCTATGCATCAAGGGATGACACATCATACTGTCAATTGGTAGATTGCCTACCTATTGAACAATATACTCTTTCGACAATAATAACAATATTCTAAAAATTAGAAATCATACCAATTGTATAAATATCCAATATACTCAAATTTGAATTATTTTTGTATTTTTGTAATTTTCTTGGCAAGACTACGCGGTCTA
>CM063505.1:24687775-24695275 GCA_032207245.1 Pardosa pseudoannulata | reverse complement strand
TCTTTTGTTTTAATTTTCTTTTTGATTATAATTCGGTCGTGTTGTCTTAAGGAAGAGTTTGGGGTGGGGTGGGGGAAGTAAATAAAATAATTTCTGCTTCGCTGATGATTGACAACTAAAGAATGGTTGTTCTTTCCATTTTTTTTTTGCCGGATATTATTAGCATTTTCATTTGTCTCAGTTTCATTTCGATGCATAGTGAATCAATGACAGAATAAATATTCATCCATCTAGTTCCGCATTGGATGCAAAAATAGTGAAGAGAGTGTTTTCTAGAAAAAAGCACCTTTTCACTTCGTTGTAAATTTAAAGAACTGTCTGCAGTACCTAATGTTGTCTGAAGACGGACACACGCAAATTCTGAAATGAAATGTATTTTTAATCCCCCAATATTAATTTCATAACGGAAAAAAAGATTCTTGATTTAGAAAATGCAACTATCTCCGTTTGTGAGGGACAAAATCATTAACTTGTGATTCTTTTCATATTTCAATGGGATTCTCATGAGATGTTAATGACTCATTCTCATCTCTAAAAAAAATTTTTTTTTTTTTGGGGGGGGTGCTTTATCAGAACAGCTTTCTTTATTAGCAGTCAAGGTTTGGTTTGTAGTGCTACGGTCTACTTTTTTGCTACATAAAGGTTAATGGGACTGGAATATTATGTTTAAAGTCGATTCCAAACATTCACGAACATCCATGCCAGAAGCTAGATACCATCCCTTAGATTGCGGTACTAAAGTGCAGCTCCGTACAATTTGGACATTGTCCGACCTATTAGCCCCCAAGAAGGCAGAGCTAAGGCAATTTCCAATGATAATTAGCACGCTTATTTCTCCTGCATTTCAAAGTCAACAGCACTTCTTTTGCTGGCTTCTGAAGCATTACGACGGTAAGATTTACATTGAATGTCGTAATAGATCCATTATTAATGGAAGAAATGCTGATTCTAGCTCCTGCGAAGAAAATAAGAGCTGATGTTTCTTCCCTAGAATCATATGTCTATATTTCATTCATGAATATATATATTATATATATATATATATATATATATATACATATATATATACATATATATATATATATACATATATATATATATATATATATATATATATATTATATATAAATCTTCCTTAAAAATTATTATATATATATATATATATATATATATATATATATATATATATATATATATATATATATATGTGTGTGTGTGTGTGTGTGTGTGTGTGTGTGTGTGTGTGTGTAATAACGTCACCATTCTTATGAAAAATGTGTTTTAGAATTTGTCAATAAGGAATCTAGATTTTCAATGGAAAATAGAAAACATTTAAGTTAAAATTTATCTTTAACAGAAATTTATTATTACATATATATAAACAGGGTCCACCAAGCAGGCGGCCAAATTTCAAGACTGACAATAAAATATCAACTAGGCATAAACATTGAAAGGAGGTAGTTAAATACTACCTTGCAAGCAGGAAAGCTTGGTATGTATATATATATATATATATATATATATATATATATATATATATATATATATATATATATATATATATATATATATATATATATATATATATATATATATATATATATATATATATCAATGATTTTTTTTGAGGAAGAAGATTATCTTGAAGTTTTCCCCAACCCGCAAATCTTCACCTTTTATAGAAAAGAAGGATTTTAGAAAGACTATGCCATTTTATACAAAGGTAACAATTTGTCAAGCAAAAGTTATAGACAGACAATCAAAATACAATGAAAAATACAATGAAATTTTGTGAAACTTTAATTATTTATTTTGAATGTTTCTGACAGAATATACTTTAATTTTGTCTTGCACCTATATGTGCGTACGTACTTCACATAACTCAAAAACAATTAGTGGTAGAATATATAAATTTTGCATTTAGGACTGAATATACTTCATTTCACGTCCAAGCCATTTGTGAAAAACATTTTGGGGCACCTGCAACAAATGGGGTGCAGTGAATTAAGAATTTTACCGAAGTACTATATATCATTTATATAGAATTTTTAAACAGCAATGGAATAGAATAACTCTTTAAAAGCATTAACTCAAGAAGTTCATAAAATGGTTAATGATTTAAGAGTGGAAGTACGTGAAGGGAATATTTCAGACTGTAGCATAATTGTAAACAGGACTGGATTGTATCCCCACATATTTGTCTGTGGAGACTCTTAAAAGACCAGGTGTATAGCCTCTGTTCAGAAACAATTGAATAACTGGAACAGTTCATCTGTTCTGCATGTGAAACCTTCCTCCCTAAGACGTTTACATGGGTTTCTGATAATTTCGTTCTGAGAATACGCCATATTATTATATATGGAAAATATCGTGGTGGATATATGGAAAATATCGTAGTTTAAATATTTCCAGACTGCAGCGTCATCTGGTGTGGAACATTGTAACTAATTTTAAAAGTTTGTATGCCTAAAATTTTAGTATTGTTCCACGCATATTGCAATAAACTGTGTATTTTTATCACTGTCCGTTTAATTTTTACTGATTTTTCAAATATACCTATCATTTTTGAAACACCCTGTAAAATTTATAATTTTAAGGTCGTATTAACAATCAAACTAATAAAAATATGTATAATTTCAAAGGTATAGAATGCAGTTATGTGATGTTCAATAGTTGAGTTCATACAACAGATGAATAAAAATATTTTGTTAACTCTGACTTTTTGGTACATTGTAACTGAAACTTATCTGGGATTAATATCTAGAAAATCAACCGAAAAATGTTTATTAGAACTTATTTTCAGTAAATTAATAGTCCTTTTAAGATCAAAATTTATTTTTAAAATTGAGAGATTTATAGGGTCAATAATAAGCAGATGTTGTACTTGAATAAATTCAGCAAACGTAAATTTTTATAAACATACAATAATTATTAACCACTTCAGAAAATGCCAAATGGTTCACTAATTAAAACTATGCTGTAGTACTTCGTAATCCTTCATGGTAATTAAAGTTTGAAGTGTGTTTCAAACAAGTCACCTGTCACTAATGTGATGTTCAAATTAAAAATGCGTTACGTAATTTGGAAGAATGGCTTCGAATACTGTTTCCACTTTACCGGAAAATAAATATTCATCTTTTGTAGGATTTCAACGAAAAACAAACGGAAAGAGCTATTTAATATGTTTCAGACTGTAGGAAATAAACAGCTAGTACGAAATTTCCTTCTTCTGTCATTGGAAGAAAAAAAATTAAAATCATTCCAGCATTGTATAAAAAATTATGCATTATTTCGTAAAACATCGTTTGAAACAATTCTTATACTTTTACTGACCGAGACATTTCTGTGAAACACACACACACACACATACACACACACACACACACACACACATATATATATATATATATATATATATATATATATATATATATATATATATATATATATATATATATATATATATATATATATATATATATATATATATATATGAAATTCTCATGGGTTTTCACAAGTTAAATCAAGGGTAAAAATTTCCCGCGTCATTTTCCATTCCCCTTTTTAACGCCTAACCTAAATTGACCACTGGGGCTACAGGTTACGCTCTCAAAGAAGGGGCCTGGCCAATTATAAACTTACATGACCCTAACGGACGGTTTAGGAAATTTCTAAATAAAAAGGAGACACACGCTAGCGGGCAGAACGATGGCCGATTGGTTAGTGTGCTGGCCTTTGGATCCGGAGTTCGTGGGTTCGAATCCCATTATGGCATGGATGTTTGTAGCCGTTCGGAATCGGCTTTAAGCAGTAGGTCCCGGTCTCATTAGCCCTCGTGTTGCAAAAAGTAGACCGTAGCACTCCAAACCAAAGCAAAGCACACGCTAGCGGAGACAGATTTTTCTAGAGATATTTTCCCACAGATGTTGACCCAGGTGTTACGTGTCTTGTACATAGAAAATTCATGCTAGCTGACCCTTCAGTTTGTCCCTATGATGAAGTGGGAACCCGTCCTGCAAAGTTATCTTAATAAAGGTTTTTAGCTGAAACGGTATCATTTTTATGGCCAGACTGCAAACCCCCCATCGAGAAGTAGTCAGTCTCATTACACACACACACACACACACACACACACACACACACACACACACACACATATATATATATATATATATATATATATATATATATATATATATATATATATATATATATATATATATATATATATATAATACTTACTGTAAGAACTCCAGTAAACTTGCCACTTGCAATTGCCGAGAATGTTGACTCTATATGTAATAAATATATATGTGCATATATAGATACTCATACACACAGACAGACAGACAAACGCACACACACGTGTGCATGTATTTTTACATATAAAGGTTATGAATTTTATTCTTATATTGTGGTATTATGTACAGGCTTTATATCCAAAGGAAAACAATTAAGTTCTTAACAGGCAACTGGGTTTTAAGAGACAACTGATAGACGAATGACTTGATAGTTTTAGGCCTTAGCTTGCCAAACATTGGCATGTTCTTTAACAGTTGCTGGAGCACGTAAAATAAGTTCATAGTTTTAATGTCCTCCAAGTTTAAACTTCAGATGGCAGGCCAAGCCTGGGGATATTTTCCTTGGTTTCTGTAACTGAATTAGGAGGACTCACTTTGAGATAAATGTCATTTTATCAACCTACTATTGCTCTTGAAGAGGAAAAATCGAGTAGATCAAAGCTCAAGAGCTTAGCTTGATCAAATGGCGTTAGAAACAACAATAACAATTTGTGTATAGTTATCTTATGTTAGAAAGATAACTTCTATGTGCATTAGAATATTTCCAAAACGTTAGTTTTTGTATTTTATTATTCAAAAATTATACATTTCTTGTTTATGTTTCTGTACATTTGACAGTAATAAAATGTGTCCATAAATTTACCCAAATTGAGGTTTATTTCGTATAATTTACTACGTTGCTGAGACATATGAATTATTTGTTTCATGTTGCTTGCAAATTAAGAATAATTAATACAATTAAGAGATAATGATAACAGTCTCAAAATGTAATAAAATTACCCTTTCATCTCGAGATGGATGTGGTATTGAAGAGCATTCTCAGAAAAGAGCTCATGGACGCAATTCTAAATATAACGACGTAAGTGAAAGCAATTGTATCTGCAGTAAATTTGTTAGACTTGCAGCTCTGTGGATTTAATTTAATACTGACTCCATCATTAGCTTCATTACTCTAATGAACAACCTGTTTTGGAGAGTCGTTTTATTATAAGCAGTATAAGCTTTTCGCTGATAAAATGGAATGGCTTCTTACATATCTGATTGTAACAGTTTTTTGCAGAGTATTTTTTGCCACTCATAAGGGCTCAATGAAGTCACCTTAAGCCTTAAAAAAGATAACTTATCAGATATTGGGCGTAGTCATTTCCATATGCGTAATCAGTTGAGTATACAAGAGAGGAGTTTGGGGATTCAAATCCCTACCATTAACTGAAAAATTGTTTATGAATTAAGATATTGTGTTGACTTACACGCTTGTTTCATATTTTGACTTTTCTGGGTTTCTTTGTGAAATTGTAATATAATACGTACTTTATTTAACCATAATTTCCCTTTCGAGTAGCATAAAAAATTTTTCTGTCTGTAGCACTTTCGTCTAAATTCTCATTCCATAATAAAATTTTGTTTACGCCACAGCACGTAATATATCTGTCATACTCATTCATACACACACACATATACTCTACACACTAAAGAGCCAAAACATTATCACCATTCATCGTCTGCTCTACCACAACCACGGGTCAAAGAGACGCCCAAGAGAACATACCTCAAAGCATAATACTGCCACAACCAGCCTGTGTAGGACCTACTATATATTGAGGAAGCAACTGTTTGTCTGGAAGACGGCGTATCCTGACACGGCCATCAGCGTGATGAATGACAAACCATGATTCATCTGACCAGTCAACTCTCTCCCACTGATCCATGGACCAGTCACGATGTTCCCGGTCCCAGCCTAGGCGCATTTGGCGATGACGCTTGGTCAACAAAGGCACACGAGTGGGACGTTTGCTGCTTAGCCCCATATCCAACAGTGTGCGTTGAACAGTGTGCTCCCATACTATTTTACTTTGCTCTGCATTGTATTGGGTTATCAGCTGAGCCACTGTCTGGCTCCGGGTTTGCTTCACCATGCGAGACAGACTCCGATGACCTTTTTCTTTGATAACGTGTGGACGTCCAACACCATGTCATCTACTGCTGGTTTCACCCTCATTCATCCACTTTGCATAAGTACTAACAACTGTAGATCGCGAACAACCCACGAGTCTTGCAGTTTCGGAAATACTTTTTCCGAGCCTTCGAGCCATTACAATCTGCCCTCTATCAAAATCGCTTAGATCCGCAGCCTTTCCCATCATACACAGAAGTAAGTGAAAGAATAATTTTTCAAACTCTCCAGCAACAGTTAAATACCATTTCCACTTGATAACGTGCCTTCCACGTCATCCAGACGAGTTCACCTCAAAATGTAGGGGTGGTCATAATGTATTGGTTCTCGAGTGTATATATAAATACATTGTGTATGTGTGTATGTTTTCATGTATACAGATAAAATAATAGTAAGATTTTATACAGATAAAAATGCTTTGTAGTATATTCCTTTTAAAATTTGATACTAGTTTGACGCTCTTTGATAGTTATCACCACAACAGTGTTTAAACAATGTAAAGAAATCTAATTCCTGAAGATATGTACACATACACGAAAAGATATACATGTATATGTATGACAGGAATTTTCTTAAATTTTCGTATGCTTTTAAATGTACATTATTATTTTTAATTATAATTTTATTATAATTTTAAATTATAATTTGTATATGTATCACGACTGATGTTCTTTCCTTATAATAAAGTCTCAAGTCTAATTACTATAATCATAACAGAATGATAATATTCACAAAAGGCAATAAAGTTCTTCTTTTGTTCCCAGGCGGATACATTATTGCAGAAAAATTCTCAGAAAAACTCAATGACGCATTTCCCAAATTAACATAACTACTAAAAGTATCAAGAATATCTGTAGTAATTTTGCAACCCTTTCAGATTCAGGGATTTAATTTGATACTGCCTTCGTCATTAGCTTTCCCATCAAACTGACTACAGAGACTTTGTCATTCCCAGAATGAGAGTGGACTGTTTTACGTGAGATATTGTTTTAGAATAGTATTTTGGTGTGCGAAAAATTGCTAGAGGGTTAATAATTGTAGCACTTCATAGCGTAAAAGTTTGAATGAGCCAAAACGTTTCCACGAGGACAATGATGGAATAGGAATAGAATTGAAAGTTAACGATTTTATATAAGGAAAAAGGAAGTTATTACACTTTTTGAGGAATCAAACTATTTTTTCCCCTTATTTTAAAATTATCACTAAATGTTGACTTAGAATACGGTACAATTATGGTATATTCTG
>CM063505.1:24682775-24685275 GCA_032207245.1 Pardosa pseudoannulata | reverse complement strand
TATGACTCTTTAATGTCAATGTTGCATAGTTAATAATTAAAGTATTTAAATTATTTTTCAACTCATCAAAATTTTTCTTTTTAATATTTATAATCTCCTATTTCAGTTGGAATTGAAAGCCTGCAAAAGTCTTTAAAGAAAACGGAAAGATATAAACAACATTGTCATTATAAAATAATTAAAAAATATTCTTTTATCCCTGATTTGAAATCTATTATGATAATCATTAAAAATATATGTATAAATATAAGTATATATATACATAAAGATATATATATATATAACTTGAATAATAATCAAAATAGTACATATATGTATATATATATATATATATATATATATATATATATATATATATATATATATATACATATATGGGTGTGTGTAATGTAAAAATTTATATATTTTTATCTTAATTAAAATTACTAACTCCTGTATTAAAAACACCACCAAGTCCTCGATTTCTCTGTTTCTAGTAGCCTAACGGCGTTAAACTATTTGTAATAGATAAAATCTCCTTTCTCTTGGCAGCCGAACGATGGCCGAATGGTAGAGCGCTGCTCTTCGGTACCGGAATTCGCGGGTTCGAATCCCGCTACTGGCATGGATGTTTGTAGCCGTTCGGATTCGGCTTTAAACTGTAGGTCCCGGTCTCATTAACCCTCGTGTGCAAAACAGTAGATCTAAGCGCTCCTAACCAAAACCAAAAACCTTTCTCTTGGCAATACGAACTTGCCAACCTACTTTCACTGAAATAAGATTTTTAATATTCTCACAACAACATTCTTAAGTCTGCACCTAGAATTACTTACGCACACTGGTGGCGCCCATAAGGTTTTAAGAGGCCGCATGGTTAATTTTGGTGGGAGTTGACTGCTGGAGATGACCAAATAAAGCTGCTGCTAATTTTCCTTTGAAAATCTTGTCTTTCTCTCGACCACGACAACATCACTTCGGTTCCAACTGCTGAAGTTCACGGTTGAGGCACAGCGTGTTCATCGCAATGTTTCATATATACATATATATATATATATATACATATATGTATACAAATACATATGTATATATATATATATATATATATATATATATATATATATATATATATATATAATATATATATATATATATATATATATATATATATATATATATATATATATATATATATATATATATATATATATATATATATATATATACATATATATATATATATATATATATATATATATATATATACATATATATATATATACATATATATATATATATATACATATATATATATATATATATATATATACATATATATATATATATATATATACATATATATATATATATATATATATACATATATATATATATATATACATATATATATACATATATATATATATATATATATATATATATATATATATATATATATATATATATATATATATATATATATATATATATATATATATATATATATATATATATATATATATATATATATATATTGTAGCGTACTGGGGCTCTAAGTGAGTCCGAAAAAAGGATAGCGGAGGCCTACGTACAGACTATGATATTTATTAAGAAACACGATATTGAAGTTATGATGAGATACAGATGAAACGATGAATATCTACAATGAAAAAGAATGATCGATGCAGGACATCAGCTTAATAAGAGAAAAAGAAAGGGTGGGGGAGGACACTCTCAGTCGCTCCCTCGAAATCTGGGCCGATGAGTTCACACACCAGACTCGATCGGTCAAAAATCCTCCCGAGCCTCGAACCCTACTCTTCTTATATAGTCGTCTCCCCGCAAGAATGTCCGTCCCAGCTGATCGGACAGATGGTGGATGACGTGTTGGGGAAAACGCGTGTCGGCTCTCTCGCCAGCAGGTGTCATTGAAGATTGCAGTCATCGAGAGCAATCTCGCATTGCCCTTGGACAACCCTTGGCGAACAAGATAAGAAAGTATTGTGGCTTGTAGTATTGTTGCAATGTAGAGGACTTGCTGTAGTGTGAGAGTCTTTCTTCGGGATGCCATTGAAACTAACACTGGATACAGTTCGCTAGCATCCCAAAGAATGTCTCAGACAGAATGATTTGAGATGGTCTTCGATGTCAACAATCCTCCATTCAGCATCCCATTATACGCTAAACAACGGCCTTTAACTATGTAAAGAAGACTCCAGTTCGAAAGTTCACAAAAGGCACGTTTGCTGTTCTTATACATCATGCCGTCTTTTCTTGAGGTTTTAGTTAAGTCTGTATCAGAATTTAATGTAACGAGAATTCGTTACAATATATACATATACATATATGCACACACTTTATATATATATATACTATATATATACATATATATATATATATATACATATACATATATATATACATATATATATATATATATATATATATATATATACATATATATATACATATACATATATATATACATATATATATATATATATATATATATATATATATACAT
>CM063505.1:24662775-24675275 GCA_032207245.1 Pardosa pseudoannulata | reverse complement strand
AACTTCCATAATGTCGAACGTGTGTGAATCATGTGTAAGATAACATCTCATAAAAAGCAATTTTTTTGTGTGTTGAAATGCAGTATAGGAAAATCACAAGTTATTCCATTGCAACAGGAGGGGGCTTTGAGAGAAATAAGTTTCCTACTTTTTGATCTTATCACAATCTTTATCTCAATATCTTTTGACTATTGTATAAATAATGTTATATTGGCCTAGTGTTTGAGAAAGAAGAAATTAATACTCATTAATAAACACATGGATAAATAAGTCTTGATTAAATGAATTTATATAATTAAATAAGTCACTAGGGAATACAACTGTAATCAACTTATCATTTGTAGATATCGAAGACGGCTCTCGAGTCTGCGCCGGCTCTAAAAAACAATATGGCGATGAATTTCTCAAAAGGTCTATCCCGCAAGCCACGGATGCCAGTAGTATTCACCTTCTACTCTCCTTTGGTAACAACCTTGTCCTCTAAAACAATAAGACTGCCTCGTGGAGAAAAAACAGGGGTCCACTCCAGAACGGCGGGAGGGTCAGAACCCCCTTACACTAACGGACCCTTCTATTGGTTGGGAGAAGTCCAAAGCTTCTTTATAGTTCAAATCGGTCCTGTTCTGGTATGTCTTTGACGATGACTCACGGGAAGAGGTAAAAAAAGCTGAACCGAATTTAACTTATTCTTACAACTATAAATGCAAAACTCAGATTCTAACCATTGTGCTGGTTATGTCTATTTGCAAAATTTAGCATATTTAATATTTTCACTGTTTTTTCTTCTTTTCATACATATTTTGAAAAAGAATCGTAGTTTATAACAACTGAAATATCATATGTAAACTGTAATTTACATGAATCTTATGTACTGTAAAAGTATAATATCACCCATTTTTCCTCTTAAATAGATGTAGATTTTCTTTTTTGCTTGCAGATTTTCTTTCATATCATATAAAACCGAAATAATAATAAGTAGTAACATAATGTATATTAAAATATTCTGTAATTATTACTAGATGTTTTTTGTGAAAACATAATGTTGAAAATTGCCCCATTATATGACTGTAATGGAATAAACCCGAAATCAGTTCAACCTAGATATTAGGTTCATGGCAGCTACATGGCCAAATGGGAAAAACACATCAGTCTTTTTTTGTCTCTTGAAAATTTTCTTACATATGACAACAACAATTTACATAGTTTTCCAGTCAAGATAGAGGTTTAACATTTCAGTCTTATATTCTTTTGTATATATTAAGCATGGAAACTTTAATACAAGCAATAACAAATGTAACTATTTAATTTTGTTACTTTATAATATAATCAATTTCTTTTGTCATTAATTATTACATTATGATACATTATGTCTTTTACCATACTATACCGTAAACCACATCATACACTATATCATAAACTACATAATATACTATATCATATATTTTGTTATTATTATATTTATTATTATTAATTATTATGAATAAATAGAAAACTGTTTTGCTCGTAGTAGATGACACATTACATTCTTTAACCATAGTCAGTGATATGGAACTTTTTACATGATGTGCTAGAAATAAATGTTTAATAAAGAAATTGCTTGACCGAAAAAGAAAAAGGTCTTCGATGCAAAACCTACAGGAACGCGAACGAGGATGACCCAACCTGAGATAGACTGCCTGGAAAGAGACCTTCAGGAACTTAAAGTAAAAAACTGGAAGAATTTGAAAGAAAAATCCTTTGAAAATTTTGAAAGAAAAGACCTTTGAAAAATTTGAAAGAAAAGAATTTGAAAAAAAATCCTTAGAAGTATATTTGGAGGAATGAAAAAAATAATATATGGCTCAAGAGATCAAGTTTAGAACTATATAATTTATATAATGAACCTTACATCATAAATTTCTTCAAATTGCAAAGAATAAAGTGGGCAGGTAATCTAATCAGAATGGACAATGACTGAACAATAAAAAGGGTCTTTGATGTCAAACCTACAGGAGCACGAAGACGAGGGGGGTCCAACCTGAGATGGACAGACTGCCTGAAAAGAGACCTTCAGGTACTTAAAGTAAAAAACTGGAAGAATTTGGCTTCCAGAAGGATGTCTTGGAAAAAGCTTATTGAGAAGTCAGGGCTCATCCTGGGCTGTCATGCTACTGAGTAAGAAAAAAAAAGAAATTACTTAAAAAATCAGTTCTAAATTTTCAGAATATTCTACAGCCTTCCGTAACAAGTTTGCATAATCTTCTGAGATACAAGTTGTAATTTACTCTAACTCATCATCAGCAATAAATTTTTTATAAAACTGCCAACATTTTATGACTTTTCCTACTGTTTGCAGTCGAAGTTAAAAATGCACGTATTCATTATTGTAAATATGAACTGTAAGAGGTGTAAATAAACAATTTCTATCACCTAACACAGGTTTGAAATTCCTCAGAACACGTAGAAAAATCTCGCTTTGCTTCAAAAAAATATCAGCATAAACTATTTAAACCAGTGTTTTTTAACCTTTTTGGCACTATGGACCACTTTAAAATTTTAAATATATCACGGATCCCTCTGTGAAAAAAAAATTGCTTAAACAACATTTATTACAAAAAAAAAATTCCTATTTTATTATTTAATTATTTTAATATTTTTATTTCAATAGTATAAAAAATTTAAAGAAATTAAAATTTTTAATGTGAAAACTGTAACTGCTTTTCCTTGATTAACAGATTGAATTGAGGGATGGTTTTCAACAAAGCAAAGCTCATATCATGTCCAATATTCAGTCGATTTCGATGTTTTCAAGTGAAGTAAAATTCAAAAGCTATTTTGTGTTTCTAAAAATTTCAAATTTTATATGATTTGCGAATGTTTTTTTCCTCGTATTGTAGAGGTCTCTATTGGGAAATGGCGGACAGACGGCTTACAGAGGTTGCCCGTGAGGAAGAAGTTTATTTTTTTTAAATATTGATGCAAACATTTTAAAAATTAGGAGCAGTCGGTGGACCCCCAAAATATGACCCATGAACCCCCCAGGGGTCCATGAACCACAGGTTAAGAAATCCTGATTTAAACGAAAAGTAAACACACGTGAAGAACGGATTAGTTATAATCAGAGAAACGTTACAATTGCACTGAGCATGCGCATGCTTACATATGTAATGCTCATTCAAGGAAATGTAAATTTTAATTGTAATTTCCGCTAATTAATGACTATATGTATACAATAATTAATGCGTATGCATACATATTAATCGCATACATAATACATCGAGAACCACATATATTGGGATTTATTAGCATAGCCAGTAGGAGTTCAATCTGTGAAATCCCATAAATATAAATTTTAAGTAAACTAATATGAACTCTGGTAAAACTGAAAGTTTAAAATGATATCAGAAATATCAAAAATAATGTAATAGAACTCAAATCTCTACCTTTTCAGCAGTTTCTCCATGATCTTCGAGACGACATATATATGTTTCAATTTTTTATGTAGATTAGCTTACGTTATCTAAATTGTTAAATTATTATTTTTAAACAGATTACAAATCAATTTTATGTACATTATTGTACAACGAATTTTCTTACAATATATTATAGATACAAAAATACAATAAATAAAATATAACAGGGAATTTAATACTTGTTTTTAGGTATATTTTATATATAAGTCTGCAATATAATTAATAACGCTCGCATAAACTAACTTAACATAGATTATAATGCTAAAAAACATGGTTACCGAAAAGGAGAATATCGATTTATCTACTTCGACATTCTTTATGTTGAGGAATTATATACACTACAAGATAAGTAACTAGGACTTTGTTATTTCCTTCCTTAATAAAATATTTATTATAAAAAGAATTGCGTAAGATTGTTATTTTCCTTTTGTCAGATTGATAAATTACCCCCCACTTTCATAAACTGTTATCCTAAATTGATTAAAGAAACAAATATCCACAGAAATTCCTTAATTAATAAATACGAAACCTTAATTAATAAATTTTAGTATGCTTATGAATTTCATCACAATAAGAAAATCATCTATCGAATACACGAGAACAATTTTAAATAATAAAAAGCGTAAAAATGTATACTTCCCTTTTTATCTGGTGGCAGATATAGTGTCTACTTATATATAAATGGATTTTCATCCTTTTTGATACAAAGCGATTAAAAACAAATCATAATCCTATGTTTTTTGACAGGTTTCATCGATTTTGGAAGCAGGTGAAGATTTTCTCAAATACATATATACCCTAAAGTGGATGGACGGATGAAACTATGTTGGATACGAAGGAAGACATCTATATGCATCTATCACGATTTTTCCATTAGAGCTCGGTTTAAAGGTAAAGTGTAATAGAAAAATTCTTTTTGAAATATAATTCTTCGATTTCGATTGTTAAGATATTTTTAAAAGCCTAAAGTGTTATTTTATATTAGTAGTTGCTATTAATATTGAGAATGTCTTACAATTATGAATATATCATTAACAAATAAAAACCCGCTCAAGATATTTATAATATCTTGGATATATAAATACCTTTAGCTCTACTATCTCTTAAGCTATTCATAATATCTTATATTTACATTTCCAAATGAGAAATTAATTTGATCTAACATTGCTATTGTTTTTATTGCTATTGTTTTAATTTATTTACCTTTATGGTTTGTTGTTTATTTTAAAGGAGTATAACAGATTTTATCTTGTATTAGTTGGAAAACTTTTCCACTGATACATTATTAACCCCCCCCCAAAAAAAAAAAAAATTGTAATATCGAGAACACATTCACATCTTCAACTAAAAATCAATTCAATCTAATGTTGTTATTATTTTACTTATTTATTGTTATTTATTTTTAAAAAATATAATAGGTTTTATCCTATATTAATCTATGCTGTAAAAACTGCTAGTCACTTTTGTGATATGTGTTTGCCCCTTTGTGATTTCAAAAAATATGTCAAAATCTGTTGTATAAGAACGGACAGGATTCTTGGGATGGAACTACTACCAGTGAACCGAACATTGAAAATTGAAATACTTTATTGTCTAGTACACATGATGCTATTCTTACTCGCCTTCGGATTGGTCACACGATTTTTACCCATCGTCATCTGTTGCTAAAAGAATCAGCTACAGTTTGCGATCACTGTAATGCAGTATATCTGTAAGTCATGTCCTCATCGATTGTCCTTGGTTTAAAAAACATCGTATTCCTCATTTTAACACTTCATCTATTAATATTTAAGATATTTTAAATGATTTGCCTCATCTTAAGCTCTTTCTGATTTTAAAAGACTTTGGCTTTTACCCTCACATCTGAGTTTTGTGCTTCCTCGATGTTTTCTTTACTTTTGGTTTTGCTATGTCTCTTTTCTGCACTTGTTTTGTATATTTTAACTTGTTTACTTTTACCGTCTGTCATCTTTTTATGCTTTTTGTTTTAACTTGATCTTTAAAGCATTGATTTAAGTTTTAACTATTTTTTTGCCCAATATATCCCAGACGGACTCAGTGCCATAAAATTCTAACCAACCAACCAACCAACCAATCTATATTAGTCTAAGAAATTTTTCATTGATATGGAGATTATACTATTAACAAATTACAATTCCTCCAAGATCCCTTACAAGATCCTTCCTTTTTCGCTTTTTGATTTTATCGTCATAAAACTCTAATCAACTAACCTACTAATCTATATTAGTCTAAGAAACTTTTCATCGATATGGAGAATATACTATTAACAAATTACAATCCCTCCAAGATCCCTTCCAAGATCCTTACATAGATAGTGCCATAAAACTCTAACTAACCAACCAACCAATCTATATTAGTCTAAGAAATTTTTCATTGATATGGAGATTATACTATTAACAAATTACAATTCCTCCAAGATCCCTTACAAGATCTTTCCTTTTTCGCTTTTTGATTTTATCGTCATAAAACTCTAACCAATCTATATTAGTCTAAGAAATTTTTCATTAATATGGAAAATATACTATTAACAAATTACAGTGCCTCCAAGATCCCTTCCAAAATCTTAAAACGAAAAATTAATTTGATCTAATTCTGTCATTGTTCTAATTGATATTGTTTTAATAACCTTTTGTTATTTTTTTAATGAAAGCATAAATAATATTTTCTGATCTGAAGTACATCTAATTTATTCATACAAGTACGAAAGTACAAAATAATTCTTGCCTCTATTCTTGCTCTTTTATTCATGCTACTGAATATATTTATACATGAAATAGAAAAATCCTCTTTAAGAAACCAAGTAAAAAGAAAAATCAACGGGATTTAAGTTTAAATTTTTGTAAAATCATGTTTATATGAATGACGCAAAGAATGACTTTTAAAAATTTCGTCATTTATATTGGACGCTTTTGGTCATTTATAGAACTCGGTAAAGATAAATTTGCTGGAAACTGTTGCTAGAGAAATCACATGTAAGTTTAGCCTCAATTTATATTCTGGTGGCACACAAAGATGTCCCTGGAGAAATAAAGAGGAAAAATATATAAAAGTCAGGGCTTAAAAAATCTCTCTCTCATATATTTATATTACTGTTTCTTTTGCAAAGAAGTTGCTTCTGTCTAAAGGGAGTTTTTATTGAATACTTTCCTACACATTTCCGCTGTTAAAATCACAGCAAACTATGAAACTTTCCTTCAATCAATTTATGAATAGCCACCGAGGATTTTCAGCATTATTAGTTATGTAAAAAATTCTTATAGCTATATAAAGGATTTTTTCTACATATTTTCTTCAAATGCCTATGCTGCTCATAAATTTAAGAACACACAGTAAGCTATTATCATATTAATAAGTTAAATTATCATAACATTCTGGAGAGTGTTTTAATTATCTAAAATAGGGGAGAACAACTGCCGTGTATAAGTTAAACCGGAGACAGAACTGACAAAATGAGTAAGAGAAATAATTTTAAACTGATTATAGTAATTATAATATTTTTCGATTGTTTTATTAATTATTATTGATTTAATTATTCCTGAGTTTTAAATGTTTAAACTTTTATCATTTCGTAAGATATATAAACACATAAACATATGTATATATATATATATATATATATATATATATATATATATATATATATATATATATATATATATATATATATATATATATATATACATCGGTGTTAATTGTATACAAAACATTGATAAAAGAATGTGACTGTTATAGAATTTAACCTTTTCAAAATAAATTAATATTTATAGGGAATGATATAGATAATAGAAATTGATTTGAAAAGAAAACAAAATGTTAATAGGATTTCTTTCAGTTGTTTTTACATGATTTTCTATGTTTTAAATGTGTCAATTAACACAACTACTGCTTTATACACTTACTTAAAATATATACAAAAGTTTATTTTAGTTATAACATGTGATATCACAACTATTTTTTGCATTTTCCATTCACGGTTCAAAGTTGGCATTTTCTCAATGTAATTGAATTGTTAGCAGTGCGGCTCGTGTTTTTCCACATGTTGACATCTTGCTGCTTCAATATTCATTATTTTGAGTGTTTTTGTCTTATGGGTTAATTTTTTATAGATTGAATTATTTCGTGATTTCAAGACTACTTACACTCTACAAGAAATCTTCGTAATTTCTACAGTGTGTTTCCATTCAAGGCTATCTCAGTGAGTTACAACTATTTAAATCTATCCAATACCATTGTTCTTCACCGATTGTTACCAATTCTTTCAAGGCATCGCTCAATACTGTCAAGACATTTGAATCGGAGTCTACCACTTTTTCTTTTTACTTCAGATTTGGGAAGCATTTATCATTTTACAAATTTTTCATCTTGCATTTCTGTATGTGTATAAGACATCCTATTTATGAAACTTTAATAATCTTTACTACATACATTATCTATATACTTTATATAATTTATGTATATTGTATTTTTATATTATCTCTTATCCTTCATATTTCGTTTCCTTCCGAAAATATTTTTCAGTATTTTCTTCTGAAAATCAACAATTTATTTTGCTTTTTTTATTGATCAGCATTCGCTACCCTTTAAAACTATTAGTATAACTAGTGTTTTGTACAGCTGAATCTCAGTAACTTTACTCAGAAATTTTGATTTAATTTGATTTGATTTAAATATTATTCAATAAAGCATATATTTGAAATGGGAATTCTGTTTATAATTCTCATTGTAACACCATCATTATTATTTAAACTTTATCTAAGTATTTAAACTGTTCAACACTTAAAGGAAAAACTTAATTATTTATTTTTAAAGGTAGTATGTATGTATTAACATCTGTACTAGAAAACTGTATCTAGACTTAAAAATCATTGTAAGAAATGCATATGATATTTCTTTTGTTGTATTTTTGCATAATACCATCCAGTGGTTGGTAACTTTAATATTCAACATTTTAAATACAGATTGCATATTGTATGGCATTCTGAATATCTATCTAGGCATATAATTTACTATTGCAAATTATAGAGGAATGTTCACTACTTAACTGGATACTAAAACAGTCATATAAAAACTTTTCAATATTTATGGTTAATCATTTTTGAGTTATGTGAGATATTTGCATACGTATATACAGATTTCATGGTGAAATTAGAGAAAATTAATTTAGACATGGATAAGATGGATATTTAAATTTTGAAAGTTTTTCCTTATGAATGTGAATAAGTAACGTTTAATCTATTCCAGATGCATTCAGTCTTGGTCAAAATTGTTTTAAGTTATAACAGTCTTCAATACACAGTTTGAATCTTCTGTGGCTATTGAGTTATGTGAAATACGTAAAGAAGTCAAGTGAAATTATTTAAAATGTGCTCAAATTAAATATTTACAGTTTCAAAGTTTACTTTAACCCCTTCCGGTAAAATGACGAGTCTAGCTCGTCATTAGTTTTTCATTCCATACCGCACAATGACGAGCTACACTCGTCATGCGATTAAAGTTACTGTTAAATATGATAATTAATTTAGTTTAAAATTTCTAGTGTACTGAATTTGGCAACACTTTTATCACTTGTGAAAATCACAAGTCACTATTGCATATTGTTTACTTAGAATTTCTTGGTACAAGTCATTGCCAAATTAATGAGTCAGAATAAAAGAAAACCTATTAAGAAATGCCGTGTGTTACAAGAATCAAATTAAAAGTGAGACTACTTGGCGGTGTAAACAATTAAGAATTCCTTTGCACTTTGTTTTGAAAAGTACCACCAGCTTGAAGACTATTATCTGTATACCTTATTAATGTTTTGCTTTGATATTTTCTTAATTTTACTGTTTCTGATATTATTTAACACTATGTAAAAAGTGGATTTTAATTAAGAATATGTAAGAATTGTAAAACGAAACAAGTTTTTTAAATAAAAATTAAATGGTTATTTCATGCACAGTTTTTCATTATTAAATCATACCGGAAGGGGTTAAAGTAGGAACAGACATAATTTTGAAAGGTGTCAAAATTCTTTGAAGTACGATTTAAACGAGTACTTCAGCTGAAAGCTTTCATTATTACAATGCTACTTTTACTAGATAATTAAAAAAATAAAACATTGCACATTTTAAAAGTCTCTTTATCCTTTAACCGTTACGTTTGATATTAGTTTTTAAATTGAGATGTCACAAAATGATCCTTGGATCTTTTTATTTAAAAAAATATTTTCCGTAAAAGAAAAATCTTTCTTAGTTAAAAAAAATTGCTAATCTCTACCATTATTTGTTTAAATACAATAAAAACCTTTCAAGCTACTATAGTTTGCATCTGAGGTGCTTAGAAAATCGTTAATGTGTGTCTCATAATTTCGTTTCAAGCTGTCAGGTCATTCGATATCTCTAAAAGTGCAAATGAATCGGTTTCCTTTTGATTTAATTTCAACTTTTCTTCTGATTTGATATAATTAACGTTTGCCTGGTAAAAAGAATCCAGAAAAGAATTTTTTTGCAAGAGTACTAGTTTTCTGAAAATATGAAAAAAAAACACTTAATGAACCAATATGAGAAATTCGGTAGCAGGCTAGTCATTAAAATATTGAAAAACGATCCATTTCTTTCACCTTATTCTTAATTTTATTCAAGAGCCTCTTTTCTATAACTTGAATGATTAGGAATAATTTAATTCCCATGGAAAAATGTCAGGAAATTATCCTTAAGCTTTATCAAAATCAATGCTTGAAAGCTTTCAGATTTCTCCAGAAAGTGTGTAATTTATACGCAAAGAAAATATGTTTGTATTACCTGGTTGCTTCAAAACATTTTTTAAATTTAAAAAGATATATTTCCGAAAGTAAAATAGATAAAGATGACAATATTATAATAACTCATATTCCTCGGAAAATTATCTATGACAGCACTTATTCGATGCGTTAATTTTTTGTAACTGTGAATTATGGGGTTTTCCCGATTCCAGTTATCAGGGAATTATTAACCGTATCAATCATTGAAACGTATCAATCATTCATTTTTATTTATTAATGGTATCAGTCACAACTTGATACTTTGAGTATGCATTTTTTTTTATACAGGTGTGATTTATGTACAGTTTATTTACTTACGATATTCAATATAACATGGTACGAGTTTATTTAATTTGTATTAATTATTGAACCCTTATGACACTGTTTCTATATAATATGCATTACATCGCATTTTCTGTTATAAAATTATTTCGTATAATGTCTTCCATATAACGCAGTACGAATGAATCGCGTTAGACGATACTGTATAATTTTAAATTAGCTTTAGAGGCAGAATCATTTAGTTTCTGTTTAGACCTCCAGTATCTTTACTTTATTTAGCTAAAATCTACCCAAAAGACAGATCTTATTTATATAAAAGTCATTAATTTCCGATATTCTATATGACGTGGTACACGTTTATTTGATTTATATTAACACATTGTGTACTGGTACATTTCGCAGCGGAATTGTACCGGGAGAGGGCGTTTTGAGCGTAAATTTAGATTTTCAGTTAAATCTCAATAGATAAAAAATTATTTAATTTTTTAACCAACTATTCGTATTTTATATTGAAATAATATCATTTTCGGAAGGATAAATAAAAAGTTAGTCTTAAATCTAAATTGATCTTTTTAATCGACTTTCCCTTTCTGCGGATCAGCATCGACTGATGTAAAAACTAGTTTTTATTTGTCTAAATTTTTCCAGAATCTATGTAGTTGACAAGAACATTCCGCGTCGTTTTCCTGTATATACCGTTATTTTTGTACCCACAAATAAACCATGTTGTTACACTAACCCGTACTAGTACGTGGTCCGTGCTCAAGTATCAATCGTCAGAAAACGTACTAGTATGTGTCCCGCATACAATGTGTCAATCGAGTTTCTTGTAATACGTATATACAATACGTATTAAATTAATCTGATGTCTTATTTCCCTATTCCTCCCAATGCGGTTTCCATAGATCGAATTTTCTGATAGGAATTAATTCTAAGTTTCATAGAATACGGTTTCCATATAGCGCAATACAAATTAATTTCGCTAGAGGAGACTGTACAATTTTAAAGCTGCTTTAATGGCAGGGACACTTAGTTCCTAATCAGATCTCCAGTATCATTACTCTAACTAAAATCCATCTAACAAACAGGTCAAACTGGTTAACATCTATTTATTTTCGATATTCTATAGAATGAGAAACGAGTTTATATGATTTGTATTAATTCTGAGTTTCTTATAACGAGGTTTCTATGTAATACACATTAAATTCATTTGATATGTTTTATTTCTCTGTTTCTCATAAGGCTGTCTCCATAAAATCACATTTTATGATATAAATTAGTTCTAAGTTTCATATAACATGGTTTTCATACAATGCAATACGAATTAATCACGCTACATGAGACTATATTTTTAAATTTGCTTTAATTGCAAGGGAATCTTATTTTCTTTTCAGATCATCAGTATTGCCACTTTGTTTATCTAAAATCTAAAATAAATATTAAAGTGAGTGAATGAAATGGTAAGTTTCTTACCATTGTCCCAGGAAAGCTACTGGTTTTGAAATAAATACTGTTCTTTGTCGATATAATACTGAATTTTGAGTCACTGAAACTAGACATAAAGAAAAAATTTATTACCATATCAGAGTACTTATATCATAGCAAAAACCTGAAAATCTAAGTAATAATATATTTTATATGTAATAATATCTAAGTCCATAAAGTCTATCTAAAATTATCCCTTTCCTCCATTTATTATTCTAAACCTTAATTTCTCCTCTTGATATTATTTCTATTTTTCCAGCCATCAAATTCGAACAAATAAGTTTTCATTTCTTCAGCTGAACCCCGAAACTCTTTCTCTCATTCTCAAAGCTAAATATGGTATTGCTGGCATTTTAATAGGAAAGTAATATCTCTCTCCGAAAAAATCTGTTACGATCAGCAATAACAGTCAGTCTGAATGCCATACTTTAGCAGATGAAGTAAGTAAAATGTCACTCTCTTTAAGAAATTAATTGTTG
>CM063505.1:24652775-24657775 GCA_032207245.1 Pardosa pseudoannulata | reverse complement strand
TGTACATATTCATTGGTCTCCTTTTCCCCTACTTGAAACCACAAACATGGGAAAACCTAGCCCCTTCAAATTGGGTACCGTCCCTTATGGACCAATAAAATAACTCCACAAAGGTATTAACAAGACTTATTTAATGTCTTGCACAGAGACGTGATTCTAATCTGGAACTGGGATCAGAATCCCACCCGAGAATTCCACACACGATGAAATCCGTTCAAATAATTTTTATGGGTCCTCTTCCCTTTACAAAAGATGTGATGAGGTCAGATTTAAATCCCAAGCAATTTACTTCTCGTTTTATTTATAGCAATTATATTAATTAATCAATTATATTAATTATATTAATCTAAATAGCCTCACCGCATTGTTGTTACTTATCCCCCTCGTGAAGGAAAGCTTACACCAGTCTCCGGCGATCAGATCTGCTTATCTCACTGTTGCCTCCAGGTGGCGCCAAGGCAAATAAGAAGGTGAGCAGGACTGGCAGAGAGGGAACAGGAACAAGGAGAGTAAATTCCTCCCCATTCAAAACCTCAGACATTTTAGGTGTCCACTTCTAAATATAAGTACAATGTAGCAAGTATTTATGAAATTCACTTCCAAGTTCTTGGTAATATTATTCAATAGTTCCTGAAAGAAGCTATCGAGATATATTCTAGTTAGAAACAATTTTAAATTGTTAAAATAATAATTTAGCTAACACTTTAGTTCTAACGATCTAGAATGTTTTTTTTTATTAAAAATGTTACATCTTTCTTTCAAATTTCACACATTTCATAAAAATTATTTCAAGAATTACGATCATGTTCACATTATTGTATTCCTCTGTAATGCACACTTCCAATGTATTTTTTATGATTTTCTGCGAAATTCTTGGTAATATTGTTCAACAGTTAATGGAATCAAAAGGCTTTTGAACATAGCTGAAAACCATTTAAAACACGAAGTGAGTAATGCTTACGTAAATATCCCCCATTCAAAACCTCAGACATTTTAAGTAGCCACTTCTAAATACAAGTACAATGTTGCAAGTATTTATGAAATTCTTTTCCAAATTCTTGGTAATATTATTCAATAGTTCCTGAAAGAAGCTATCGAGATATATTCTAGTTAGAAACAATTTTAAATTGTTAAAATAATAAACGATTTGTTAAAATAGTAAATATAATATAATAATATACTATAATAATTTAGCTAACACTTTAGTTCTAACGATCTAGAATGTTTTTTTTTATTAAAAATGTTACATCTTTCTTTCAAATTTCACACATTTCATAAAAATTATTTCAAGAATTACGATCATGTTCACATTATTGTATTCATCTGTAATGCACACATCCAATGTACCTTTTATGATTTTCTGCCAAAATCTGCTGTAACGCGTACTTCCAATGCACCTTTATGATTTTCTGCCAAATTCTTGGTAATATTGTTCAACCGTTACTGGAATCAAAAGGCTTTTGAACATAGCTGAAAACCATTTAAAACACGAAGTGAGTAATGCTTACGTAAATCCCCCCCCCCATTCAAAACCTCAGACATTTTAAGAGGCCAGTTCTAAATACAAGTACAATGTAGCAACTATCTATGAAATTCTCTTCCAAATTCTTGGTAATATTATTCAATAGTTCTTGAAAGAAGCTATCGAGATATATTCTAGTTAGAAACAATTTTGAATTGTTAAAATTATGTTTAAAAAATGTTTTGAATTGTTATAATAAACGATTTTTTAAAATAGTACATATAATAGAATAATTTACCTAACGCTTTAGTTCTAACAATCGAGAATGTTTTCTGATTAAAAATATTACATCTTTCCTTCAAATTTCACACATTTCATAAAAATTATTTCGAGAATTATGATTTTGCTCACATTATTGTATTCCTCTTTAACGCCCACTTCCAATGCACCTTTTATGATTTTCTGCCAAATTCTGGGTAATATTGTTCAACAGTTACTGGAAGCAAAAGGCTTTCGAACATAGCTGAAAACCATTTGAAACACGAAGTGAGTAATGCTTACGTAAATCCCAAATGGTGTTTACGGGAAAAATTCCCGTTAAGCGCTGAAGGAGTGCATTGAAGAATAATGTAATCCTCTGAATTCTAGAAGAGTTTAGTCCGTCAGTTTTAGAAACTCTAAAACTGGTGGACTGGATTGAAAAACAAAAATAAGCATCAAGTATTTTTAAAAATTGTTTTACAGAAATAGACCTCAGTAAAGAGATTGAGTTATGAAGGGAAATGCATTCATTCAAGAACAATTTCTACAAATGTTAAAAACTTGTATTTAACACTTTTAAAAAAAGGATTAATACTGTTTTCGGAATAAAAAAATGTTTAGATTTATAGATGACAGATTTATATTTGTTCTTAATTCTAAGTTAGAATTGAATTTGAATTTTTTATAAGGTATATTGTTTATTTCCCTTACAAAATTATAAAACTATTTCATTTCCCAATATTTTTATTTCTTTACCTAGAGTATATTTAATCAAATAAGACAGCTAAAAAAGAGTTTGAGGAATGTTTCTAGAACAAGTTTTCACTTTCATCAAAGGTAGATAACAATTCTATAAACAATCTGCCAATTTCGTAAGTATCCGCTATTATATGTAATTTTCCATTTGGATAAAAAGGATTTTTCAAGATAATCCTATAAATTTAATTAATTTTTCTACAGAGTCATCCTATTGAAACACGACAGTTCGCTTTATACTTATGCTATAAAAATTTACTTTACAGTGTTTACATGAGATACAAAATAAATCTCTTATCACGAAATTTTTCTTTTCTTACAAATGGCCTCCTGTGATGTCTAAAATGACAGCCGATCAGTAATAATGACACTAATGATGCCATTAATCATTTATCGCTAATGATGTTGTAATATTCAAGTTTGCTTACATTTCATACTTTTTACTCTGTGGTCTCCCTAGCTTACGATATTTATCGATATATATTTGACAGTTACGGCAGGGACGTTAATGGATTATAAAATCAAAAATCAAACAGTTATAACTCTTGTTTAATTCATTGTTGGTAACTTTGAGGAAGTTGTTAAATTAATTCTGTAAAAGATTTACTATTCAAAATTTTCGATATCTTTATTATATTTTATATTTGTAATATTTTGTGTAATCCATAATAATATAGATTTAAGGCAGAGTAAGTTCGAGTGGTAGGTAATAGGTGGTTAATATGGATTACTCAAATATTTTGCCTGTTTGGTGCTGTTATATAACGGTGTCTACTTAAAACGCATCACTCCAGAGCACTTCAAACAGTCTTGCCTCGTTTGAGGCACGTGTTTAAGTGTGAATCATTTATTATTTTTATCATCAAGAACATTCTTAGGTAAGTGAAATATTTATTAAAATCATTATAGTATTGACGTTAACTTACGTTATGATTACAAAAACATTAAACATTTGTACTGCACAGATATTTCGTTTTTTATTTTACTATAAATTTCGTTTAGTGACACTGTTTCTTTCTTTATGGTGGTGCGGGTAATATGGAATAGTGATCCCATATGGCCCTTGATTTATACCAAGTTTTCTACAATATCTGCGTTGTTGCTGGTGTGAAAAAAATATAACTGAGTTCAATACAGTATATTTAAAATTATTTTTTCTGCAACTAGTACAAAGAAGTGTCACAACAAGGAAGAAGAGAATAGTGTGAAACCGGAATCTAAAACCATAGCTATATTTTGTAACTTATGCTAAAAATATTATATTTCAATTAATTAAGTGCATTATAAGAAAAAGTTTTAGAAAAAATTAAATAAGTTCTTATATAAATTTGTAATTTAAAAAATTATATCTATTATATCTCCTATTCCACGCGATAAACAATTGGACAATTTTTATAGAACGGTAATTACAAATTCCAATTTTGTTTTCAAAGTAAATTATACGAAGTGACTAAAAAGACTCAACTTAGTCATTAAAAAATAATTAGTTAAATTATGATATTATTACCTCACACATGGCTGAAATAAAAATTGATATATTTTATATTACCTGAACCTACTCTATTAATATACGATAATTTGCACATCCAGAAAGTAAGTTTCCCGGTGTTTTCCACTTTAAAGTAAACTTAATTAGTCGTGTTAATTGCGCGTGCGTAACAGATCTATGACGTATTAATCATATGCCAGCTGGACGAGTCCGGATTCGTGCCAGTAGCAGAGTTGAAGTGCTCCGAAATGGAAATTCTAATTCCTTCTCTCGCCGCCTACAATGTTCGGTCGGTGATCTTGAATGCACAAAGCATTGCGCCAATTGAAATTCATCGTCAACTCTGTCAGGACTATGAGCCGAAACTGACACCTGAACATAAAATTCAACTCTTAGGAGTAGTACTGACATTTCTGCTACGGTATCACGATGACAGCGACGAGTTCCTCGACAGGATCGTCACAGGCAATGAGATTTGGATTTCGCACTTTACCCTGGAAACCAAGCAGCAGTCAATGTATTGGCATCATAGTGGGTTGCTCAGGACCCAATTCAAACCGACACTGTCGGTATGGAAAGGGTTGTGCACGGTGTTCTGGGACAGGAACGCTGGTTCCATTCACAAGAGGCAGAGTTCTACAACAGAGGTAAAAAAAAGTGGATGCCACAATACGACAAGTGTCTCAATTCTGGTGGTGGCTATTCTGAAGAATAGCTGAAACATTGCTGTACTTGTTGCTAATAAATATGTGAGTTCTTTTTTTCCTTTTAAATAGGGAAACTTACTTTCTGGTGTGCCTCGTATTTGCCGCAGAAATGAGTCATGTATTAATGGTCTAAAACACAGTTAAAATTTTAATATTAAAAAAAATAATTTTCAATATATTCCGTACTTTTAAAAGGTAGGAAACGATAAGAAGACCTAGGGATTTAACTGAGGTCCATGAGTTGGAATCCCACTACTGGAATGGGTGTTTGATTCTTTCTAGAATCAATGTATTAAAGAGGTTAGATTAAGCATTCACAATTAAC
>CM063505.1:24630275-24647775 GCA_032207245.1 Pardosa pseudoannulata | reverse complement strand
ATGCACATATATATTTAACAAAATTAAATATACTTGTTTTAAACAATATTAAACAATATAAATTAAGAATAAATCTACTAGTAATAAATTTTAAATCTACTGGTTTTGTGAAATTTATATTCTGTTCAGCATCGGGAGTTATAGTGCTAAATTTATAATTTTTAGTTGATACTTAAATTAGGGAATGAAACTTAAATCAAAACATTGAATTTATTTTTTTAAGATCACACTGATTCCTTCAAAAATACACACACATATATATATATATATATATATATATATATATATATATATATATATATATATATATATATAAAATGATGGACGCCTAATTTAATTATAAACGTTTTTGTGATTCTTTAGAATATACCAAAACATAAATAGCTCGTAAAAGGCTAGAAGACGCAGTGAAATTACTAAATAAGAACTTTATATTTGTTGTTAAATTTAGACGGTCTGTTAAAATTTTTAAGACTGCTTGGGATAATTTATGTCGAAAGGGAAACGTACATACTTCTTACAGGAGATTTCATTAATTATAATTTCTGTGACAATTTGACAATCATAAAATATTAGCTTTATATCATAAAGAAGGTGATAGAAAGTTAAAAAATTTATTAATTACAGGTATCATGACACTATTAAAGTTTTACAAAAATTATGACAAAATATGCATTTAATGACAGATAATTTATCGCAAAAGAGTGAAACTAGTGCTGAACTAGTACTTTCAGCTCTAGTGGAACTAGTGCTGAAATATTTAATTAAATCTAAAACGTAACAGAGTCTACTGATTCCAAATGAAATAAATATGATTTTGTTTAACTATACTAATATTAGACACTAAAATTAATTTCCACTAGTATAAATTAACATACATAATTTACTTCTAAAATAGCTATAATTTGTGAAACACAACACATTCAGTAAAGTAGATAATTTTAAGTTCGTGATATGTTTCAAATAAAAATGTTATGTATTCAACATTATGATTTACTCCCTAAACTTCTGATTATTTACAAAAGGAAAATGTAGAATGGTTTGGAAGATTTATACATCTTAAGTATTAAGTATTAAATATTTCAAGAATATTTCAAAAAATATTTCTTTTTGAAGTATTAAATGTTTTAAGAGTTTGATAAATAATAAACCCTTATACTCTATTTTAATTATTTTTTAATTATAATATTTTAAACTTAATTTTAACTGAAAATAAAATTTTTGATATGAGAATTAATTATTTTCAAATATACATGCACAAATAAATCAATGTGTACACTAATATACATATGCATATATATTTACAGACTGTGCACACATAACTTCAAGATTCAGATATAAAAAGATAATATAAAAAACTATAAAAAAATTAAATGTAGTATAAGGGGTCATTAAGTTGAAAATATGCCATAAATATCTGATATGATTTTCATTTCTTACTTATAACAGAATGAAATTTCAATTTGTAATGCACATGTATTTTTTAACTAAGCAGCTAAGTTAAACTGTATTTTATATTTATTTCATGCTATTTATATACGAAAATTGTTATGTACTGAATATTGTAAGAACATGTTGAAAACAAACTAAGAGAACTACTCTAATTAATTAAAGGAAGGGAGCTTTTAATTGAAATATTAAAAATCTTTAAAACAAACTTTTAGATAATTAGATTTATATATCTTCTACAATTTCAGAACTTTGAAAAATTACTGTAACATGTAAGAATAGAAAAAATTTTTATACAAAATTTATTTACATTTAGTTTGAAAAATACACCTGTGACACGGTAATCTTTTCTCTTTTAGAGACTATTTTTGAAGAACCTTTAAAAATATCGATACACTTCCTATCTTTTTCTGTACATTTCAAAAATCACATCCTGTATAAAAATTTATAAAAGTGTTACAAAATTTTAAAATCTATCTCCGTAAAATATTTTTAATGAAATACTTGTTTCTCATACTTTTCAAAAACATCTTGGAGTCATTGATATCATCAGTGAAATTTGAAGCAAATATTTAGTGAATCTTGACTAACATACCCAGCAATTAAATTTGTGTAAAGAATGCATATTTTTGAAACATTTGAAATTCTTTTGTTATACATTTATGTTGCATTTCATTAGAAAATATGCTTAATATTACCTTCTTCTAGCATATGTTTTTACTTTTATTTTTTTTCTTTCAATTATATGTATATTGTCATATAGACGATTTATTTAAAGTATCAAGATTATCTATTACTTCAAATTTTTTTATCTCATACTATTTATGAAGTAATTTTAAAAATAAATGATATTTTAAAGTCCTTGAAGAGAACATAAGAATTGTTTAAATGCAGAGCAATAAAAATAAATTGCATTAACTAATATTCTCCATTACTTTTATAAAGCGAATAGATAATGTTCAGTGAGTCTTAAAAACATACCCACATCTGATATTTGTGTAAATAATATAATTACATAATATTCCGATGATTTTGAGGGAGAAAATTAATTACACACACTTTATAAAACTATTTCATACCCTCAATTTTTTAAAATTATTTTGTTATAATTTTAAAATGTATTGGATTGAAAGATATATTTTATATTCCTCTTAACTGTTGTTCAGTTAAAATTTCAGAATTATTTATCTCGATCTTATACTATTATTTCACTAATTATTAGAAGATGTTTATAGTTTTGGTTATGGAGCTCTATGGTCTACTTTTTGCAACACGAGGGATAATGAGACCGGGACTTACTGCTTAAAGCCGATTCCGAACAGCTACGAACATCCATGCCATAGAGGGATTCGAACCCACGAACTCCGGTTCCGAAGGCCAGCCCCCTAACCATTCGTCCATCGCTCGCAGATATGTTAATGAATCAGTTTAAATTATAAATTATAATTAAAGTTTCATTTATAATTTTGACTCATTTAAAGTCTCATTTATAATTTTAAGGGAACATACGAATATTAAAGTGCAAAGCCGTGAAAATAAATTACATCAATTAACATTTTGGGTTAACTGTAAAACTTAAAGGGATAAAACATCTTTAAATCTGTCTGCAGCGAGCATTTTTTTACAAATTATTAGAATCACTAGGTATATCTTTAGTATGAATTTTCTAAGTTTGAAGTTCATTTTACGTTTCTCTAAGTTAATTTTACAGGTATTTATTAAATCAATGATGATCAATCTATCAGCCACTACGGTTCTTTAAAAATAAATAAATTTACCTAGTATTGTATTGTTAATAGCAGTTTTAAAAGTAGAGAATCATTGGTATGAATCTTTATAATTTTAATATTCATAACTTGTGCTCAAAATTATGTGTAAAATGTTTAATTTTAAGGTAGATTTTCGGAACATAGATACATTTTATAAACTCCAATTTTTTAACTCCTATTCAAAATACCCTGCTTTGAATTATCTTCGTATCGCCTATTTTAAATATCCATGTGGTAATTTAAAATCTATGCTTCATATATGGCTTCAAATTTGATCTTTCTCTTGATAACAGATGATAACACAATACTTAAAATTTGAGAATGTTTTAATTTTGCTGAAGTAGTGATTACAGAAACAAAACGTTTTTTTAGTGTTTTACTTTTTCTTTCCAAACTAATAGTTCTTAGATATAATATTTATGATAATGTAAAATTTTAATATAAGAATATAACTGATCATCTACATGAACTGTTTGTTTTGTTTCATTTTTTAAAAACCTAAGAATGATTTCCTTAAGGAATTTGGACCGCACGACCAATGTGTCGCATATATATGCTCTTCTTGATATCTCGAAAATTGCCCCCATAAACAACTTGCACCCGGCGTTCCTTGGGGAAATAGGAGCTGGCCGGGTAAGGGGGGGTGATAAAGCTTTTCGGATGTTTGCTTGTTTGAGTTTTTGCAGGCTGGCAGTACATCTGGAAAAAAGGATTTCTCTTTTCCAAAGGGATCAAGTGCTGACCACCCCACCCCCCGTAGAAAGGAGAGAAAATTAGCAAAGAACAGTTGGATTGTGGCCGCCTGCGACTTGGAGACATCGCTCTGTTTTGCAGCGTGAGAATGTTATGTTGGCTATAAAACGCTCAGTTAATCCTTTCTGATTTTATACAGGCCCTGAGACAAATCAATATGTTATCTTGATTTACTGTAATGTTTTCGTTAATTTTTTGTAAATAAATATTTTGTGTTGTCCGTCTAAGCTTTGGATGATTTATTTAGCCTATGCATCCCAGCGGCGATCTACGAACATACCTGCCTAAGTAAAGTAGGCGGCCAGGTCCCACGCAAGTATTACACCCCAGAACAGTGTGTTATTACAACGTGGCCCTCGCAGTGAGGTGGCTATCACAAATATTTTACCACAATTTACTCTCAGTATGTGTAAATATAGTATACAGATATTTCATTTAAATAAATAAATACGGAAGAGAAAAAAATTGTGTTTTAGGTTTTTCCACATCTTTGGCTATTTCCAGTATTTATAACTTAAGTTTCTCTCTGATTTAAGACGAATTTTTAACATTACAATGAAGAATAAATTTTGCTTTCATATGTAAATTGATTGAAATTTGAAGGAAAATTTACCGAAAAGAAAGTAAATATGATTGGAAAGTAAACAGTCATACTAATTATCTAAACAATTACTTTCTAAAAAAAATAATGTCAATACAGAAGGGAAAATATCAGTGATCAGGTTACTCTTCCATTTTTCTATTTTGCTCAATAGCACCTTTTAAATTTCAAAAACTATTTAAAAATCTAAAAAAAACTATGTAGAATAATCAAATAATTTGAAAACAGAAATTTTAAAGTTTGAATAGTAATTATGAAATGTCTTTTAGTTGAATATTAAAATTTAGTTGAAATCTTGAAGGGTTATACGGCTAACAGATAACTTTTATACACGATAAAATAAATGCAGTATATAGTTTACTTCATTTTTTTCTTTGTTAATTTTAAGAGAAGACATAATGTCCGAAAATATAACATTTATATTGTAACATTTTTGGTTAGTAATATAGCAAACGATAAGGCGTTTAATAAACTGGAAATATTTTCGACATGTTATGATAACTTATAAGATTATTGATAACCATGCTACAATTATAAATAAATTATTAGTACTGGTATTAAAAGCATTTTGTTTGATTATATTTTTACTACATTTCTTTAGGTTGATGAGAATGGCTGTAATAAATTATCAGTTAGCAAAATAATTTAAGTAATTAAGTTAATTGAGTGTACTTTATAGAATCTTAAGAGGGGTTTGGTTTGGTTGGGTTTGGAGAGCTACGGTCTACTATTTTGCACACGAGATCTTAACCCTTTAAAGAACGGTGGTTTTGTAGCGAATCCACCTGTTAAACGTTTCTTTTTTCTACTTTTTAAAGACATATGACCGATTTTTTTAACATTTTCTATGTTTATGACATTTTAAACTTACAGCAGATAAAAAACACTGCACTTAATTCATTTTTCCATTTGAAATATGCATTTTTAAACTTGCTTTACCCAGAAAATTTAGAAATTCCATTTATCTTCCTTATGACCTCAAATACTTATATTTATCCAAATAACAGGTAAAAACTGTTTAGCTATTTTTTATTATGCACGTTTAATGATAATTATTCATTGTACTCTCACCTTATTGAAAATTTAATTAAAGTATTATTTTCGCACAGTAGAAAGGGATAATTTTGCATTAAAAATAGCCCTCTAACCTTTCTTCCTCCCAATCAATGCACTTTTTTTTCATGTATTTTCACATTAATATGGTTCATAAGTAACATTTAAAAACTAATTTTATTAAATCCTAAGAAATTTATATTAGTGTCCTTTAAAGGGTTAAGAGGGGAGCAGAGTTAAAGTAAAGATGTATCTTCAAATATACCTGCTTTCAATTTAACGCATTGATAATAAACCCTGTGGGTTAAAATAATTCTACTCTACTTGGCATCACTTTAGCATATCAGTTACCTGAGAAGAATTTCATTCGAAACGAACAAAGCTGAATGTAGCTATCGGATTACTTAGATTTCCGTATATACATTTTCGCTTTTAAATGAAACAGTTATCAAAACGACTTGCAATAAATGTAAATACATTCTTCCTTCACTGTTATTATACCTAGTTGTTATAGTAACGTCACTCGTCGACACATAAATGCAATGCTATAAACATATGATGCAATGTTCATGTCTGCGATGGTTGTATATGGTACGACAATGTTACAATGTAGCGCGGAAAATATAATACGACAGAATAACTTCTATATTTCTTCTACATTTTTACTTTGCAAGACAACGCGTCATCAGCAAGATGATGTTCACGCTAGGGAAGGAGGACTGTGACTCATACAAAAGTGACCTTGCTGCCCACTTGACTCGTCTGCGGAATGGCGTTGACCATGTTGAGGGCCTGCAGGGCCAGCCTGTTGGCTAGCCTTGCCCGGTTCGTGGAATTGACGTAGTTTTCGTGAGCGTCGTTCATGTAGCGCCTGTACATCTTGAATTCTTCCTGTTCTTTTGCCTCCTTCCTCATGTACTTGATCATCATGAGACCGATGCCGAAAGAGTAGAAGAACAGGACAACCACGATGTAGATGACCGCATTGCGCTGGGAAATCTCTTCGGCCAGCCGGGCTGATGCGTCCGTAGCTGGAGTATCAGACCTGAGGGAAAATAAGTAATAAATTTTACTCCCACTTTGCAATATAATAAAAATTGAGAGATTTGTCAAGTGTTGTGTTAAGAAACACCTTCAAACGTATTTGTAAGACTTTACAATATTCGGATGTTAAAAATAACCAATGTAAATTATTTCTAAAAGAAACAAATTGACATTAAAGAACAGTTTAAATATTAAAGAAGAATGGTATTTTCATTTTAAAATAATTCAGAAACAAATTATTAATATAACTCTGAAAACATGCGCTGAAATTATTTTAATACTATAATTAATATTTATAACACGCTGTTAGTTATTAAAAAGTATAAAATAGTTATTAAAAATTAAAAGATTAATGATGAAAGACACGTATAAACAGGTATAAAGTGAATGGTAATATTGACACGCAAAAGAATGAAATTGAAATAGCTCTACAAAATCTAACTCACTAGTCCTTAAGTTTTTCGTTCGATCCACCAACTCCTTTGGGATATCACGATCTTATACCTGTACCTATATTTTTCCTAAATCAAATACAAGGTAACATCAAGGCTGAAAATGAATTTTTTAAAACAATGAGCACAATGAAATGGCAAAGATCAATTTCATTGTATCAATCTAGCCACATCTTCAGTGTGAATACAAATAGAGCTTAGTGGTAAAAAGAGAAATTATTTATGTTCCTAGAGAAGTAGAGCAGAAGTCACACCTATTGTCTTTTACTACGACTAACAGCTCTTTGCTTTGAGCTTTCACTCAACATGTATCAATATTCAAATTGCCTCTTCCTTTATTTCTGATGAGAAATAATACGTATTTTCCTTAATGTAAATAGGTTGATCTTTATTTTTAGTGCTCCTCATATATTAAGCTTATTTTTATCCTCAATCTAGTTTTCTCAAAATTTTTCTCTAAACAACAGCGAATCTGGAGTAGACAGGATAAAAGCATGTAAATACAAGTAGAAAATATTTACAAACATCCACTTCATAACATTAATTGAGCTAATTACTTCAAACTAGAAACAACTAGAGATTAGTGGTTGGAAGAGAAATCATTTTTGCTCTAACAGGTGTGGAGCAGATATAAGCACCAGTCCACAACTATTGCTACTAAACAACGGTGATTTGCTTTTCATTTTACAAAAACCAAAAAATTAGTTCCAAAGCCATTAGCTCATGGGCTCTCCGATACATTTTTTTACAATTATCCCTGGGACCCACAATTACATACTGGGAAAGTATTTAAATGTTCAAAAGTCATTGGATGACTAGAGTCACACAGAACACAGTCTTTTGAAGACCCCTTTAATTCTGTAAAGATGGTTTTATAAACAGTGATATCCAGTCAGAACTCTGTAAAGGGGCACTCCATCTCTTATTCTTTGCAAGTTGAAACATATATTCTTTAAGAGTTTTCATAAGAGTCCTATTAACAAACAATTTAGTTGTATGAAATGATTTAGGGCGATTCATGCGTTGATCTATCAAGCTCCCTTTTGATCTAGTGTATCGGCCTTTTCATTGCCCAAAATTCCCCAATGGGCAGGAATCCACTTGAAAGAAATTGTGTGTGTCAATGTCTTAAGGAAAGGCCTGCATTCTAAAATTATTTGGGAACTATTTTGATTATTCAAAAAAGCTTGAAGCACACTATTAGAATCCGAGAAAATGACTGCTCTTGTAAAAGAGTGACTACGAACCGATAGCTGTTGAATTACTATTACATTAGCTTCAATGTCACGATCAAAAGCAGTGGTAAGAGGACCCATTGGTAAATAAAAACTAAAAAGCTCGCATCGGATACCTGCTCCATCACTGTGTGTTCTCTCCAACATAGAATCAACAGTAAAGATATGTAAACACTTGTTGTTGTTGTTGTTGACTTATACCACTTGGTGAAACCAAGCACGATTGTGCCTGAAGCTACTCGTTTTAAAGGAAAGGGATGGGCCTTTCGTTTATAACGAGTACCTCAAAAGTGAAAGCAAGGGGCTCAAGTAGGTCCTCGTAATTTTGAAGCAGGTACCAACCAGAAGACCCGTAAACTTGGCCTACCACCATCAAAGGTATTCATTGAGAACATGGAGAACATTTTGACCACGCATATATTTTACGTGCCCCAGTCACCTTTAACGAACACGGGGAATCTCGGGTCGGCTCGGGCTCCGAACCCGCGACATCTCAGTTAAGAGATCGTCGATTTACCGAATGAGCTACCGCGGATCATAGTTTGGTTTGGTTTGGAGCGCTACGGTTTGGAGCTTGCAACGCGAGGGCTAATGATACCAGGATCTACTGCTTAAAGCCGATTCCGAACGGCTACGAACATCCATGTCATAGTGGGATATGAATCCATGAACTCCGGTACCGAAGGCTTTTTAGTCCGAATAAAGTTTTGAAATCTACATTCTAAATATCAAAAATATAAATTTTGTAAAGGAAATAAATATGATGTAAGTATATAAAATCTATTTTAGAGCAAAATTAAAAGATGAAGATAATGATTTTGACATGAATTTTTCAAATCAAACGTCTAATTTTTGAGAGTAATAAATGTTTTTTAGACAGAGAGATAAGTGATTTATCCTGAAATTATATTGATTTATCAGGAAAACATTATTTTTAAATTATTAATACACAATTTCTTAATATTTATAAAACTAAGAAATATGCTTGTTGTATCAAATTAAAGAATAACATACGGAAATGAATTTTTCTTTTTTTAACTTTATTTAAATATTGCCCTTCGAAACACTCCATATTGATGGGTTTATATAATGAATTTTAGAAATATTTAAAATATCCAAGTCCTTACTCTGGATCTACATTTATTGCACTTAGTTTTCAAATTGACTTACATGAGCTGAATTTTATCCCCGTAACTCATAGAATTATTTTGCTTATAAATATAAAAACACACTCATTTTTTTTAAACTATTAACTTACCAATGAGCAATGGAAGATCAATCGTAAAAGACATTGATCTATTTACCGGAAATTGCAAATTTCGAGGCTCCATTTAGCCAAAGATCCGTCGTGATCATTAATAGTGGTTTAGGCATGTAAAATAGATTCTAGATCGAAATGTCCTCCAAATTCACACGTACCTTTGGACATTACAGGCGAAGCCTAGTTGTGTACTGCCTCTTCTCTGCTTACAAAATACGATAAACAAGTGGGGGCAATATTACTCACGTCTGTAGCATTCAGCTACACGTAACTCCGGGTGGTGATAAATCAGTATCAGTTTCGCAGCCGTATTCAGCTTAAAATTATCTATATGTATTGATAGCTATATTGGAAAAAAAACACCTCCATGTCTAGTTTTACGGAGAAGCAGAACATTAAAGTAAATATTAACTAAAATATGCCATTACAATAAAATGCTGAATGAATTTATTACAAAAATAGCAAATGATCCTTATATGTAACTTAGTGAAAGTTTGCTTCATTATATTAATTAGAGACTTGCACAATGTCTGAGATGAATGAAATTGCATTGCCTTTGATAGAAAGCAAAGGTCAGGTGCTGAGTTAATCGCTGCTAAACTGTTTAGTAATAAAACTGTGAAATTTCTTATTATAAAAGCTACGAATGTAAGAGAAGCAAAACACTGCAGTAAAACTTGATCTAGAACATATTACAACAATACATCGAAGAATAAATTAATAAGAAATATTGAATATTCCTGATTAAGTGATATAACGAATGCAAGTCTTCTTTCTGAGGGGTGTAGATGAGAGACTTGTACGATGTCTGAGATGAACTAAATGGCATTGCCTTTCATAGAAAGCAAAGGTCAGGTGCTGAGTTAATCGCTGCTAAACTGTTTAGTAATATAGCTGTGAAATTTCTTATTATAAAAGCTACGAATGTAGGAGAAGCAAAACACTGCAGTAAAACTTGATCTAGAACATATTACAACAATACATTGAAGAGTAAATTAATAAGAAATATTGAATATTCCTGATTAAGTGATGTAAAGAATGCAAGTCTTCTTTCTGAGAGGTGTCGGTGAGAGACTTACGCGATATCTGAGATGGACGAAGTGGAGTTGCCTTCGTTCGAAAGTGAAGACAGGTAATTGCTGAGAAGCCGAGTGATGTTGGGGCAGTGGATTCCATTTAGAGCTAGAAGCCCGCTAGAGCCATCACTGCTGTTTAACATCTGGCACGAGAAACTAGGGGAGACGCTGGCATGGATGATCACACGCAGAGGCTTCTTCGCTGCCAGGACTTATCTGCAGAGTAAAAGAAATGTTTCAAACTATACATTATACTGAATATTAGAAAACAATAAAGATACAATATGTGGTACTGAGTTACAGAGAAATAATAATTATCAACCATTTAAGAAGGTAAACCAAATCAAAAAATCTAGAGCTTAAGGCTTTTCATACGTTTCGGCTGATTATCAAATACTTTGCAGTACAGCATCAAATGAATAAATGTGGTATTTCAAATATCATATTAAAATAACTTAACACATATGTATATGAACGAATATATCTACATGTATATTAGCAATTTTTTTTGCCTTTAAATAATGCCAAAATTCTTCCAAGCCGTGGTAATTTTTCTAATCTTCCATTTCGTGGTCATCCAAACAAAATCGAGGACATGAATAATTGAAATATCATTCTTTCTCCACTTCTGAAAACTAAAGTCTGAATTAATACACAACACATACGGTATTTTCTTTCCCTTTTATAAACCAGCAGGCAATTTTTGCAACAAAAAATCGGACATCCTTGCAATCTTTATGCTTTGTATGTAGTTGTCCTGACACGAAAGCTATTAAATTACTGTTTTACTAATTTCAACTGTTGGAGACACAGCTGATCTCTTGTTGTGTTAACAAAATTAGAAAATATATATAACATTAAAACTAGTAGAAAAAATGACAAAGTGTAATGTGACACTAACTATCAATTATGAGCTACAACCCATTTAAAAAGACAAGCCCCGGTAAACATCTAAAAAATCATTTCTGTATTTTTTAATAATGTCGAGTTTTATATCGTATTCAAATACATTAATACATTAATATGTACGAGGTACACACACACACAGATATATATATATATATATATATGCGCACATTTGTATATTTATAACACATTTGATTTTAGTAAAATGATAAATATCTAGAAAAATAACTTTTCAAAGATAAAAATACAAAATTACAGTTTTCATGCAATATGTGAATAGAAACTACCCACATTATATACTTGACTTTTCTTATATATCAACTATTAATTCAGAAAACTATTAAATCAGACGAAACCTAAAACATTATTAAAAACATTATTAAAGTTTAGCTATAAAATCCATTTAATATATTTAATTAAATGGATTTTATAGCTAAATTCTTTAAACTTACCGTAAAGATTAGATGTTTTACATTTTAAAGGCAAAACGTACCTAAGGGCGAATTTATTACCACATAAATATAGCTTAAAAATAAAGCTTTTCATATTGCGTCTATGAAAGGCAAGTTTATATGTTTGTTCAGAAGATTCTGTCTCATTAATCTATATTTTTAATACTGTATAAATTAGTTTGGCAACTTTAAAACAAGAAATCTTTAAGCAGCATTCAGTAGAATTTATTCTTTTAAATGTGAACATACAGCAATGTGATTTAAATATGAATAATACTCCATATTTTCAAACTAAGATGGAGGTAAAATAGTATAGTGCTTGCAGTAAGGTAAGTAACTTTAAAAAACCTATATTAAGTGAATATAAGGTAAGGTAAGTAGCTTTTAAAATACAAAATATATAAACAATTTTTTTTAATTTAAACCAATAAAACTGTGATATTACTTTGAAATAATGTAAAAACAAGTACCAGGTGATCCAAAAGTGAAGATGAACTTAAAAAATGAGTAATTCGAAGAAGAATAAAGATAAAATGATGCGCTTTGTACCAAACGCATGGAAAAGAAGCCGGGTTTCGTGTGGCAACGAAGTAGTTCTGAGGGATTTCTGATGTAGGATGATGCAAAGAACAAATGATATAAAATTCCGCTCAAGCCTAGGTGCACCAAACAAACTACAATTCGGAAAGTAATGACAGTATGCATCGTATGCATAGTATGCATCGAAATGCTGTCCGTAGATGAGAATGTGCTCTTACTTAAGCTGTATTATAAAAATTTTGAAAATGTCATTGTGGCATTGCGAGCAAATCGCTACATTAAGGGTATGAGAGATAGCAAAGGACCAATAACGTGTTCTGTGTTGAACAAAATGATGAAGAAATTTGAATCTATAGTTTCTTTGGCGTCACGTCAAAGAAGTGGACTCCCTCAACAGCAGCTGCTGTTGCCACGACAGTGAAACAGTCGGTGCAATCCATGTCGACGGTTGTTGAATATGGGGAGTGCAGTGCTCGAGAAGTTTTGAGTCAGGAGTGTCTTACGGAATTGTCTAGAGAGCACTGCGAATAACTCTGAAACGGTGTTCCTACAATTTGCAACATAACCAAGAACTGAAACCTCCTGATTTCGAAACTCGCTAAGGTTTTACGAATTTGGTATTACGAAGATGGAAAAGTAGCCCGATTGGCTTCATACTGTGCTTTGGACAGATGAAGCGCATTTCACACTCTCCGATGCTATTAAAACCCACAATTGTCAAGCGAGAACCACAGAAAATCCACATGCATATGTTTAGGTACCCTTGTAACAGCCTAAAGTGACACTCTGGTGTGGCTTTACTGCTGATTTACCGCTGATAGTACTAATTAACTGTAATTAAGCTGACTTGTTACTTGTCAATAATATTTCATTTCTAAATCATCTTTTGATGCAATAAAACACTATAGCGCCATCTGTTGTTTGCCAATAGAACTTTTTTTTCAATACCACTTAAAGTCCGGTTTCTTTACCATCCGTTTGCTGCAAACCATATCTTTGTATCTTGATTCGTTTTCAAATTAATCATTTTTAAAGTTCTTCCTAAGTTTTGGATCACCCGGTATATATCATTTAATAGCTTTAGAAAAAAATGTTCTAGAAATAAAATTTGTTTTACTTTTATAAAACTAGATTAGACCTGTAACGCATGTGCTAAAAAAAAAGAAATATTCAGTTTTATGTGTCGGAAAAACGTTCAACGTTTTCATGGGGTATTAGGCTTAAGGAAGGAATAGTAAAACTATAGATTAATGAGAACATGAGGCTATTTTATCACCTCTGCAGCTGTCGCAAAATGTTTGAGTAGTGCGAACGAAAGTGTCTCTGAATATAACGCTCCTACCTAATCTTGAAGTGAAATGAATTCATAAAATAGGCAATGCACTTTGTTTTGTATCCCATGGCACTGGTTAATATTTCAGGATATTCCAGAGAAATATTAACTTAGGTAAAGAATTTATGACCCGGACTTCCTATTTAGTTAAATGAAACATGTTTCTGAAAACACTCTACTTGCAGCGTTGATTGCATGTGCAGCAATTCTCCCTTACTTTATAAATTCTCCTCTTAAAGGAAAATTATGTAATACACATCCATGTACTTTGTTTACAAAATATAAATTTAATTGTTACTCTTATATTCTGGATTAACAACAGACAAGATGTGTGAATTTTTTTAGCATTATTTTTACACGGAAGTGTTGTGGAACAAGTACTGTAGATAAAGCAACATTAGTACACATATTTTATTGTATGGGATATACTTTATTTTACCATTTAGAAGAATTTGTAAATCAAAGATATATTGATATGCGGTTAAATAAAAGTTTTTTAACAATGTTCCGGTCATACACAAATTATACAATGTGCCATAATTCATTATAAATAAAATTAATTTAGCTCTAGGAGCTGTATACAAAATTTTGTTTATTTAAGTAAACACTATACTGTTTAATTTTTAAAAAATTAACATCGTTTATTTCACAAATTATTAAAAATATTAGAAAATTATTTTCATTTTAATTTATTACCTAAAAAATTACGTGAATGTCAAACAAGTACGAGATGACCTATGTAGTTCCTATTAAGTATAGATGATATTAGGCACAAAATGCATACTCAACGAAAGTACGTACATTTGTTATTAAATCTAAAATCCCATCTTATTTTTTAAATAAAAATCCTATCTCCCAAAGAGCTAATTTAATATCTTTATTTTATAAAAATCAAAATATATCTGTAGGAATCTTGAACAAGATTATAAAACTGATTTGAAGCCAATCAAAACTTAAAAAAACATGATGCTCACTGCGTAACTCCGAAATATCTTCCTAGTTGACAGACAGCGTAAATAAATGTAAGAAAATTATTTGGCATGTGAAAAATTGAAACGCATAAATACAGTTCAAGATGCTGGTATTTACTTATTTCATTACAATAGAAAAAGATCAATTTTCAACCAAAAAGGGGAAGAAAATGCTTAAAATTTTGGAACGAAAAAGTAAAGAAAATGTTGCTAGAGATGTTATGCCTATTGCTTGATTTTCATATAAGTGAATACTTAAACTAAAGAAAGTGTAAAACATGTCCAATTTAACTCATATTACTATCAGAAATTGTTTTTGTATCTATTTTCAATAAAGAAATCTTTTAACCAAACAATTTTTACTATGGTAAGTTCCATCAGAATAAGGCTACAGACCATATCTCTTTTGTTTTTATTTATTTATTTAAAAAAAGGAGCAAAACAACTGGAACTGAAGTTATTCTTAAAGGAGCTTCTCTGAAAAGTATCCACCCAAGTCAACTGATGAGTCTGCTAGGCAGCATCCAACACACTGGATGGACACTAGAAGATTGTGAAGGAAGAACAAAATCAAGAAGACATTCTCTGTTATCTTAAATGAAGATGCAATGTGATAGTTTAACGAAAGAGCTAACAAAGTGAATATATCAGGAAATAAAATTCTTATATTTTTGTGTACACACTCCACACTTGTATTTATCCCTTTCTCTCTATCTCTCTCTCTCTCTCTCTCTCTCTCTCTCTCTATATATATATATATATATATATATATATATATATATATATATATATATATATATATATATATATATATATATATATATATATATATATATATATATGTGTGTGTGTGTGTGTGTGTGTGTGTGTGTGTGTAATACATCAAAATTATTTAACGTTAATATTTCCTTAAAAACCTCCTCTCTCTCATTCTATACCTTAAAATCTTTTTCCTAGCCTCTAAATGTCTTAATCAAAGGAATGTTTTCGACTTAAAATTCTTCCTAAAGCTTTCTATCCTACAGATGATGCAAACTTTCTGTCGATTCAACACGTTTCCCAGCTATCGCCGGCAAATGGCTCCGCGTTTTTCTTGATCTTGCACTTAAATTCGGTTAGTAAGTGGGAAAATTCTTTCTGTCTTCGCTCTTGGGTGCACATCTGTTCGGGCAAAGTTATTTTTGTGTCTTTCCTTTGCCTGCCGTTGAGTAGTAAAGATGTCCGTTTTAGCAGCTCTGAAATAAAATTTTAATTAGATTTGTGCCGTTCTCTTTAATGTCGGCCGACTACATTTTTATTATTGCTAGCTTTTTAGCTTTCTCCATGTCCAGCAATTTTCTAACTTAAGGATTACATATATATATATATATATATATATATATATATATATATATATATATATATATATATATATATATATATATATATATATATATATATATATATATATATATAAGTGTGAGTGTGTGTGTAATGTATAAAAACATTCTTATTTAGTTTTAATTACTATAGCTAGAGAAAATATATTTAAAATACAAACACGACATTCTAACTTTAACTTTCATTTACATTTACCATCTTTCTGTTTAAAACTATTTTAGAGAATTTATAATGGTAGCTGTCTCTTTGAAACTTTTGCCGGTTAAAAGTATTCAAAACTTTTAAGACAATCCTGTTAAAGGAATGTAAACTAGTATCATTGTTTAAGAATTAAATTCGAAGCGAGAAACTTCCAAATTAAAAGTGAATTAAAAGTTAATTTCCTTGGAAACAAATAATTTCTTTGCCTTGTAAAAGTGCGTTCTTAAGCGAGTGATTCATGAATTTGTAGATAAAGGTTGAATAATTTTATTTTTATTCTGTTATGCAATTTTTTTTAATTTATGCACCGCAGAGAATTATTGCGTATGATATATTTTTTATAGAAGTAATAGATCACTTAATCTGATGAATGTAATTAGAACTATAATTGTATTATTATTCAATGAAATATAAATGGGCTATTAGTAAATCCCCAATAAACACTTACCGGAGTCCATGGGTTCGAATGCCACTATGGCATAGATGTTCCTAGTCGTTTGGAATAGGCTTTAAGCAGTAGTTCCTGGTCTCGTTAACCGCAGTGTTGCAAAAACGTAGATTGTAGCGTTTCAAACAACACCTACTAAAGTTTATTCATAAAACATTTTGTCCTTTTTTTAGAAATTTGTTCCCTTACCCACCCTTTATCACAAGGTGTTGCACTTAACATACATCTTGTTACTTTTCATAAACTTATTAAATATAATTGTAGTTAAGAAAAAAGTCCTGAAACTTGCTTTAACCTCAATTAATAAAATACCTTAAAATTTTGGAAATTTTGAAATAACTTCAAAATTTAATCTGCTGATTTTAAACGTTTTAATTTTAGCCAAAAACTGTGATGTCACACTTCTTGCTGCTTCTTCTATCAACCTTTGTAACAAAATTTCACATTATCGTGATCTCCCTTATCTCTCGTTAGCCCTCGTGTTGCAAAAAGTAGACCGTAGCACTCCAAAATCAAACCAAACCAAACCCTTATCGCTCGTAGTGTAACATCATTTATGGACGGGCCCTGTTGACA
>CM063505.1:24615275-24622775 GCA_032207245.1 Pardosa pseudoannulata | reverse complement strand
TTAAACTGTGTTTAGTGTTTAATTTGAGATCTTCATTTTATCAGGTGAATTGATTTGTAGGTTCTAGATTGCTTAAGTTATTTAAGTTTTAAAAAAATCATTGGTGGAGTGATAGGTACTTACACTGGCTTCAAGCGTGAAACACGATCTAAAATAAAATTTCCATGGTAACGCTCCATCGTTTGTCTGGGATTTATTTACTAAAAGATCAATAAATAACCTTTAAATGCATGAGATGTCGAATTATGGTTAAAATAGGAGAGCCATATATCCTGGTTAAAGGCTGTCAAGGGAAACGCCTTTCGAAAGTTAACGGAATACAGGTTAAGTTAAAAACTCGATCTATAAAATTTTAAAATTGGTCGTGAGCCAAATATTAACTTTCAATGAAGTGTTTAACAGCTGAAACCAATAAGATCAAATATGGCATTGGTAAATCAGAAAAAAATTTTGGTTTTGATAGCGAGATTAAGAAAAATCTTTTATTAAGTTTTTAATGGGATGAATTTAATCAAAGTTTATTTTGCAACTATATCATATTTATATTTTTTATATTTTTGCATCAGCACTGCATTTATAAATATAATATTGGGATTGTACTTGAAAAAATGTTACTGCATCAAATTCTACATTTTAAAATTTTATTTTTTGAGTATTTATAAAAGTTGGTCAAATGTAAAATATTAAAATAATCACAAAAAATTTTGAAGCGTTGAATAGCATGACAAAAGATTACTCAAAGACAGATACACACACATATATATACACATTTATTTACGCATATATTTAATTACTAATTTATATACACATGTAATATATTATAATTTAATCAATTATATATCTAAATTATGTTCATTATTTAAATTGGGTGACACATCTTGGTTTTTGCATTTTGAGGCCACTTATTTTTTCCAAACTGGTGATTATGGATGTTACTCATAGACACATACACACATATATATATATACACACACACACATTTTTTAAGTATATATTTAATTACTAATTTATATACACATGTAATATATTATAATTTAATCAATTATATGTCTAAATGATGTTCATTATTTAAATTGGGTGACACATCTTGGTTTTTGGACTTTAAAGGTCACTTATTTTTTTCATTCAGGTGATTATGGATGTTACTCACAGACACAGACACACACACACATATATATATATACATTTATTTACTTATATATTTAATTACTAATTTATATACACATGTAACATATTATAATTTAATCAATTATATATCTAAATTATGTTCATTATCTAAATTGGGTGACACATCTTGGTTTTGGACTTTAAAGCCATTTATTTTTTCCTAACTGGTGATTATGGATGTTTAAGTACATGAAGTCAATCTCCATCACGTGATAGATATCATTAGGCTTTTGGGTTGACAAAGAAGAAAGCATACCATTTGCTGAATTTGAGCTGTACAAAGTGCCATCCTGAGTTTCGGAAATGATGGAATAAATTGGAATTTTATTTCACTGAATTGTCTGATTAAAAATTCTTTGTAATGCAAGAAAACTTCTTTACAAATTTTATTTATTAATCTTATAAATGTAAAATATATGTAAAAAAGTTTAAAAAAAATTTCTTTCACATATATTTCAACTGGTGTTAGTCTTACAGAAAGTCCCCCTCCTTCCCCTTTTACAGCTTAAAAATTGTACTTTTCTAAAATATTAATTATACAGGGTGAAGTGTGAAAATTACCATTCAATAATAATTAAGGTGTAAAAATAATTAAATTTATAAGTATAGATTTGGTTAATATTTTTATTTTTAATGATGAGCAAAAAAAATTAGATTTTTGCAAAGCAAATTTAAAAGGGTATATTTCAAAGGGGGGGGGGAGAATTAAGATTAGTGCTGCCCTCTACTGTCAGTTTAGGTTAAAAACAAAGACAATTAAAAAATGATTCAAATGGCTATAAAAATTAAGTTAACAAATATATTTGTGAGATGTACCATGAATGAATGATTAAGAAATGGATTCAATTGTTCGGTTTCATTAAAATGAACTTTATAAAAATGAAGCAGTTTAAGATCTTGTAACTTTGCAGTCTTCCACTTTCTATGATTTTAACATGGAAATTCACATATATCATTGCGATAAATACTTTCATATGTTGGACAGTTTTATTGAAAAGTATTGTAATGTTTTTAATCATATATCGAATTTATATATTTGTCTATATATTTCATCTTTTTGTCCATATAACGTAACTTACTTATTTTCCAAATAGCTTCATTAATCTATGAAATAAATTAAGTTCTTTGAACTTAAGTTGTCGATAAATTTCACAGATAAAGGACATTTAGAAATTCACCTGGAGATTTTTAAGCTTTCTTAATTCGAAAAATAATTGTTTTTTATAAAATGTTAAACGTTTATCTTTTGTAAAAATTATATTGTATTCTATGGTAATGATATTGCTCTTTATAGGTGGTAGGGTAACTAAAATTATTTTTACTTCTAATTTTACAACTTATTGGGATGGAAATAATGAATTGTCAATCAAATTTTATCTGTTCTGAATGTATAATGTGTTCTAAATGCCATGAGCCGAATGATGGCCGAATGGATCGGGCGCTGCTCTTCGGTATTGGAGTTTGTGGGTTCGAATTCCACTACTGCCATGGTTGTTCCTAGCCATTCAGAATCGGCTTTAAGAAGTAAATCTCGGTCTCACTAGCCCTGTGTTACAAAACTTTTGAATGTACCGCTTCAAACCAAATCAAGCCTTAATGCCATGAAGAAAATACAATAATGAAAGCTAATTAGGATACACTAAATCAGGGATGAACAAACTTTTCTGTCGCGGGCCAAAAATCGAAAGAAAATACGTTTGGTGGGCCAAGATAATTTTTTCTAAAATTTTAAAAAACAATATACAAGTACCCAGATGAATGAAATTGCGATTTCATTTTTAAAAGTTCCTTATACTGAGGTTCAAAGTGAGATGTACTGATTTTAAGAGACGATACTAAATGCTCATCTGTCAGTCTACTTCTGAAATTATAATGTTCAAAGTTGATTTTAATGTTAATAATGTTCAAAGTTGAAAACACTTGTTCACATATAAGAAGCAAATATACCGCTGATCTTCTGGGAGTGAGATAATAAAATTAGGATATAATATTTAAGCAAAGTAGAAAAGAAGATGGATATAATGTATAAATATGTATTTATTTTAATTTGCCTGGAACTGGCAACTTAAAATTCTATCTGCGGGCCGTAGTTTGCCCATCCTTGCACTAAATGATTATAATATTATGATTCACAACACTAATTATGATAATTTTGTAAGACTTGTATTTCTTAATACATAAACAGTTGAATGGGATATGAAGTGTTTTTATGCTTCTATAACAGCTACCAAATTATACAGAAATCCTTTTAATGAAGTAATACTTGATTTTTCAAAGTGAAATATGACTTTTACTTGTTTCTCTGCAAGTTAGGTAAATTCTCAAGAAGCAATCAGAAAGAAGTATTGTGTTTAAAATCAAGTTTGACATCGTCAGATACCTTAAAAGAACCAGAGAATCTAAATTACTAAAAGAAACATGTGAGGGAGTCATATGAAGATTTATGGTCCAAGTTTTTGGAGCTAACTTTTCTTTCTCCGACAGACGGAAAGAAATATAGACGTGTTTCCGCTGCATTAGGAAAAATACGACTTTCTCCATCGACACGGATGTCTGATGTTCAGCCCTTGCAAAATATAATACCGGAAGCAGCGAAGTTGTTACCATAGTAACTCACCGAGAAATGTTATTTACTTTCGCAGGTCATGGCTGAGAAGTCTTTCCCCATCTGTGTTTTTGCAATGAATGCTCTCATTATATTTTTCTTATCTCAATGTAAATCCTAAAAGACCCTTTTCTTAGAATTTTTGATTCCTGCTTGTTTTTTTCCTCATTGGCAAAAGGGTATTGATACTTCTTCTGCACTTTTCCCCGATGCAGTTACATCACGTGTTACTTGTGTTCGAAGAGAGGCAGAGAAAGTAATCCCAAGTGCAGGAATGCAAGTACGACTTTTTTAAGAAGATTTATTTTAGCTATTTCATTAATAGGAAAGAAACCGTAGCAGAAAAATCTTTAACGTAGTGTGTACTTTGTTGCTGGCATACGTCTTTCTTTATATGTTTGTTGGATTTGAATTAATATAGATGAAGATTTTCGCATGCAATCGTCTTTAAACGTCACACACAGGGTTGGAAAAAAATCATGATTTTTTTTTAAATCAAAAAAATCAGATTTATTTGATTTAAATCAGATTTTTTTTTATTTAAATCGGATTTTTTTTTATTTTTTCTGAATACTAATTTTAATTGTTGTTTTTATGTTTTTTGCAATATACATAGAATAGTTTGTTATAAGAAGTCACATCTTATCTATCTAGTATATTCTGCACACTGATTACCTAAACTTAAATATATAAATTTTAAACTAAATACATTCTATTATTTTGTAATTGGATAGTGCAAACTCAATAAGATGTCAATTAAAAGAACAAATTAAATATTCTTTTAATGCAAACTATTTATTTAAAAAAAACAAATCACAATTATTTTAATATTTTTTTAAGTACCGAATTATGGATTTAATTGTTTCAATAAAAACACTTGCTTTGATGCTTTATCCACTCCTCATTGGTTACGAAGGCTAGAATGAACAATACCAAAAGAAGAAAACTGTCTTTCCATTCCAGCAGATGAAGCCACGGCTATTGTTATTTGGTAGACAAACTGGATTTCAGTTCTCTTTACCTCCCATTACATAAAATGAATTCAACCAGTCATAATCACTCATTGTACTACCCCTGCTACATACTTTCTGATAACAACCCCTAAATTCTTGGAAAGCACATGCTATCTATTTACACTTATTTACTTATTGGTATTACTGTGCTGACTGATTCCCAGTTCTCCTGTCTTTGGAATATAGATTTTAAAAGAAGTGAAAAAAAATGATTTAAATCAATGATTTTTTTTAAATCAACTGATTTAAATCAAGATTTAAATCATGATTTAAATCAACTGATTTAAATCAAGATTTAAATCATGATTTAAATCAACTGATTTAAATCATGCCAACCCTGGTCACACATGTGAAAATTTTGTTCTTCTCATGTATTATTGGCAATTTTACACACATACAAACTACATCATTAACGTTTTAACACGCTCATATAATTAACATATTTTTGTTCTCAAATGTAAACATAGTTAAGCTAATCTCCAGTGTTACGATTTTGCTGAAAGTTTGCTCATTAATGTGTTTTCTATGAAAGTATATAAATAAATCACAAAAAATTTATCATTATAATTAAATAAAGCATTTACAGATTAACAAAACGTACAATGTTTTCTAAAATCATAGTACGTATTTGTAAAACACTTCTTTCGCTCAATTACCATTGGAAAGTATATGCAATGATAAAAATAACAATTCAGTGGTTAATTCTTAATTCTGTTACTTTCGAAAATATCGTCAAGTTAAACGATTGTTTCTGACGCTTATTTTTTGTCACTAAATTGGCGATGTTTTGCCAAAAGTTCTCAAATTATCTCTAACAGTATAATTTGTAACTTTAGATTATTCTCGAGGCTTTTCGTAGATCTTGCTAGTTATAGAGATTATAAAAGTAGGAAGCTTGTCAGTTGGTTTAGCTCTCTATAAAGTTGTCAACATTAGCCATTGAAAAAAAACTTGATTGGAAGTTACAGAGATATCTCCAAATTGATAATCCTGTGTTACATTTCGATACTTGTTTACTATTCTGAAATTCTGCCTTCTTCTATAGAGCCTAAAGTTCTTTTAAGTCTATTTTATGCCTTTATTCTTCGCGCAAAGCGGCGAAGAGGCAGATATTCTTGAGTCATTCTCTGTTTCTTTCTGATTTTCATATTCTATTTTCTTTTTCGTTTTTGGCTTCTAAATTACCTTTATTTTTAGCCTCTGTATTCGTGCGATACCTTCAGTCTCTTCGATTACACTTTGTACGTCGTTGTAATAATTTTCCATTTCAGCAATACACATTTTCGGAATGTATTCGTTTAATTAATTTTATATAATCACTTTTCTTTCATTTAGCTGCATATAGTTGGCTATGCTGCACTTAATTTTCCAATTCTGTCACTACCACCAAGTCAACCACTCCTTTTCGGCTTTCGTGTCTTAGTTTTCTATTCAGCATCTACCATACAATTGTATTTAATAATAGGAAAGAAACTGATAGTTTAACTTCTCTTAGATTTATCCCTTTATAACTTTGCTCCAATTATTAGGTTTCACGCAAAGTGTTGGTTAAATTATTTAAAGTCATTTTTTGACAGCCTTGGAATTGTTCTGATTTGTATTACCAATTCTTAAAAAATTTATATTAATATAATAATAATAATAATAATAGTAATAATTGATTAATTAATTAATATATAAATATTATTATTTATTATAATACAATTATTAATATATTAACATCATATTTATTTTGTTATTGCCGCATTGAAAAGAATTATTAGTCCCCGTAGCCGAACGTTATCACACTAGTCACGTAACCAAGAGGTCGTAAGTTCGAAACCCGATAGCAACTATAGGATATAAAATCTGTGTAAATATTTATCTAATTACTTTATTTACAGTCTACTTTATTTCGTGTGCCAGGAGATTCTGGACCTTTCATTAGTTTGTCAGAAAAGTGTTCTGAAATATTTGTCATTTCTCTGCGGTGAGCAGTAAAACTTCCATCCCTTTCCCAGACAGATTTCTGGAACATTCCCTGCTGCATTAAAAGCAAAAGATCTCTCAATCATGGAGTGTTCTGAGTTCAGAGTTGAGCAGAGCTTGCAAATGTACCGTCTTTGAGTTGAGTTAATAAATTAGATTAGCTCAACTTCATGTGTTATTGTCTTCGAAATTAAGACACTATGTGACATTATTAATAATAAATTAATATATAATATATAGTACTTCTAACATTTATATATCTTAATATATCCATATATATATATATATATATATATATATATATATATATATATATATATATATATATATATATATATATATATATATATATATATATATATATATATATATATATATATATATATATATATATATATATATATATATATATACATATACATATATGTATACATATATATATATATATATATATACATATACATATATATATACATATATATATACATATATACATATATATATATACAGATATATATATATATACATATATATATACATATATATATATATATATATATATATATACATATATATACATATATATACATATACATATATATACATATATATATATATATATATATATATATATACATATACATATATATATATATATATATATATATATATATATATATATATATATATATATATATATATATACTATATATATATATATATATATATATATATATATATATATAT
>CM063505.1:24580275-24612775 GCA_032207245.1 Pardosa pseudoannulata | reverse complement strand
AATGTCAGAGAAAACAAAATATTTATCAAAAGTCGGGGAATATATAGAATATTAATCAAAATCAGTGAAAATATATATTTTTCAAATATCATAGGAAATATAGGATATTTATCGAAAATCAGGGAAAATGTAGAATATTTATCAAAAGGCAGGGAAAATATAGAATATTTATCAAAAATCAGGGAAAATATAGAAATATTTTTTAAATCATGGGAATGATAAAATATTTAACAAAAAGCAGGTAAAATATAAAATATTTTTCAAAAGTCAAGAAAATATAGGATATTTATCAAAAATTAGTGAAAATATAAAGTATTTTAAAAGTCATGTTAGACATAGGATATTTATGAAAAGACACGGAAAATATAGATTGATTTTCAATATTAATGGAAAATATAGGATATTTATGAAAAGTCACGGAAAATATAGATTAATTTTCAAAATTCATGGAAAATATAGGATATTTATGAAAATTCAGAGAAAATATAGAACATTTATCAAAATCAGGGAAAATATAGGATATGTGTCAAAAGTCAGGGAAATGTACACTATCTAAAAGTCAGGAAATGCATAAAATAAAATAAATTAAATAATTTAGAGCTTTAATTACTTTTATATGTGTTTCAAAGGAAATAGCTTGGAAAGTTGTTATAGTATACAGGGTGTCCCCGAAGTTCGTGTACAAACTTGGAGGGGAGGTAGAGAACATTGTGAGGAGCCAAAATGACATAGGAAAGCATGAGCGGAAAGCAATAGGTGGCGCTTTAGACGACCTCTCAACATCGGCACGTGTGGTTTCCTCAGTTCAGACACAGAGAGCGTGAGATGAACGTGAATAATTTTACGAACTTGAAGTTGGCAGATATCCATTACATCTACGGTCTAGCCAACGGAAATTTACGTGCTGATGTTCGGTTGTATCGGGAAAGGTATACAACGAGGCGGCAACCGAATCATCAAATGTTCGCCATGGTGCATCAGAACCTCGAGGAACATGGATCCGTCAGAGCCATGATTGAACGTTCTGGACGGCCACGAAAATCACGAACACCCGTATTCGAAGAGTGTGTGTTCATGAGCATTTGGACCGGAGATTTCCAATCAGGTGGATTGGGCATGGTGGCCCCTTCGCTTTGCCTCCCAGATCCCCTGATGTATCTGTTCTGGATTTTTTTTCTCTGGGGTGTCATGAAGGGCCTTGTGTGTGACACGTCCGACAATTATCCAATGGGCCTGGTGGCATAAATATCCATTGCTTCTTCTACGATCCGTGAAATGCCCGGCATTTTCGAAAATGTCCTCCAACCATGTAACGTCGGTGTCGTGCGTGCATTCATGCCAATGGCAGCGATTTCAAACACCTCCTGCAATACTTTTTATTTGTTATTATTGTTGTTTTTTTATAATAAAGCGTTTTACACGACATTCTGTGTGTGTGTCCTTATTGTCTTTGTGTCTCTTTATCTCGTAAGGGTTACGTTTCCGCCTATGCTTTCCTATGTAATTATGACTCCTCACGAAGTTCTCTACCTCCCCTCCAAGTTTGTACACGGACTTCGGGGACACCCTGTATATATATATATATATATATATATATATATATATATATATATATATATATATATATATATAATATATATATATATATATATATATATATATATATATATATATATATATATATATATATATATATATATATATATATATATATATTTGTTCTTCAGTTTTCATAATATTAATTAAGCTATAATTTACCATATTTATGGATTTAGATAAAGCTATCCTCGTTTCAGACAATGTACCTGAAGACAAAATAAATTTGCATGCAAGACTGGAAAAATTACAAAATGGAAATCGAAATGATAAAATTGTAAGTGATAAAAGACACTAGAAAATTAGTCGATTGTTTATAGTATTTCCATGTGTCTTCAATGAAAGAATAACTCGTGTCAAAGAAACACAAAAATTACACAAATTATTTTTCACCTACTCCTAAAAAGACATGAATGGCTTAATAAATATCTTCTTATTTGATATTTTAAACCGATTTTATTCATAAGGTAGAGAAAATTAGTATTAATTAATATCTGATGAAAAGCTAATAAGGAGAACAAGTTTAAAGAAGTATTCCACATAAGTAAATATAACTTACTTTAAAATAAAATTTAAATAATCTTTTGAAAAATATTCAAGTGGTTTACAAAGATGTAAAAACAACATTATTCAGAACAATTAACTTTAACGTGGTACGTATTAAGGCATGAATTTGTACAGAGAAAAACACAGCAAGATTCTTCAGTCTTTTGAGACTTTTTGTTCTTCATTCTCTGCTTGAATGGTTGAATGCGAAGAAATGACCTAATGGGTAGTGTGCTGCTCTTCGATACCGCAGCCCGTGGATTTGAATCTCACTGATAGTAGGGATGCTCGTAACCGTTCTGAATCGTCTTAAAGTAGTAGGTCTTAATTTCCTTCTAACCTTTTAAATTTTCAAAATTGTAGGGCTTTTATTACTTAACACAGGAGTTTCACAAACGTTAGCAATAAAAGAAACCAGAACGCGGTATATGTAAGGGAAACTGCATATCTAAGAGTGTTAACAGTTTATATCGAGAAGCATTCTTTCTTAATTCACTTCGACAAAATCTTCAATCCAACTGACACTCGGTCTAAGACTGCGAAGTACTAAAAACCATTCACAAAACCCAATGTCTTAATCTAAAGAAAGACGTGACTGTGTTGGCAAAACAAATTTTGTATGATATTTAATCTTAATCAATAACTAAAGGTTTTCACATCAGTGATTTCTTTGAATTCCACAAATCTAAAAAAAGGTATAATTTCAGTAATGTGAAGATGCTAAAGGTAACGGAAATTGATTTTTCTCAGCGAAAGGAGTGAAGGCTGTTAAAACTTGGGAAGGAGTTTATAACATAACATCTCTTCAGGTTATTTTTTTATCATAATTCTAATTTTAGACAAAAGACTATTTGTCAGCCATATTTTTGTGATATTCAGTCAGACTGTAACTAATATCTTAATAGATGAATATTTAGAGACATTTTAAATTTAGAGATGTTAGAAATAAATTCATGTTAAATAATCACATAACTTATAAGACTTGACTTGTGAATAACATTTTAGTGATTATTGTTAGTGAAAACAAATTGGAATATCCTAGTCTACAAGTATATACCTTTATCTAAGTACGATGCTCATCCAGAAAGTAAGTTTCCCGATGTTTCCCCTTTAAAGTAAACGTAATTAGCCGTGTCAATTGAGCGTGATTAATAGATCTATGACATATTAATAATATTCCAACTGGACAGGAGCGTCACGAGCAATGAGACTTGGATTTCGCACTTTAACCCGGAAACCAAGCGGCTGTCAGTGCATTGGCATCATAGTGGATCTTCGGTCAGGACCAAATTCAAACAGACGCTGTCAGTAAGGAAAGGGATGTGCAGGGGTGTTCTGGGACAGGAAGGTTGGTTCTATTCCCAGACGGCAGAGTTCTACGACAGAGGTAGACAAAAGTTGATCCCACAATACGACAAGTGTCTCAATTCTGGTGGTGACTATATTGAAAAAGAGCTAAAACAATGCTGTACTTGTTTCCAATAAATATGTCCGTGAAAGTGTCAGTTCTTTTTTTCTTTTAAATAGGGAAACTTACTTTCTCGATGAGCCTCGTAATTTTGCTTAAAATAAGTCCGTCTTCCCAATGTCCTCCAAGCTCCAAAATGACATTTCTAGAGGTGGTAGTCTAAGTCTGGGGGTCTTCTGCTTGGTCCTTGCTTCTAAATTACAAAGACTCACTTCGGGTTTTTTTGTGTTGTACTATATAGGGGTGCTCCCCAAATTAAATGGTCAACAAAATCCGTATTGCTGTATGAACGTAACAGAATTCAATCGAATTTCGATGTAATAGATTTGGTTATGTACTTGCCAGATTCAACTTTTCTTGGTTAATGTTAACCTGTGGTAAAAATAAAACACCCTCTGACTGGCTCGTATTATATACCACTTAATAGAACATCAAATTCTTTAGGACATTATATTTTCTTTCTTAAATGTATATATTTTAAATGTTTCTATTTGAGCTCGAGAAAGAAATGCAAATATTTTTTGCAAATAATTCAAAATTAAATACATTTTTCTGGACTCTTTTTAAAAGGAAGGATAGCATCCTAGACAACGTAACGTTCTATTACTTTGTATAATATTTTTAAAGAATTCTTTAAATTATCTGGTACATGATCAACAATTTGTTTATCTTCATACTCCTCTAAAGTCTCCCGATACTGGGAATGCAAATTAGAATCACGCTGAATTCATTTAGAAAGATAAGTCAAAGTTTTCTTAGCTACGTCGAAATTATCATTAAGATCTTCTCAATTTTGTTTTGCCTCAGAAATTAATGACAGTAAAGGAATGAAACTATCATTTCTACTACACCCTTGCGGTAGATACAATTTTTTGTTAATACCGATGATAAAATTTTAATTGCAACAAAAAATAATTGATGATTAAAGTTAAAATTATCACATATGTACCTAATCTATTATTTTAGCTAAATATGAAAGAAAATTATTTACCTTATATCTAAGTTAGGTCATAAAACGTATGAAAATAATGCAGACGATATTTAAATAATTTAAAATAAGATATGATTAAATGAGATGGTCAAAGGAATGATTTCATAATGCTAGAAAAAATGTTTTTTTACCTATTTATGTGATAAATAGATAAATTTAATCGCCTGCTGTTAACCGAGGGAAATAAGGCTTGAAATAATGGCTTTAAACTTACGCAAATGGGGGAAGGGGTGGATTTGGAACGTTGCTAACCTTAACTCATCAAGAATCCAATATGAATGCCTCTATCCATTCCAGGTCCAACAGCTTCCTAAATTCAAGGACAGACGGATAAATAACTTATGCTATTACTATATAGGGGATGTACTAAAAAAAGATTAATTTATAAAAAATAACCTTTCAATAGTTTTTGAATTGTAGTAATCCGTATAACTAAATATGGAATAATTACAAAATATCTGAACTAAATATTTATCTTATTAGTTAGTGAAGCCATCATAATAGAAATGTTCACTAAACAAAAACTAATGTAAAATTAAGTAAAAAATACGTTATTAATAAGCATGGCAGATCTTTCCCTGACTCGATCCCACAACCCTCCGATTATGGATCTACGCCTATGCCAACTGAGCTACCAAGGCTCGGAGCTATTGAAATGACTTCGGCTGAAAAGTTTTACATCAACAGTAATATGGATGAACAACGCAAAGACTTCGTTACCGAAAGACAGTTCTTTACCTATTCAGCCCTTTTATGGATCTGAGTTAACATGTAGATAATGTATTATAAATTTTTCTCATTAAACACAGAGCCTTCTGTTCCTATTAAATTATTTAATAGAATGAATCTATTAATGATATTTCATGTAGAAAATATGTTCACAGAAGTAAAAAAGATTTTATTTTTCTCAAGAAAAAATAATTCAATTAACTCCAAATATTTTTATAAAGAATATTTCAATCAATAAAGAACTTACATTTGATTTTAAAGAGTTGAATTGTATAATAATAATATTTTTATTTTTGTTGCTCATTGTTCAAACCTACGATTATTTGTTTTCAAATTAATTTTTATCATTTGTTCTGATTCTTCATATTTCAACCTTATGTTTAACATAAAGAAAAAAACAACACAACCCCAAAAAAATTCGATTGTTTTCTGCTTTTACATGCTATTGAAGGCTTTAAATTTTAGAATAAATTGCGATTTTGGAAAACAAAAATAACAAGAAAGTTTAATTAAAAGGGATGTAAAATTTTGAAATCAATTTAAATTGGAAATTTAATCTTTCGTTTTTAAACCACAAGAGTAAAGACTGTATTGTTCTTTTGCCGTAAAAAATTCTTTATGTAATAAAATAAAAATCAAGAGCTACTCCGATACCGCTTTCGAAGAATTTCAATTACCTTCAATAAAAGAATTTCAAAATAGAGATAAAAGGATAAAGCATTTATCCCGAAAAAAACTATCTGAAAATGGTTGAAAAACATTAACCAGAGAATGTAAAAGTAGTCGATGCTTGAAATTTGTACTTGAGTTTAAAATTTCGGATGTTTTTATCAAAAAAACATATTACAACGTTATTAAAGTTATATTAAAATATTTTAATATTGTTTTAATATAAGTGTAAAAATAATAAATGAGTAGATTTTAAGGGCGATTTTATATGCTTCAAGTATTTTTGAACTATGCATTTTCGTGGTTGTTCACTAGTATTATTGAATATGAAATCAGAACGAAAAGAATATTATAATAGCATGATTTTAGGAACTTGAACGTATAGAAAACATTTAGTATTTTATTAAGTATTCTTTAAAAAGGTAATTTTTATTATTTTAATATTAGTAGAAAATTTCATGAAAGAGAAGATTTTACAGGCTCTATTTTATTTTATTTTATTTTATTTTATTTATTATTTTTTGTTTTGTTTGGTGCAGCATATCCTAACTTGGATCTTGCGCCAATAAACTCCAACCAACCAACCATTTTATTTTATATACGAAGATTTTATATGCTCTATTTGTTATTACACTATAGATTTTTTGTAGTTGTTATTTGGTTTGTATTATCATAAATTAATGTTGTGGGATGGCCGAATAGAAGCGCAGTGGCGTTGGTGTAGAGCTTCGCTCTCTCACAATACATGTCGGAGATTCGATCCCTGGGCCGGGCAAAGTTGACTCAGCTTTTCATCCTATAAGTGGGTAGATTAACTGAGGACCAAGCGTGCTTAGGAACTAAACATTGGAGTTTGACGTAAGATTGACCACCTAACCGATACATATGCTTCGCACCCCAGGGCACCTGGTCATATAAATGGAGATTGGCACCGTAGGCCCTGTCTCCCTAGGGGCTGTTGTGCCAAGGAGGAGGATGGCCGAATAGTAAGGTGCAGCAACTTTGGTTTCAGAGTTCGTGGGCTCGAATTCCGCTGCTGGCATGGTTTGCAGCTGTTTAGAATCGGCTTTAAATAGTAGGTCCTGGTCTCGCTAACCCTCGTGGGTAAAAGAATTGGCTGTTCAGATTTAAACATAACAAAACAGAACTATATATGAAATATGAGCCAGACGGATTTCGAAGTACTGTGATGTTAAGGACTTGCACGTATATAAAATTAATTATTTTATAATTTTACTTAAATAACTAGCATATATCCGGTCATATGACGGGATCAGTAAAATTTTAATTTTCCAGAATTGTAAAGTACTCTATAAGGCAGATAAATAACATAGTTTGATTTGTCTGAGAATTATCTGGTACATGATCAATAATTTTTTTATCTTCATACTCTTCTAAAGTCTCCCGATAATGGGAATGCAGTTTAGAATCACGTTGAATTCATTTAGAAAGATAATTCAAAGTTTTCTTAGCTACGTCGAAATGATCGTTAAGTTCTTCCCAATTTTGTTTTGCCTCAGCAATTAATGGAAGTAAAGGAAACTATCATTTCCACTACACCCTGGAGGCAGATAGAATTTTTTGATAAAACCTGTGAAAAAATTTTCATTTCAACAAAGAATAATCGATGATTAAAGTTAAAATATGTACCTAATTATCACATATGTACCTAATCTATTATTTTAGCTAAATATAAAAGAAAATTATTTACCTTATATCTAAGTTAGGTGATAAAACGTATGAAAATAATGCAGACGATATTTAAATAATTTAAAATAAGATATGATTAAAAGAGATGGTCAAAGGAATGACTTCATAATGCTAGAAAAAATGTTCTTTTTACTTATTTATTATGTGATAAATAGATAAATTTAATCGCCTGCTGTTAACCGAGGGAAATAAGGCTTGAAATAATGGCTTTAAACTTACGCAAATGGGGGAAGGCGTGGATTTGGAACGTTGTTAACCTTAACTCATCAAGAATCCAATATGGATGCCTCTATCCATTCCAGGTCCAACCACTTCATAAATTCGAGGACAGACGGACAGATAACTTAGGCTAAAAAAGGAAGATTGATTTACAAAAAATAACCTTTCAATTAATTTTTGAATTGTCGTAATTTGTATAACTAAAATTGGAATAATTAAAAAATATGTGAACTAAATATTTATATTATTAGTTAGTGAAGCCACCGTAGTAGAATTGTTCAGTAAACAAACATTAATGTAAAATTAAATAAAAAAAATTAGTCTATTAATAAACATGGCAGATCTTTGCCTGACTCGATCCCACAACCCTCCAATTATGGATCTACGCTTATGCCAACTGAGCTACCAAGGTTCGGAGCTAACGAAATGACTTCGGCTAAAAAATTTTTACATCAACATTAATATGGATGGACAACTCAAAAACTTCGTTACTGAAAGACAGTTCTCTACCTATTCAGCCATTTTATGGATCTAAGTTAACCTGTATATAATGTATTATAAATTTTTCTGATTAAACACAGAGACTTCTGTTCCTATTAAATTATTTAATAGAATGAATCTATTAATGATATTTCATGTAGAAAATATATTCACAGAAGTAAAAAAGATTTTGTTTTTCTCAAGAAAAAATAATTCAATTAATTCCAAATATTTTTATGAAGAATATTTCAATCAATAAAGAATTTACATTTGATTTTAAAGATTTGAATTGTATAATAATAATATTTTCATATTTGTTGCTCATTGTTCCAACCTACGATTATTTGTTTTCAAATTAATTTTTATCATTGGTTCTGATTTTTCATATTTCAACCTTATGTTTAACATAAAGAAAAAAAAAAGCAAGCCAAAGAACTTCGATTGTTTTCTGCTTTTATATGCTATTGAAGGCTTTAAATTTTAGAATAAATTGCGATTTTGGAAAACAAAAATAACAAGAAAGTTTAATTAAAAGGGATGTAAAATTTTGAAATCAATTTAAATTGGAAATTTAATCTTTCGTCTTTAAACCACAAGAGTAAAGACTGTATTGTTATTTTGCCGTAAAAAAAATTCTTTATGAAATAAAATAAAAATCAAGAGCTACTCTGATACCGCTTTCGAAGAATTTCAATTACCTTTAATAAAAGAATTTCAAAATAGAGGTAAAAGGATAAAGCATTTATCCCGGAAAAAATTATCTAAAAATGGTTGAAAAAGATTAACCAGAGAATGTAAAAGTAGTCGATGCTTGAAATTTGTACTTGAGTTTACAATTTCGGATGTTTTATCAAAAAAACATATTACAACGTTATTAAAGTTATATTAAAATATTTTAATATTGTTTTAATATAAGTGTAAAAATAATAAATGAGTAGATTTTAAGGGCGATTTTATATGCTTCAAGTATTTTTGAACTGTGCATTTTCGTAGTTGTTCAGTGGATTGTATTATTGAATATGAAATCAGAACGAAAAAATATTGTAATAGCATGATTTTAGAAACTTGAACGTATAGAAAACATTTAGTATTTTTATAAGTATTCTTTAAAAAGTTAATTTTTATTGTTTTAATATTAGTGTAAAATTTCATGAATGAGAAGATTTTATAGGCTCTATTTCATTTTATTTTATAATTTTTTTATTTTTTTTGTTTTGTTTGGTGCAGCATATCCTAACTTCGATTTTGCACCAATAAACCCCAACCAAACAACCATTTTATTTTATATACGAAGATTTTATATGCTGTATTTGTTATTGCCCTATAGATTTTTTGTGGTTGTTATTTGGTTTGTATTATCATAAATTAATGTCATGTGATGGCCGAATAGAAGTTCAGTGGCGTTGGAGTAGAGCTTAGGGCTCTCAAGACACAGGTCCCAGGTTCGATCCCCGGCAAGGTTGACTCAGCTTTTCATCCCATAAGTGGGTAGATGAACTGAGGACCAAGCGTGCTTAGGAACTAAACACTGGGGTTCCGCGTAAGATTGACCACCTAACCGGAACATATGCTTCACACCCCAGGGCACCCTGGTCATGTAAATGGGGATTGGCACCGTAGGCCCTGTCTTCCAACATGGCTGTTGCGCCGAGGAGGAGGATGGACGAATAGTAAGGTGCAGCAACTTTGGTTTCAGAGTTCGTGGGCTCGAAACCCGCTGCTGGCATGGTTTGTAGCTGTTTAGAATCTGCTTTAAATAGTAGGTCCTGGTCTCGCTAACCCTCGTGGGCAAAAGAATTGGCTGTACAGATTTAAGCATAACAAAACAGAACTATACATGATATCGGAGCCAGACGGATTTCGAAGTACCATAATGTTAAGGAATTGCCCGTACATAAAACATTTACTAATTATTTTATTATTTTATTTAAATAGGAGCCAGTCACAGATAATTTATTTTTCATAGGTTACTATTAAGTAAGAGGTATCCGATATGACAGGTACAGAACCACCTGAATTAGATTTTAATCCAATGGAATGACCTCGACTGAAAATATTCATGTCAACATTAGGATTCAAACACATAGGCTCAGTTAATAAAAGACTAGCTAACATCTATTCGTTCTTGGGCTAACCTGAAAACAATGTATTAAATATTTTTCTAATTAAAGACTGGTTCGGTTTGGTTTGGTTTGATTTGGAGCGATACGGTCTACAGTTTTGCACACGAAGACTAATGAGACCGGGACCTACTGCTTAAAGCCGATTCCGAACGGCTGCGAACACCCATGCCATAGTGGGATTCGAACCCACGAACTCCGACAAAGTCGATCAGCACCCTAACCAATCGGTCAGCGTTCGGCAAGACTGGCCATTCTATTTTATTCTATTTCCAACAGAACGAATTTATTAATAATATTTTATGTAAGTTATTTTGAAACGTGAACATAACTAAATAAATTTTTATTTTTGATGAGAAAACAGAAAATAATTTAATAAACTCGAATTATTTTTATAAGGAATATTCCAATCATTTCAGAGTTTACCAATATTGTTTAATAATATATGTTGTATAATAATATTTTTTTAAAATTTTGTTACAATCTATGATTGTTTGCTTTGAGACTAGTATTTATCATTTGTTTTGATTTTTGATATATGAACTTTCCGTTTAACTAAAAGAAAAAAACAGACATACCATAAAAAAAATCAGTTGTTGTTAGGTACGCTATTGAATGTTTAAATATTCGAATAAATTACGAGTTCAGAACACAAGAAACTTTAATTCAAAGGGATGTAAAATTTTGAGATCAATTTAAATTGGAAATTTAATCTTTCGTCTTCAAACCACAGGAAAAAACGATGAATTCTTTTTTGTCGTAAAAAAATTCTTTAGAAAATAAAGTAAATATCAAGAGCTAGTCTGATACCGCTTTCGAAGAATTTCTATTACTTTTAATAAAAGATATCTGAAAATGGAGGGAAAATGTTAAAGCGTGTATTCCTGAATAAAATTACTTGAAAACAGTTGAAAAAAGTTAACGAGTAAATGTAAGATTAGTCGATGCTAGAAATTTCTGCTTCGGTTGAAGATTTCCGATATTTTTATCCTGAAAGAATAGTACAGTTTTATTAAAATATTATAAAAATATTTTTATATTATGAGCATATTTTTATATTATGAGTATATTTTTATATTGTATTATTTTATGTTAAAGATGAGATTCTGAAATCAAATTTTATATGCTTCAATTATTTTTGCACTATAGTTAATATTTGTGGCTGTTTACAGGATTATATTGATCTAACTGAAATCAGAAAGAGAAAAATATCGAAGTATCATGATTTTAGGAACTTGATCGCATATGAAATATTTTGAAATGTTTTAAGGTATTTCTAAAAAATATTTTGCTTTAATTTTTCCATAAACTTCAATAAGTTATTAAAATAATATAAAAATATTTTTATATTATAATATTTTAAATTAACGATGAGATTCTGAAATCGATTTTATATGCTTCAATTATTTTTGCACTATAATTAATATTTGTGGCTGTTTACAGGATTATATTGATCTAACTGAAATCAGAGCGAGAAAAATATCGAAGTATCGTGCTTTTAGGAACTTGGGCGGATATGAAATATTTAGAAATGTTTTAACGTATTCCGAAAAAATATTTTGCTTTTATTTTTACGTAAATTTCAATAAGTTATTAAAATAATATAAAAATATATTTATATTATGAGTATATTTTTATATTATATTATTTTAAATTAAAGATGAGATTCTGAAATCGATATTATATGCATCAATTATTTTTGCACTATAGTTAATATTTGTGGCTGTTTACAGGATTATATTGATCTAACTGAAATCAGAAAGAGAAATATATCGAAGTATCGTGCTTTTAGGAACTTGATCGCATATGGAATATTTAGAAATGTTTTAAGGTATTTCTAAAAATTATTTTGCTTTAATTTTTCCATAAACTTCGATAAGTTATTAAAATAATATAAAAATATTTTTATATTATATTATTTTAAATTAAATATGAGATTCTGAAATCGATTTTATATGCTTCAATTATTTTTGCACTATAATTAATATTTGTGGCTGTTTACAAGATTATATTGATCTAACTGAAATCAGAACGAGAAAAATATCGAAGTATCCTGCCTTTAGGAACTTGGGCGGATATGAAATATTTAGAAATGTTTCAGTGTATTCCTAAAACATATTTTGTTTTAATTTTTCCTTAATCTTCAATAAGGTATTAAAATAATATAAAAATATATGTATATTATGAGTATATTTTTATATTATATTATTTTAAATTAAAGATGAGATTCTGAAATCGATATTATATGCTTCAATTATTTTTGCACTATAGTTAATATTTGTGGCTGTTTACAGGATAATATTGATCTAACTGAAATAAGAACGAGAAAAATATCGAAGTATCGTGCTTTTAGGAACTTGGATGGATATGAAATATTTAGAAATGTTTTAACGTATTCCTAAAAATATTTTGCTTTAATTTTTCCGTAAACTTCAATAAGTTATTAAAATAATATAAAAATATTTTTATATTATGAGTATATTTGTATATTATATTATTTTGTATTAAAGATGAGATTCTGAAATCTATTTTACATGCTTCAATTATTTTTGAACTATAGTTAATATTTATGGCTGTTTACAGGATTATATTGATCTAACTGAAATCAGAACGAGAAAAATATCGAAGTATCGTGCTTTTAGGAACTTAGACGCATATGGAATATTTAGAAATGTTTTAAGGTATTCCTCAAAAATATTTTGCTTTAATTTTTTCATAAACTTCAATAAGTTATGAGATTTTATAGACGATTTTATATCCTTCAATTATTTTCCTACTATGGATATTTGTGGTTATTTAGCCGACCGTACCACTGCAAATGAAATCAAAACCAGAATAATATCAACATATAGGACTTTTAGAAATTTAAATACGTATAAAACATTTAGGGATTTTTTTTAAAGTGTTATTTAAATGCGAGCTAGTGAAAGTGATTTCAATTTTTCCAGGGGTTGACATTGAGTGAGTAACACCTATATATGGCATGTCCAGACACCACTTAATTGGACGATCAATAGCCAATAGAATGGCTTTAGCTGCAAACCTCAACGGAGTTAGTTACCGAAAGTCAGTTCTCTATCTATTTGAAGATTTATGGCCTTAAGCTAACCCAGAGACAATATATTAGATTTTTTTCTAAATAAAGACAGTGCAATCTGCGTGTTTGATTTTATCTAATAGAAACAATTTAAGAATAATATTTCATGTAACATATTTCGATATGTTTTTAAACTGTAAATGAGTTGTTATTTTTCTACTTCGATAATAATTTAATTAAATCAAAATACTTTTATAATGAAACTAATTTAAGAGCCTAATGGTATTTTTATTTTAATCAATTGTATTGTATAGTAATATTTTTTATTTTTATTTTTCATTATGCCAACGTATGATTATTTCTTCTCAAATTATTTTTTAACATTTGTTCTAATTTTTCATGTTTGATCCTTATGTTTAACACCAGAAAATACGCATGCCTTAAAGAAATCAGTTGTTTTCTGCTTTTATACGCTATTGAATGCTTCATATATTACAAAAAAATGCTCGCTCGGAAAAAAACTCTCAATTTTAATTAAACGTTATGTAAAATTTTGAAATCAATTTAAATTGGAAATTTAATCTTTCGTCTTTAAACCACAGGAGAAAAGGATGTATTGTTCTTTTGTCGTCAAAGAAATTCTTTAGGAAATGAAGTAAAAATCAATTGGTACTATGATACCGCTTTCGAGAATTTCAATTACCTTTAATAAAAGAATTTCAAAATAGAGGTAAAATAATAAAACCTTTAACCATGAAAAAAAATATCTGAAACTGGGAAAAGGTATTAACCAGTGAATGTAAAATTAATCTATTCTAAATATTTGTATTTCGGTACTTAAAATTTCAGATATTTTTATCTTAAAAAGATGGTGCAATTTTATTAAATTAATATAAAAATATTTTTACATTATTTTAATATTAATGTGAAATTTAATAAGTTTTAAGACTTTATAAACGATTTTATTGCTGTATTTATTTTTTTCACAATTGGATTTTTGTGATCGTTTAGAAGCTTTTATAACTGTAACTGAAGTAAGGACGATGAAATACTTAAAGATTGAATTAATATCCAAATGTAGATACGAATTATTGGATCCTAATGAAGCCATGTTTGGAGTTAAACCAAAGAGAGGCATATAAACTTCATCTTTGCCTGGCAATCAAATCACAAATACTGAATTCGAAGACCAACTATACTAAACTTTTGAAGAAAATCTGAGCAGTGTTTAAGAGTACCTTCCAAAGGAAAATATCGAAGAGGAGCTTTAGTCTGCCACGTCTTCATATCAAGACCTGAGTGAACAACGAGTTTATTTCTATTAAAAGAGAGGCTGTGGAAAGTAATCTTCTAATGCCAGCTACTAAAATTCTTCTAACCTCTACTAAATGCCAGCTACTAAAATGCTAAAAAACTTTCTAATGCTTAAACTGATGACACTGTGCAAATGTCGACCAATGAAATATCTTCTCAAGAAATATCGCGGAGAAAAGCCGCTGCAGCTAATTCGAGAACTGGTAGGCAAGGCTATACACGGTGTCATTGAAAACAGAAATGTTTCACTACTAAATGCAATTGTAAAAGCAAGGGACTCTTGTGCAATTCAAAGTTCCATAACAGTTTAAATTTTTGAAACAAATAAGGTAGTATAACGTCAATCACATAATTTAATTTAATATTGGTATTATTTTCTGTTCAAAGAATGCTCTGCTTGTTTTAAGTTCAACAGTAATATATGCTATTAATATAGATTTCTCCTATTTTGACATACATCATTCATAATATGTTTTAACAATAAAGTATTCTTTAAAAACGTAACAAAAATATTTTTTCAACGTTCACTATCAGTGCGTGGTGATTGTCAACATACACTGGTGATATTCTGCCTTTCACCAAGGTATTTTATTATATGTTGACATTAACCGGTGAGTGTCGACTTTCTCCAGATTTCGGACATTCAGAGTAACATGTGTAAATATAATAGACATGACGTTCACAAACTTGGAGCATATAAAACATTTGATAATTTATATACACTAAGTTTAAAACATCAATAAAATTTACAAAAACAATTTTATAAATAGTAAGAATATAGAATTATAATACTAAACTTAGTTTTAAATCCTTTTTTTTTATAATCCTCTAATTTTACTATGTGGTCCTGTTATCAAAGTATTTACAGATTTTGGAGGTTAACTCTGAATATTTACCATTGATTCTACTACGCAAAATCGATAGTCATGGAGAATTTTAGAACTTCGTTAACTCACTAATCACAGTCAGAACTATTGATTTATGACTAAAACCGGGTAACAGTCTGCGGTTTCAAATTTTCAGCTCGCTATTGGAAAATAATCGTAAATTGAGGGATATTTTGACTTTCACCATTTATAACACAGATCGTTCGTGCATTTTAATTTTTTTCAAATGATAAACATTTTAAGTCAGACATACATTTCATATTGAGTTTCCTCTTTTCCAATGACTGGATTCAAACTTATTTCAACGCTGACTGAACGTATCTCGGTTAAAGCTAATTTACCAAACATCAATTCTCGTTACAAAAGTTTTAATTATCAGACAAATTTTGTAAAATCAAATGCATAGTAAAACTTTTTCTCTTGTTTTTTATACTGGTTCATTAAATTGCATTAAATTTTAAATATAATATTATATAACAAGTAAAATAAATTACTTTATTAATATTTTTATACAAATATAGATAAAAAAATATAAATAAAATTCTAAATGCACTGCGAGGATAAGTTACTTTTATATGTATGTTGTCTCTAATTAAAGATATACAAATTCGTTTGTCATGACACAGCAGTTAGAATCTAATGTACGCTATGTTTTGCACTTTTACACAAAAATGGAAGTAGATGCAAATTTCGATGACTTCGTGTGTTGTTTGATCACCTCTAATACCTTCAACATTTAGGGACATTGCACGTCAAGTATCTGTATATGCTGAACTGGCAGTAGCCGAACGATAGCCGATTGGTTCGGTACCGGAGTTCGTGGGTTCGAATCTCACTGTGGCTTGGATGTTCGTAGCCGTTCGGAATCGGCTTTAAACTATAGGTTCAGGTCTCATTAGTCATCATGTTGCAAAAAAGTAGACCGTCGCACTCCAAACCAAACCAAACTGAACTGGGAGTAACCTACAGCATTACGGGGTATCTGCACCTATCAATCTCTGGACTCATAAGCTACTGAAGTTAAAAGCCGAAGTCCAAACGTTTACTGGAGATTTCTTCAATTATGCCCTACTATAAACTTGTATCCAGAAGGCCATGAAAAAACTAGCCCACATAAGGATGATGTACCTCTGTATGTTTCAATTCCGTGTATTTCTTTCGGGGTTACCCGAAAGATGTGATTTACAATATCAAATGGTCCAACACATTTCAGACATAAATCATGGATCACTTATGGTGACAAATCTCCCCTACAAATCACAAACGGAAACTTGAAAATTACACAACCCCACGTAGCAAGTCTTAAAATTTCTGCTACATTTCGACGACTACTGAGATAAGATTTAAATTCCCATTTTTATATTCTTGTCTTATAAATATTAAAATATAATGCATTAAAACTACAGATATGCATTTGTTTCACACGTTTAAGTAAAATAGATAATTTTCTTTAAACAATACATCTTTTTACCCAGTCTCCTAGATTCTCGAAACAGTGGTTTTCGATAAATTAACTCAACATATGTTTTTCTTTGACATTTTACTTGACAATATGTTGAGTTTTTAAATTAACTCGATAATTCGGTAAAGTATTCTTCAATGATTGTTTGTTAGACTGTACAAATCAACACGTTTTGTGGAAGTGTCAAAAATTAATTAGACAGGCATTATAAAATAACAAGTGTATAGTCGCTATTGATATTGACAAGTCTTCAGCCTGTCCCACGAAGTAATTTTTGAATTAGAGAAATATGATATTTTTAAAAAGTCATTGCAGCATTCGTATATGTATATATGATGACAATTTTGAGAAACAAAACTTGAATGGAAATATATTTGGCATGGTAAGTAGTTTGGAATAATCGCTTAATTTGTGCTATTTTTTCTGAAAGTGCTTTCAGAATTTCTAGCAGACCTGCTTTGAACTTTCAATCTAGTTTTTTGAAAAGCAGTATGATAAAATAGTGGGGTATTGTAATATAATTATCACTTTATGCAAAATTATCTGTCCATATATATGTATATTTGCTTGTTTCTAGGTCTGGTTGTTTGTTCGCTGCACTCAAAAAATGACGCAGTTTTTAATTTTTTTATTTTACCGAAGAGATTTTGTTTGCTTCATTAAAATAATAACATCGCTTCACTTTTCGGAAAGAGGATTTTATTTTCTCAGTATCATAAAAAGTTCTTACATCACATACAATCTACAAAAAGTTTCTCATTGTAAATTAAAAGATGAATACATAAATAACAATCCACATATATCAAAATGAAAAAGAATTTTCTTTCCGATACAAGTAAAATAAGACAAAAGAGGTCCAAATAAAATAGATTCTTGCATAATGAATAAAAGAAAGATACCACTGATTTAATAATTATTTTCTGTTTTGAATTGTTGTTCTCTTAAAAGATGACTTTTCATATTTTGATATTTATTAAGAAATTCATACATTCATTATTTCTAACTCGTTTGTTTTACGAGAAATGTTTGTTAATAAATGCCATAAAGTACCAGGAAAAACCTAGCGTTACATTATGCTGACCTGCCATTAAAATAGGATGAAATTCAAGATTGTTGTATACTTTATTAAAATTTTTGCTTACTAAAGTGAGCATTTTAATGTTAAACTTAATAAAAAAATCTTCTGAGTTCTAGAAAGAGTTTATAGTCAAGAAACTTTTAAATGACTAGGTATAATTGATTGTAATTCAGTATGGTTGCAAAGTCTTTCCTTAATTACAAAATTTATTATTATAGAATCTTATTTTTCAATGAAGCTGTCAATAGTAACAAATATATGTCAAACAGTGCTGGAAACTGTTACTCATTTAGCACCACTCGGAGGACACATGTAGCTAATGGAATACTAGGGATGAAATAACATTGCGCCCACTGGGTTCTCATAATTTAGAAGTAGGGACTAAGCAGAAGATCCTAAGGCTTGGTCGGCCACCTCCATAGATAGCGTTTAGAGGACCCTGCGATCATAAACCTATTTTGTGTGCCTCAAACGCTATTAATGAACACGGTAGAGCTTCGAGCTTCAAACTCAGAACCTTTTGGCCATGAGATCGACTCCTTTGCCAACTAAGTTACCACGAGTCATGAAAGGACCTTTGAATGAGGACCATTGAACACAATACTGTAAATTTTCTATGTGTAAATGTAAATTCCTTATTTTGTCAGACAATGGTGCAACTAATGTAATTTAAATAATAAATAGATGGCAAATTTCCCGACAAAGGTATCTAATTGGATGGACAAATATAATGACTTGTATGCTGACGGCATGTTATACCTCTATATATTTTACAGTTACAAAAGGCCCAGATTATTTTTAGAATCACTTCATGATATTACAACCAATGTTAGGAAGCAAGAAACAGTTTATCTCACGACCAACCACGAATGGCTTATAACCGTTTAGGCCAAGATGGAGGAGAAAACCATTACCACTATTAGTGTAAGCACCAAAAAAGAACGAGGATAACAGGCCAATGGCAATCATTATATTTTAAAATTTATAAACATATACATGCACATGTAAGCATGTTTATATCACATACTTATTTACACAGTCGTAGAGCTTCTCCTACCATTTGATCTAAATCACAGAAAATTTAATCTTACAAAATAGACTACTTAGCAGAAAATACACAAACTATTCGAGAAAGTTTTAGAGAAGTACAATAGCTAAGGTACATTAAAAGGAAAAGACAAAACAATATATGCATAAAAATACAATTCAAGTAACATTAGATACAAAGATAAAACATTTAACAAACATTCAACAATTGATTAAGACATCTAACAAACTTTTGACACAAAGGACGAAAAATCTGCATTTAAATAATATCTCTTAAAATTGTAAATTGATTGTTTCTCTATCAATTCTTCTATAAAAATAAAAATCTGTTTCTCTTTTCGCTTTTATTAATGTAGTTTTTGAGAATGTACATTTTTCCCGTTCACGAAAAAAAAGTTAAGTCTAGAAACGTCTCTTTAAGCATAAAGATCGCAAATGATGTCTCTAGTGGGAGAGTCATAACATTGGACAGTACATGTCAAGAGCAAGAGTATCACCATAACTTATGTTGTGTTACCAATTATGCTTATATTGAGATTCGCTTAAGTAAACTGATGAATGAATTTAAAGCTTTATAGTGTTTCAAATCTATCAAAACAGTCACGTGTCAAATTACCGTAGTTAACTTACAATAAAAGTTTGAAGTTAGCAAAACACTTTAGAATTACACCTCATCCCTTATATAATAATAGCATAAGTTATTTGTACGTCTGTCCTCGATTTTATGAAGCGGTTGGACCTGGAATGGATAGAGGCATCTATAGTTAGCAAAATTCAAAGAGAGTAATGTTTATCTTCTCCTAAACTATAGATCCGATTTTAAAATAAATTGATATAAACATGTTTCATATCACAGCGAAAAATACTGCCTTCTTTAAAACGTTCGAAATCCACCCCTTTCCCTCTTTTCGAGCTTTTAATGCCATTATTTCAACTCCTATTTTCCCCGGTTAAGAGCAGGCGATTAAATTTATCAATTTATCCCATAATAAATAGGTAAAAATAACATTTTTCTAGCATTATGACTCATTCCTTTAACCATCTCATTGAATCATTTCTTATTTTAAATTATTTAATAATTAATTAAATAAATTATGCCTTATTTTCATACGCTTTATCATTGAACTTAGATATTAGGTAAATAATTTTCTTTTATATTTGGCTTAAATAATAGATTAGGTACATATGTGATAATTTAAATTGAATCATCGATTATTTTTTGTTGCAAGATAACTCTCAGCCAAAAAACAAACCATTTTTTACCTGCCTCATAATGTACTTTACAATTTTGGAAAATTAAAAGTTTTACTGATCCCGTCAATATGACGGGCTATATAATTGTACATAAATAATAGGTGTTTTCTTTTCTCAAGAAGGGTATGACGGTGAACCTGTCAGAATAGTTTGTTGTACTGGGAAAAGTATGACTTGCATGCTTTTCTTCTGCGGCATGCATAAGAATAATTTATTGCATTAACTAATACATAATTACGTAGATTACAAAAATTTGAAAATTAATACAGTTCTATTATTGCTATGTCAACTTTATGTGATTTAATATTGTCATATTTCTTTATACCATAACGAATTTGATATAAAATTCTTCTACTTTATAACTTTCATTTAAAGTTATATTTAAATATGTAGTTCTTTGTAAAATCGTAATTTAATGGTTAGTATTATAACAATCTATTACTTGAAATGAAAAATTTACAACTTTTATGTTGAATAAAATGCAAAGGCCTTAATATTTGTATATTACTTCTATACAGCACAATAAATTGATAAAACTGTACAAATTCCAAAAGAATTTCCTAAAATTCTCATTCACAGTTATATCAATTCATTTTGCCTTCTTTATTACTGCTTAGTTTAAATCTACTTATAATGGTAAAAACTTTCCCCATGACTTATATCGCTGCCACAGTTTAAGTGACAATCACCTTTTTTTTTCTATTTTGTAAAAAGCGAAATAAAGTGTTAGAATGTGGAAAAAACCTGCAGTGCTTTTCGCAAAAGTGAGTACGGAATTTATCTGTCTGGAAATTCAAATGCTGTAATAAAAAAAAAAGAAAAAAATGCAAAGAAATTTTTTTTGAAGAAGGACACTTATAAAGCATAAAAATCTTTCTTTTTTATGCCGAGTAGTAGTTTCATTCCCCCATCTTTCTTTAATTAACCTTTTGTATAAATCATATACAAAAGGCTCAAACGAATTAAATTAATAAAGTTCCTTTAATTTATAATTGTAAATGAAACGTGTCTTGAATATCCAGTGATGTGTTGTTACCTTTCCAAATACGTCATAACTAGTCCTTTGTATATAGAATTCTATCTTTAATACATAAAATTCTATTCTCTTAATAATTTTTATAATGATTTCTTTTTACTGAAATAAATTCTTACTCGACCATTACTTTTTGGGTTCATTTTTGTGTAATATCTTTATTTCTAAAACAACTGCTTTTAATGTAAATTTCTAAAAAAATAAATCCAAAAGAATATGTATTAAAGAATAACTATACAAAATTTCACTTAAATTGTTCACAAAAATAAAATTGATAAATTTTGAAAACAATATTCTTAGATAATTGCCTTAAAGATTCCAGTAAACATGCTTTATGAAATATTTACCATTTGTAATTTATTGCGGTATTTTAAGCTCATACAAAGAAGAATAATTTTAAAATATTAATGCATAAAGACTCCTAAAAACAATTGACAATAAAATAAAATAATTTGTAAAAAAAAAAATCCTAAAGTATATGTATTATATAAATAACTATACAAAATTTCACTTAAATTGTTCGCAAAAATTAAATTGATAAATTTTGAAAACAATATTCTTGGTTAATTGCCTTAAAGATTCCAGTAAACATGTTTTATGAAATATTTACCATTTGTAATTTATTGCGGTATTTTAAGCTCACACGAAGAAGACTAATTTAAAAATATTAATGCATAAAGACTGCTAAAAACAACTGACAATAAAATAAAATAATTTGTAAAAAAAAATCCAAAAGAATATGTATTAAAGAATAACTATACAAAATTTCCCTTAAATTGTTCACAAAAATTAAATTGATAAATTTTGAAAACAATATTCTTAGATAATTGCCTTAAAGATTCCAGTAAACTTGTTTTATGAAATATTTATCATTTGTAATTTATTGCGGTATTTTAAGCTCATAGAAAGAAGTCTAATTTTAAAATATTAATGCATAAAGACTGCCAAAAACAACTGACAATAAAATAAAATAAAATATTTTTTTAACTACTTGACATTCAGAATAATTTATACATGAGAACATTTCCTTCAGGTAGAAGAAATGGTGCACACTAACAAGACAACAAATGGACTATTTGCTACTGTAATTATGGCAGAAACACAATTTTGTTTTGTTTACAAAATTCTCCTGTATTTTTTAAAAGAAAAATGCATTTTTGAGACATATGTGCCCTTGACTGGCTTAATACGTTTCAGTTCATGAAACCTCAGTGAAATTGACAGTTGATGTGGGATAAAAGTTTGCCATACTAATAAAATCTATATGATTAAAATTGACGGTTTGTAAAGACAAAAATGCCAAGAAATCACTTTGAAGAAGGACAGTTATAAATAATAAATATCTTTAAATGGTAATATGTGTTTTGAATAAAAAATAAATTTAATTTGTTTTGAAGTTCTGATTTATTAATCGTAATGCTTCTGTCTTTAAACTAGTTTTTATTATCTTTAAATTATTCTTTTAATTATTTTTAAACTTTAAAAATTCAGTTTTAAAAAACTTTAATGTATAATTTGGTATTTTAAAGTTTTGCTAATGCATTTTACTAAATTTTAACTTTTTGTTAATTTTAATTTCTAGTTTAAACCCTAGTTCATTATTCAGAATAAAATTAAATTCTTCCCAAGTACAAGTTAGGATGATCCCTATTTTGAAGTATGAAAATAAAGTTGAAAACCGGCAACAACTTTCTATTTTACACATATAACGATATAACATCTGAAGTTTGAAGAAGAGTCACAGCTCCTAACACATGTTTATTTGAAGTACAAAAATACTTTTCTCGATTTATTATCCTTCAGTTTATTTTCCTGGACAGTGACAAATGTCCAATTTATCTGTGTTTTACTTTAGATCCTGAAATAAATTGTTAGAAACATATAAAGAAAATAACAGTTAAGGCTAGAAATCGAATTCAGATTTTGAAGTATATTTTACGTAGAGACTGAGAAGCTCATGTTTCCACTCTCAGACTTACTTATTGTTCTATCATATATGTACTTATTGTTCTGTCGTGTCTCTGAAAAATATTAGTTTTAATGGCATTCTGAAGTCCAATGCCAATAAACAGGGGGACCACCGGACCTGTTAAAACAGTTGGCCATAGAGGTTGTTAGCCCTTAATTTGACTAGATGTTTTTACAAATATTTTTTAATTTCTGTTATTTTCCCATGTCTGTATAGACAGTAGGATCTCTGTAAAATAAGCAAAAAAATATATAATTTTCGGTACAGATGCATTATAGACGCCGTGTTTTTTTTTCGCCAAACTTGGCGATTTTTTGGCGGTTTTAGGGGGCGATAAGTAGGTTGGTGTGTCTGTTATTAAATTTATTTTGCATTTTATTTATTACAACGCGGGGGGTTGAGCGGAAAACCCCCCTCACATGTTAGATTTTTTATAATATTAGTGCTTATTATGATATACACTATTAAATGATATATATTGTGTTTATGCTGTGTTGATATATACCACAAATATTATTAATCTGTTATTTAGTTTTTAAATAACGTAAAAAATGATAATTATTATGCTAATTTCATTTTAATAATGTTATCAATTGTCCTATAATAATGCTATAAATTGTGAAAAACACGTACCGCCGCCATGTTTTTTTACTTGGCGATTTTTCAAACACGCGTTTTTCTGTTGGTCGCCAAAGAAAAACATGGCAGACGGGCTCAGCGTCTATAATGCATTTGTTCCTAATTTTCCACTTTTGAGATAATTAATGTAAGCTGTGGCGAACACTGACAATTATGTTATATAGTAGTTATAAATATACATGTCCGGTGTAGCGGCCAAACTTTAATAGTATATAGTTTTTAGAAAATTTTAATAATAATGTAATATATACTAAATATATGTAACATATGCTATAATATGTATTTTATATGCATTATATACTATCTAGCTATCTAAAGTCACACACGTAGTATTAATGATTTAATAAAAAACAGGGTACAGATGCATTATAGAAGCCGTGTTTTTTGTCGCCAAATTTGGCGATTTTATGGGGGGATGAGTGAGTTGGTGTGTTTCCCCTGACTTTAGTGGTGGGGTGTAGCAGCTCTAATGTGTTCTTGCACCCCATTGGTGCACGTGATTTCTGATTTCAATACCCGGCACTATTCGAGAAATTTGCATCTTAGCTGTTCTTTTGGTTTACAGTCAGTCGCCTAGGTCAGGTTGTATTTTTTTTTCTGTTCTTATTATTTTCTGGAATTTAGTAATTTAGTTATAGTGGGTGTAGTTATTTCTGTTCTTACTATTTTTGAAATTGTTAAAAAGTATCAGGATATTCTAAATCCAACAACATGGTTTGGTTTGGAACATTTTGATTTTGTTCTTATCATTATCTGGGATTTGCTTAATTTAGTTATGAAGGGTGAAGTTATTTTGGTTCATGTTAGATTTTTTATAATATTAGTGTTTATTAAAATGCTATATACTGTGTTTATTCTGTTGATATATATCATAAATATTACTAATCTGTTATTTACTTTTTAAATAACGTAAAAAAATGATAATTATTATTTTGATTTTATTTTAATAATGTTTTAAGTTATGAATCTGTGTTTTTTTTCTTTTAAAGTTTAGTTTTGTTAATGTTTTGTTTCATATATGCCATGTGACTGCCGCCATGTTTTTCTACTTGGCGATTTTTCAAAACACGCATTTTTCTGTTGGTCGCCAAAAAAAACATGACCGAGGGGACCGGCGTCTATAATGCATCTGTTCCAAAAACAGGACATGTTTGATCCAGATTGAAAAGTAGGAAATTATAACCGTAAATAAAGTTCCAGTAAAGCCAAATGTTGGAAGCGAAGTTTCTCACTAATGCAAGTACATAAGTGTACTTAAGCTTAAAACATTGCAAGCAGTGGCTATGGGACTTTAGCAATTGATTTAGTAATGGTGATAGGAGAATAATAGGATAAAATTAGATAAAATTAGTGTATTATAGTACAGAATATGTAGTTTGAAGCCATGATGAGTTGAACACTTAATTGGTTCTCTTTCTAGGGATTATCAAATTTTACATTTTGGTTAAAAGAGACTTCATAAAATTGTTCACTCGGGATAAATATTTCAGAAACATGCTTAATTATTGATTTGCTTTCACTTACTTAATTTCCAAAAAGTTTCTCTGTTGCAAATCAACGGCTTGCGATTTTCGGAAATTGCCACCCAATTACTTTGAAATCCCACGTAACAGAAAATATTCTGTTGCTGAGCAGATAAATAACCTTGAGGTAAAAGAGAAGAAAAGAAGTATATTAAAAATAGAAAATTTATTTGCCATATTAAAAACTGTAAAAATTAAAGAAAGTCGGCAGAATTATTATCATGCATAATAGTAATCATATTAGGCTAAGTTTAAATATCCAAATTTACATTGTTAGGAAAAAATTATAATTTTTTTATTTAAAATAAATATTTTTAAAATTATATTAAAAGTTCATGTGATAATAATTTTTTTAAGTGCTACCATATTGCGATCCAGATATGTCACAGGCAAATGTTGCGTCATAATAACGTCAGAAATCACCATAGATAGTAACTTGGTACCATACATTCCCATCTGTGCCACGTCATAGCGACTTCTGACGTCATTATGATGCAGGTGACACCTGTGACATATCTTGACTACAATATGTTAACACTCTTTGTTGCTGTTCAAATAAGAAACCTTTTGGTAAAAGAGTAATAAAGAAGAAAATAGTTATTTACCACTTTAAAAATGGTTAAAATTCAAAAAAGTAGACACCATGTTTGCAAACATATTAGTATTCATATTAGGCATAGTTTAAATATCTAATATAAAATTTTGTAGGAGAAACTAAATAAATTGTTTATTTAGAATAAATATTTCAAAAAGTGTTTTTAAAGCTCACATGATAACAATCCTTTTGTTCTTCCGCAGATAAAACCTTAAAGTAAAAGAGTGAGGGAAAAGTAAAAGTTTGCCGTGTTAAAAACGGTACAAATCCAAAAAAGAATACAACCTGATTTACAAACATGATAGTAATCACTTTAGGCCTAGTTTGTGGTTCGCACGTACAATTCCGTCAAACCGATGGTGTCTTCAAAGCGGTTTCAGGTACAATTTTCAACCTCCAAAAACGTTCCGAAAATCGATGTAATGTACATTTCTGCCAGTGTTTTTCCCCCATGGAGATGTGAGATAGGAGGGTCAGGTCGATTGTTTAGGAACTGCACCCCTCCTACACTGACATTTATTGAGGGATACCCCCTACTCCTTGAGGCACAAAGACGCTGATAGCTTTTCATGGATTTGTAAATCTTTTCGAATATTTCATTTGCGGAAACAGATGTATCTTTAATTGCACCACTTAAATATCTTGGATGACTTTCGTAAAAAATATAAATAATTCTCTCAAAGAATATTTTTATTTGTACTTTTAGAATGCATTATTTCTTATGAGATGATCTTCGAGACTCGACGAGCTATATGTGTATTAAAAATTAACAATCTATAATATCTATTTATATATCTATTTATAACCGGAAGTAAAGGAACAATAATGAGGGTGGGTTTCCCGTATTCCATTCTAGTCTACAAAGGGTTAAGTAAAAAATCATAGAATGCTTTTTCCACTGACACAATAAATCTTTAGCGTATTTTTGGAGACTTTTTTTCCTCCGTGTGTTCCACTCGGAGGGTTAAATATCTAAAAGTCTATTTTGGTGAGAAAAACTTCATAATTTTTTCATTTCGAATAAATAATTTTAAAAATTATTTTGAAAGCCCTCGGGGTATCAATTATTCTGTTGGTGTGCAGAGGAGAAACCTTGAGGTAAAAGGGTGGGGAAGAAATAAAAATTTATTTTCTATGTTAAAAATGTTAGAAATTCCAGAAAGTAGACAGCACGATTTGAAGACCATGATTTTAATATCTTAGAACTAAATGCAGCAAAAAGCTACACGAAGCTAAAGTAAAATAGCAATGATCAAATTAAACAACTTGTACCGTTTCTATCGACGAAGGAGTGAAAGTTATGATAAAAATAAACATTATTAAACTAGCAGATATTTAATACAAGCCTTAATAAGTACTTCTTTTTAACACCTAGAACATTGTGTGTTATCAATATACCTAATCTGTTAATCGTTTGTCTCTCCTTACCTTGCATATGATATATACATCTAAGAATTTATACGTTTGTATATCGAATGTGATACACAATAAACTACATTTTAATCAGAAATTAATTTAGCGTAATTTCTTAAATTTAATTATATTTTCAATTAAATGTGGAAATATTAAAGATTTATATGTAATGTACACCATATAATTATTTTTTCATATGGGGACAGCAAAAGGTTTAATATGTACCAGCTATTAAATAGAATAGCTTTGATATAGAATACCAGTGAAGATATTCACGGCATGTTTTTTGTCACCTGGCCAAACTGGCTTTGTCTACCGTTAATATAGTATGAACTACTTCAAAATTTTAGAAAGTATAAATTAAAGAAATTATATTATAAGGAAAATTGCATGAAATTTATAGATTCAAAAAATATAGTAAATGGTTCACAGAAACTTCCAATTCTGCCTAATTTTCATCTGTTATACCTTCTAAAAGTACTTGAAAAAATGTGCCAACTGTAAAAAGTCGCCAATGGGGTATGGGGACCCCTGCTATGGCTCGACGAGTCTTAGAGAAGAATCCGCAGGGATCACAATTTATAAAAACCATGCTCAGAAGGGATTCACACGGTGCAGTTAAATAAAACAACTAGGTATAGACACAGGTATTTATTTAAGATAGTGTAATGAAAACAATAAATAAACATCATCATAAACGACCATCAGCACCCTCGATGCAACCGAGTTTGGTGCTACTGGCACACTGACTCTTATATATTCAGATAATATATACAGATATTTGCATATTTACAAATATGACGTGTTGCTACAAATAAAACTACGATAAATAGAAAACTTTACAAATATCAATACAGATGAATGACTTCCTGTTACAATAAGGCAATTTGTCGCAACATCAAGAACTACTATAATGCCCTTCCCATTCATTTTCATGTTTACAACAGCCAATAGACAAACAATAAACTGTCCTTTCATTTGAAACTAAAGCCATAATTGTCATACTTTGAGAATTTGCCCTACTGTGTGAAATCGCCTTATATGAGAAAATACATTACAATAAATTATATACAAAACACTTTACAAAGACTAATATATACAAGACATATTTACGAAGACTGAAGATTACGTCAACGGCCTAAATCAAAAATGATGCATATGACGTCAATCTTCGGCCACAGGGTATTACAATAAAGCTGTACGCTATAAATCTATTCAGATTAAAATCTTACGAAATGAAATGCAAAAACTTTTATCCAACTATAACTCCCATCCTCTTTCAAAATGATGGTGAAATAAAAAATTCGATACACATCTTATACATACCTCATTTTTCAAAATATTTTAGAGTCAAATATAAGTGAAATACTACTCCTATCCACGCAGAAGTAAATAAAATATTGCTCTCCAGAGACATCTGAAATATTACATACTTTTGAATTCTCTAAGGAAACGTATTTATATTGAATACACTATATTCCTTCAGAAAATATTTCACGATGTTATGTCTGCAGTGCTCTCATATAATTACACTTAATAAGATTTAAAACATTCAGTTTGTGAGAGTTAACAAGAATACAGAATGAAGGGGCACTTTAAACGTAAGATTTTTTCTTACTTTTTGCTTTATTTCATTTTCAATTATAATCATAAATATATAGGATTTTCAGTATTTGCTCTGAATTTTTATTAATTTTTTTTTGCTGCATTTATTTGTTTCTAAAAATAACAACTTTTATATAAAATGAATAGTGAGAGCATGTTTCAAAATCTGTACAGTATTCCAGGCTGACTGTAAGCAAACTTACTACATAAAGTAAGTTTTATTAATAATTTTTGTTTTTTAGTAAATAATAATTATTAACACTAGATTTACGTATGTTGATCATATACCTATTTTTACTGAAGTGAGCCAATTTGAATCATACAAGAGAATTGAAGTTTTCTGCAAAGAAAATAGTTCCAAATTAATTTAAATGAAATGTTTATTATCAAAAAAAATCATGGAATTTTTGAATCACATTTTCCGCAAACATTTCTGTTACATTTAGCACAATGGTTTCTACATCTGTTTCTTTTGCATGATTGTTGAACTTGACAATTCTTCTGTGCGTCAGAAGCATGAATTTCTGTCATTGGAATGGAAGTGTTCTCGACTTCTTCTCCATATTCACTTCTTAGCTCTTCAACCAATTGGAAAATAAAATCTTTTCGTAAAATATTTACTTGAGTCTTCCCTTTATACAGAATCCAAGCATTGATAGTTGCTAAATCTAAAATGTTGTAGAAAACTTGTAGAGGCCATCTGATTGAGAAGAGAAACAAATCACGTGTGACTTGACTGTTGCCCAAGCCTAATAGGACTAATAAATTTCATGTTATGCTATTAACTGTTAAACCGTTCTACGAGTCAAACTGGCTCACAACCGTGAAGATAGGTATACCCCATTTGATAATGCGAAATGAAGGGGGGGGATGAAAGTTTACTTATATTTTATTACTTGACTAAAAACCAACGTATGTTTTTGAAAAGTGATATTAAAGTTTTATATTTATATATAGTGATCAAATCTTTAATGAGTCAAATTAGCTCGGTCCGTAAATCTAATGTTAAGTTTGATTCTCTACCTATTAAGAATTTTAAAAAGTAGCAAAAATACTACACCAGGGGATTGGATTTTCAAAAAATCTTAAATAATATTTTAAAATTCTATATCAAATACTAGAAATACTAAATAAAATAAACAAAATCGAAAAAGTAAGTATAGTTTCATAGTAGGTTCATAAATGTATTTACTAAGAAAATTTGAAAGAAATATTTCAAATACTTTTTTATTTACAGTGTTTGCTAGTTGAAAAAAAGCACCATTTTTAGTAAAAGGCATCTAAACATTTTACAATTTTCTTAAAAGCTACGATAAAGATACATGGATTCTATAGTTTTGTAGGTTGAAATTCCAATACTTCATTGGAGTCCGTTTTAAAAGAATTAAGAAATTTCCAGAATTTTTTGAAATTCAAAAATAAAAGTATCGTATTTTTGAAGGTTTAAAAGTGATATATTCCTTTAAACCGATTAACAATAACTTTTATGCAATGATTTGTTTTCATATGTGTTATGATAGAATGAAATTTATATTGACTCGGTATCTCCTTACAATATTGAATTATAATGTAGCACAGTAATTGTCAGTTTACGTTAAAATAAAATTAATTACACGGCTATTAAAATGCAATCATATCTTATTACCCTCTGTATGAATATTTAGATAATTTTGGGTTTTGAAAGGCGTTCTCAAAGGAGATATTTGCTTTCAGAAATTTCTCATTTCCTAAATTGCACTTCAGGTGTCTATTAAATTGAACCTTGGCAGATTAGAAGCGGTTGAAATCTTTTTATGAAGATAATATTGGTCTCCAGACAACTATTTTATTCTATGATTCCATTATTATGTAAATTTTCAGCTTGTGATTAAATTTGAGTTAAATTTAAATTAAATTTATTTTAATAGAGGGAAATAAAATGTTATTATAATTGTTCTGGAATATTGTTATCAAATTTGTAAAAAAGGAGAAGGTTGCATTTTAAAAACTTTTGAAAATGTAAGTCTTCTATTTTTTTAGATAGTACTTGCTTAATTATTAATATACATACACGCACATATAAGTAAGTGTATACACGTATTATGCCATGCTATAGGAAAAGTTAATAAAAGAATAAAAACGTCAATCACATAACGCAGCATATACGAAGCAATGAACCAGGAATGTTGACAAAATGATACCTAAGTAAAATAGACACAAGAAGTTATAAATAAAACAAGATTTACAATAGATGACAATTTATTTTAAAATTTAACTTAACACAAACATCATATATATTTATAATATTTTGCTAATTTGGTCAGGTCTACATAATGTTAGGTCTTGATTAGATACTGCAAGATTAGTGCCATAGGGACAGGAAAGATGGCATCCAAGGACCTCATACAATTGGTGCAAATAATCTCTAATACAATGATTCCTTTTTTATATTTTTTTCCATTGCCGTGATCTCCTGCTAGTTGCACTGAAGGGAGAAGCACTTCCTCAATCAGGGGGTGGAGTGGGAGGTGACCAATTCGACCTGTCCAGCCAGGGTAGGATCAAGATAAGACGCTGCAAATACAGAAAAGCTCTCAGGTACAGCCATCAGTAGACCGCTGATAGTAGAGAGGTTCTTTACCGATGTTACTCTTTGTTACAGCTGTCACATGTATATGTATAACATGCCTATTTTAGTCATGCAATTTCGAGAAAAAATTATACTTATCTTTGGGTTTACTCGGATTAGGATCTTTAAAGTAAATTGTATACTATAAGGGAAAACTTTAGGCCTCAATATAGTATAAGAGGCAAGTCAATGTAAGTATCACAAAGTGAAAGTAAGTACATTGATAGCTGCTTTGTTGCTTCCAACAAGGAACAATTTTAATACGAACTCCGTAGCTTGAAAAATAAGACTGAGTGATCAGGAAACCAATGGCTTTTATTCTCAAGCCAGCTGAAACCACAAGGACATATGGACCTAACAAACGCACGTACAAGTGATGGCCAATAGAGGCTATAAAAAGAAAAATGGTAACGATGTAAAGGAGAGGAAATTTAATTAATTTTATTTTTCTTATATACATGTGTATTGTCTAATATTTTATTTAATCTAGTTTTTGCCCTTGTATATA
>CM063505.1:24572775-24577775 GCA_032207245.1 Pardosa pseudoannulata | reverse complement strand
AAAAACCTCCAGCTGCACGCGTAAGTTGGCGGTGAAGTATATCCGCATGCCAAGTGTTAAAAAGCAATTAAAAAGCATAAAACTGAACATATTCCTTATGTTTCGCTTACATATTCTTTATTCCGAGTAAAACGGTTTTGAATATTCACACATGTACAAAGTCGGTCGATATTTCCTCCATCATTGAAATATCTCGTCTTTCCATTTTATCATATATCCAATTTTAAGAATACATTTGATGGCAATATAGTCACCTTTTCTCCGCACCCTCACTTTATTTCTTACATGGAAATATATATTTTTTTCCTATCACTCGGCGACACTGAATGCGGACGTCGTGGAAACAGATTTTAGACTTGCATGTACAGATATGGATAGAAAAAATAACTTATGTTTAGTTTTTTATTTACTTAAAATATTTCATTTCTATATAGAGTAAAAAAAAGATTTCTTTTACTTTAGTTTTTGGTACTTTAGTTTTTAGAATAACTTCATGTTAAGAAATTGGATAATTTTTTTATCATAATAACAACATTTCAATATTGCAAAGAAGTAAAAAATCTAAGAAGTAATAGATAATTTTTTATTTTGCCAGTAAAAATTTAAAGGAGAATTTACTGGAAATGACTTCTATATAACCGATGGATAAATCGTAAACTGGCTTTTACTTTAGTTTTTGGTACTTTAGTTTTTAGAATAACTTCATGTTAAGAAAATGGATATTTTTTTTATCATAATAACAACATTTCAGTAGAGCAAAGAAGTAAAAAATCTAATAAGTAATAGATAATTTTTTATTTTGCCAGTAAAAATTTAAAGGAGAATTTACTGGAAATGACTTCTGTATAACCGATGGATAAATCGTAAACTGGCTTTTACTTTAGTTTTTGGTACTTTAGTTTTTAGAATAACTGCATGTTAAGAAATTGGATAATTTTTTTATCATAATAACAACATTTCAGTAGAGCAAAGAAGTAAAAAATCTAATAACTAATAGATAATTTTTTTATTTTGCCAGTAAAAATTTAAAGGAGAGTTTACTGGAAATGACTTCTATATAACCGATGGATAAATCGTAAACTGGCATATATATAAACTATAACGCCATGAATAAAATTTTCCCTCAATCTAAATTTTAACCACAGGAGTACATCATCGTTATAAAAAAATATTTGATTACCATTATAAACAAAATATTTTCTTTGAAGTTTTAGATCTTTATATGTTTATTGAAACTAAAATACCTTTATTTGAACAAAAGAGTGAAAAAGAAAATTTATATTTCAATCCATTTAAAAAGTTTTGTCAGTAAACTTTAAAGTTGTGCGCAATACCACTGTCTTTTTAACTTCCCACACACGTAAGTTAAATAGGTTTTAGTCAAATATTTTCTGCTGGACCAGATAATAATTCATCCAGATTTCTGAAACTAAATCTAAATTTTCAAAATTTTGAATTTTTTAATTAACGGTACGTACATAGGTATAAAATTAACTCTTCTTAATAAGCTATTCAGTCTATTAGTAAACTGATATTCAAATCTTTAAAAAAAATATTTTAATTTGACACATGAAGAATCAGTTTAATATTCATGTACAAAATCATTTTAAAGTTATCAAAATATATATAAATATATTTTTTTAAATTATCCGATTTATAACATTTTATAAAATGTGAATTATTTATCACACGAATAGATGTGTATTCCAAATTTCATAGTTTACAAAAATGATCTGTAACATCCACGTTGTTTTTAAAATTAAATCTAAAGCAAAGTCTAACAAAAAATTAGATGTATATCATTCCTTTATTCAATCTAATTCCTCAATAAACTAGAACTCAAATATTCTTTACAAAATATTATTTTATATTACTCACGATGCGTTCGCTAAAAGTCTAGAATCTAAGAAGATATCTAAGAAAGGATCTATAAAGGAAAGATCTAAAAACATTGTACAGATGTACTTTACGATCAGATTGCATAGATGTGAAAATCCAAGAAGAATTTATACAGTTGACTTATTTAACTGCAGAAATATAGATCTCGGATTGGTAAAGCGTAAAATAAGAATACTAAATTGTTAATGACTTCGATTTTTATACCCTGCAGAAATTTTTATAATCTCGGATTGTACAACGTAACAGGTACCTTTAAAAATGTATGTAAATTGAATTATATATAATTTTTAAAAGGGGCTATTTTAAAAAAGGTAAAGGATAATTACTCAAAAATGCTATTTTTAATAGCCCATTTCACACTTAAGAGTGCAGTGTGCAAATTTATAAATATTGCTTAAAGAGGGCGTTTAAACCGAGGTGATGAGTTGTGAAAGAGGGCGAAGAAAAAGGAGTCGAAGTCGGGATTGAAGAGCTGCTGGACATCCAGAGAGAGCCCGGACCAGAAATCGATTCCCGAACCCGCATACCAGCATAGACGTACAGCAAAATAATGGCTGCTACGCCAGTACCGACGCCCTTTACGTCTAAAGTCCAGCACCGTCGTACAGCCTGATGAAAGCTCCAGCCTGCTCCCCTGTAATTTCTGGAGGTAAACTTGATCTTATTCATAAAGCAATACCCTGTGTCTCGGAATCTTTTGATTAAGTAATCACGCATTAAAACAAAAAGAAAATTATGAATTGTTGTAATGATAAACATCGAGTAATGAATGTCATATATAGATATTAATCAAGAAATAATGTTTGTAAATAATGAGTGTACATAATAAATGTTTTAGTTCAAATATAAGGTATCTTTTTACGGTGTTTCCCCTATAAGAACGGACACTGGTGTTAGTGTTGTAAGTACATTACGACAAACATAAAGAAACTTGTTTAATTTATAAAATTAAAAAATGGGATTAATTTCATTATACTTCAACGGATATGAGTACCAAATTTTATACCTGTAACTTAATAGTTTGCAAAAACGCTTTGCAATACCTAATGCTCTCATAAAATAAAATCTAAAGCAACGTTAAATAAAAATTAGATATATTTTATTCCTTTGTTATTTTAATTCCTCAATAAAATAGCAATAAAATATTTTTGAGGAAATATTATTTTACATTATTCACGAGGTTTTCTAATATAGCAAATGAATGTTTTCAATGCGTGATATTTATTGGGAATGTTTCTAGATGAACTCTCTAAAGTCTTCTAAGGAAGCATCTCTAAAGACAGGATCTAAAATATTTAAAATTATCTGATTTTTAATATTTTTTTAAATGTTATTAATTTAATTTTACTTGAATAGATATCCGTACGATATTTCATAACTCGTAAGTTAATAATTTCTAAAAAAATTTTTGTAACATCCCCTGTCCTTATAAAATTAAATCAAAAGCAATGTCAAATAAAAATTAGATTTAAATTATTCATTTATGTAATCCTATTCCTCGATAAAATGACACTTAATTATTCTTTAGAAAATATTACTTTACACCATTCGCAGTGTATTTTAATATAAAAGAGGAATGTGTTTGTCGTCTAAAAGGTTGTATTTATTGGACTACTCAAACTCTCCAGAGAATTTTAGAAAAAGTTTCTAAAAGGTTTAAAAAATTGTCTGATTTATAACATATATTAAAATGTGATTAACCTAATTATACTTCATTCATATGCGTATCAAGTTTCATAACTCTAATTTAATAGTTCTTAAAAACGTTTTGTATTATCCACTCTTCTCTTAATGTCAAATCTAAAGTAAAGTCGAATAAAACTTAGGTATATACTATTACATTAATTAATCTAATTCCTCGATAAAATAGCACTCAAATATTCCTTAGAAAATATTATTTTACTCCATTTACGATGTGCTCTAAGCAGATGAAAGTTTTCAAAATCTAATATTTATTGGTCTAGCTGAACTCTCGTTAGATTACAAATAATATGCTGTTAAGACAGACTAGAAATACTTTCTTATCTGAACTCTTTCGAGAGAAACAGATTATGATTCATGCTGACGCAAAAGAAATATCTCCACCTTAATATGATCATTAAGATGAAATATAGATCTGATAACTTGATTTCATGATGACAGAGTGCCCTTGCTGAGATCTTTATATAATGTAAATCACGAAAGAAAGCCTCGTATAAATCGTACGAAACTTTCGTTGAACCTTAATTCAGCTGGATTAATGTCTTCGGTCTGTATATTCACTCGACATGGTGTTGAAGAAAATCAATTTAATGGATTCTTAACCCCTCTTGGGTTTAATGTTTAATGGCTTATATAATTTTCTCCTGCAAACATTTATATATTTTCCCTATTTCACGTTGATAATGGCACTGACCAATTAATTTAACGGGGAAATAAAATTTATTTTACGGTGGAGGGGATCTAGATCTTTTACGAAAAATTTATAGATTATGTGAAATTAATCTCAAACATTAAATACTTTATTTTTTGTAAGTCTAGGTAATAGAAAAAGTCATTTTGTAAGTCTTGTATATAACAAAATGCGTAATTTGAAAGTAATTTATAAATTACGTATCAAATATAATGCATATAAAGATTATCTTTGCATAAATTTAGAAAGGAAAGAGCTGGGCAGAGAAGCTAATTTAGTTTGGTTTGGGACGGTACATTCTACCAATTTTCTAAACGAGAGCTTATGAAACCATTACCTACTGCTTAAACATGATTCCGAAAGGCTACAAACCTATATGAAATCGGTGATATTTGAACTCACGAACTCCGGTGCCGAAGAGCAACACTCTACCTATTCGGCTACCCTTACACATCACTATTACTTGTTTCATGACTATTTCTTGTTTCATTATTGGTCCAATAATGGTCAAATAATAGTCAAACCATTAACGTCAAATATTAATGGATTTATTAATTTTTCACTAAACAGCTAATTTGGTTCATAAAATTCATGACCTGTCTATCTTTAATCTATACAATTTATGGTAGAAAAATAATGTGCCAATTTTTACAAATACCCATTTTATAAGGTTTACAAAATATCAGTACAAGTAGTATGTACATATGTG
>CM063505.1:24532775-24557775 GCA_032207245.1 Pardosa pseudoannulata | reverse complement strand
AGTCTAAAATACAAATATTCACATTTTATGACTTATCTTCTAATCATTCGCCGAACGATGGCCGAATGGTTAGGGGGCTGGCCTTCGGAACCGGAGTTCGTGGGTTCAAATCCCACTGTGGCATGGATGTTCGTAGCCGTTCGGAATCGGCTTTAAACTGTAGGTCCCGGTCTCATTAGCCCTCGTGTTGCAAAAAGGAGACCGTAGCGCTCCAAACCAAACCAAAATATCTAATCATTCGCCAAGGAAATACGCTATAAAAATACATTGTATATTATGCATTTCACTTTATATAGCTTGATATAGCTTTATATATGTAGCTTTATATATGATAATCAAAACCACCTAAGATTCGGGTTTACCAAGATTAATTGAGTTTTAATTAACCAAATATATGTATGGATTTCAGATCCATAATCTTGCACTAATTTAATATGTCATGCTATGTGTTAAGGTCATTCAAGAGAAGCTGGCTTATGTCATACGTGTTTCCTTAACAAATAACGGGGTTATCCAGGCGAATGATAATCAGGATAACAATTCGAAAGGATACTATATAACAGACTAGGATGAATTTAAAATTTTAATTAACAGTGCCTTATATTTTGTTGAGATTAATTCTAAATGTTCAAATATTTAGACAGTGTAATAAATGAAATTTTAGCTTCTTACACTAAAATAAATAAGTATAATAATAACAACAGAAGATTTTATAGTAAAATTTTAATGAGCCATCTAGAAAAATACACATAAGTAAAATTATTAAAAATGTATTAACAAAAGAGTATATTTACATCGTTACATTGAAGCTGTTTGCAAACCTCAGAAATATGTGCTTTGTATATTTTGCTTTGTGTGATTTGTATATCGCTATTTTCATTCACTCGAAAAATTCTTAATGAGGCATTCATTTATTGGATGGTTTAGAAAGCTCTATTTTAATATTTCATGACCTACATTTACCTACGAAGATCTACATTTTAAAGATTATTCTATGTCAACAGCAAAAGTCTGTTTATAACAGAGTTCCCTGTTATAAATAGACCTTTTTCTGTATAGACAATTCGCCATTTTGTTTTCGTTTATGTTTTCTAAGGTTCGTTTCAAAATTAGTTTCTTTGTGTAATATTCATACTTTAGCTTTCTGTAACAGAGTAATAACAAGAATAAAATTTCATCAAAGGCTTTTAAAAATACTAGAGTGAAAGCAAAATGTACATGGAAATGTCACCCATGACTAACTCAAAATTTATCTGATAATTACAGTTGTCATGTAACATTATGAACTGACAGAGTGGATTGCAAATGTTACCTTAATATTGAAATTTTAACCACAAAGCAAAAGTGTTCGTTTTTATACAAGTTTATGAAACAACTAAATATATGTTGCGCCCAATTTACATGACTATTATATATCTAGTATATAAGTATTAAAATTAAGTGTAAGTATTAAAATTAAATGTAAAATTATGTAAATAAAAATGTAAAATCTGTTAGATGTCTTGTGGAATGTACAGAAATGCTAAATTTTGATAATTTTAATGCTAATTTTGATTTTAAAAAAGAATCTAACTCGTGAACCCTCATTTACATCAAATGCTTCCTAATCTTTTCTTCCGCTGACTTGACCCCTTTCAGGTGGGCGTCAACCCCTCAGTGTCTATATATATTACTTTACAAATTTACGCTGTGGTCTATAGTTGAACAGCCTGCAGAGTTAAGGCAATATGTGACTTCCATGAGGTTTATGTTCAATCTTCATAAAGTTTGTATTAATCATCTCGTGCTAATTAATATTTAATTAAATGGAATACGACTATTTGGAAATTAATAGAATTGTATTGATGCAATGTTAGATTTTATATTAATTTTCTACTTTGCTTCTTTATAAAAGGAATATTTTTTATTACTTTAAGTTGTATTTAATTATGTAATTGTTTATTAAGATAAAAAATTAATATTCAGGTTGTAACAAAATATATTGTGCTTATGTGAATGCAAAAACAATTTATGTTGCACCATTTTCTATTAAATAATAAATGACTCAATGCTTTATGTTATTTCTATATAACGTAATAAAGTAATAATGTTGCACATAAACTATAGTAATGTCACAAAAGTCACATTTATAGGTATACCAATTTATACGGCCTCTTTTATTACTGTCTACTTTAAATCCGGCTTCTCTTGCTTTCTAATTTAAATATGATACCTAATGGTAAAAACCATCCACTAAATGCAATTCAGATTCTACTATAAGATTCAAAATTCCAAAAAGTTTTTACAAAATTCCAAATAGCTGCATCTCTTACAATCCACTTAATAATACTACTCAAGAAATACCAAATTTCTTTTACCCACACAGATGCTACATTTGTTGTATTTACTAATAAATTAGTAATCGATTTTATTGAATATTTTTATAAATAAAGAATTGTTAATTTATAGCTTGTATAACAGAGGAATATCGCTTCTATAAATAAAGTTGATTATAAGTATCTTCATTCAACTTCTGTGTAAAGACTTACCTATAAAATATATTATTACTAAATACACTAAAATAAATAAATAAAAGGAGGATATAGTTTTTAAAGCTACTTCATATCCATTTTATTCTGAAACGAAATCGCACGACATTTGAAACTATTAAAATTATCTCTGAAACCCCCTAGAAAAATAAACAAATATCACTAATAGATTTTATTTTAAATTTATTATGTTATTAAGTAATGATTACATTATTGATTTATGTAAAGTATATAATATGCAAACAAAAAACTCGTTAGATCAGGACAACATATGATGCTATTAAGAATATCTGTGCAACTAAAAATAAAACAAATATCCTTAATGATGTTTGTTTTATATGTATCGTAATTCATTAAATAATGATTGATTGTATTATTAATTTATGTAAGATATATAATATCCAAACAAACAATTCGTTAGATCATGACAACATATGAAGATATTAAGAATGTCTGTGAAACTAAAATAAAACAAATATTCCTAACGATGTTTGCTTTAAACTCATCATAATTCATTAAATAATGATTGATTGTACTATTAATTTATGTAAGATATATAATATGCAAACAAAAATCTCGTTAGATCATGATAACATATGAAACTATTATATGAATATCTCTACAACCAAACATGAACAAAAAATTAAACAAATATGCTTAATAATTTCTGATTTGCATGCCTCATAATTTACTAAATACTGATTTTATTATTAATCGATGTAAGAACCATGACATAAAAGCATAAATCTCATTCGATTATAACAACATATAAAGTTCTTAAAAATATTTGTGCAACTCAAATTTAAAATTCAACAAATATCACTAATACTTTCTGTTTGAAATGTACCATAATTTTAAAAACACTGATTGTTTTATTAATCTATGTAAGATACATAATATAAAAGTGTAAATTTATTAATTATAAATTTTATGAAATAGAATAATAATGATTGTCTATTATATTTGTTATCACTTCATTACTGAATTCCATTTGCTCTATGTTCCAGGAATTTTAATTTTTTTGGCCTTTTGAATCATAAAATGCAACGTTCAACATTCCGTGAGTAGAAATGTATTTGTCAAACGATACCAATAAGATAAATATTTTCAATTTTTTTAAAGGCAAGTATATACAGACAGATTGCTTTTTCTATATTTGAAAATAATATCTATGTATTTCATAGAAATAATTCTATCCTTTAGCGTATATCTCAGAATATGTATACAAAGGATATTTTTCAAAGATTGGAGATTGTTAGATTGTTTATTTCCATTTTCGAAAATCATATGTATACAAATTTTGATTCCATTTCGATATTCTTCGAATACGAGCATACAATTTTTGTTTGTATGTCAGCTTCATTTTTGATATCTATTACCATAATATTTGTTTAGAATTAGTGTAGCTAGATAAAATTTAAAAAGCAATTCATTAATATATATATGTACATATAATGCAATAGAACGTCCAATTTGTGCCGAAAAAAAAATCTTAATCACGTAATTATAGCGTAATTATGGGATGATTTTTAAAAAAATCTCGTTACTCTAAACGAGCATAGCTATAAGTATATATCGCTACTTACAGCTTAACCATTTATATTTTTCTATATCTCTTCATTAAATTTTCATATCCAAATATGCATCGTTAGAAGTATAAGAAACTTCCTATTTCTCGAAAGGAGGGAAAAAACTGGCCATCAGAAGTATGTGATTCTGAGAAACGTGTATATATGTTTTATGGAAAGCAAGATATCTTCTAAGAGTGCACTAAATCAAGCTGTCAGTTAATGAACTAATGAATATCCATCTACATGTATTGAGAACACCACATTTAAAAAATATCAGAAAAAATCCTGTTTGCCTTCGAAAAATAGAAGTTAAAGAGAGGACGATATGCTGCTTATGAGTTACCTTTCATGCTGTGAAAAATAAAGTAACAATGGAGTGATAGCACATTTTGAAGCTATATTTATAGGAAAAAAAAGTTTTCAGCAAAAGATATCACACTTAATTGTAAGGGATTATATTTCACTTCTATAAATAAAGGTGAGGTATTTTATGGATAAACTTTTTTATGATCTGCTGTTAATGAACTAATAAATATCCATCTACTTGTATTGAGAACACCATATTAAACAAATATCAGAAAAAAAAATCCTGATTGTCCTTCGAAAAATGTTCGTTACAGAGAGGACGATATGCTGCTTATGAGTTACCTTTCATGCTGTGAAAAATAAAGTAAGAATGGAGTGATAACACACTTTGAAGCTATATTTATAGAAAAAAAAGATTTCAACAAAAGATATCACACTTAATTGTAAGGGGTTATATTTCACCGCTATAAAGGTGAGGTATTTTAAGGATAAACTTTTTTTATGATCTGCTGTTAATGAATATTCATCTACTTGTATTAAGAACACCATATTTAAAAAAATATAAGAAAAAAATCCTGATTGCCCTTCGAAAAATGTTCGTTAAAGAGAAGACGATATTCTGATTATGAGTTACCTTCCATGCTGTGAAAATTAAAGTAACAATGGAGTGATTAAACATATTTTAAAGCTATATGTACAGGAAAAAAGGTTTCAGCAAAAGATATCACACTTAATTGTAAGGGGTTCTATTTCACTGCTATAAATAAAGATGAGGTATTTTAAGGATCAACTTTTTTACGATCTTCTGTTAATGAACTAATGAATATTCATCTTTTTCTTTTGAAAACACCATATTTAACAAATATCGGAAAAAATCCTGATTGCCCTTCGAGAAATGTTCGTTAAAGAGAGGACGATATGCTGGTTATGAGTTACCTTTCATGCTGTGAAAAATAAAGTAACAATGGAGTGATAACACACTTTGAAGCTATATTTATAGAAAAAAAAGATTTCAGCAAAAGTTATCACACTTAATTGTAAGGGGTTATATTTCACTGCTATAAATAAAGGTCAGGTATTTTAAGGATAAACTTTTTTTATGATCTGCTGTTAGTGAACTAATAAATATTCATCTACTTCTTTTGAGAACACCATATTTAACAAACATCAGAAAAAAAATCCTGATTGCCCCTCGAAAAATGTTCGTTAAAGAGAGGACGATATGCTGGTTATGAGTTTCCTTTCATGCTGTAAAAAATAAAGTAAAAATGGAGTGATAACACACTTGAAGCTATATTTATAGAAAAAGGTTTCAGCAAAAGATATTACACTTAATTGTAAGGGGTTATATTTCACTGATATAAATAAAAGTAAGGTATTTAATGGATAAACTCTTTTATGATCTTCTGGAATAGAAAAAGGTTTATATCTTCAAATATTGGAGACAAATGGATTGTTTGTTTCTCATTTTAAAAAATTATAAATATTTAAAATTCTCAGATATCGTTAGATTTCAGTTTTATATTCTACGAGTACATGAACATAAAATTTAATATCTTTAATAGACCATAGCTTCCTATTACCGTATTGTTTATTTATGATCATTTTTAGCTTCATAAAGGTTAAAGAGAAATTTGTTATTACGTATACTTTTAGTGTCTTGGAACGAACTTTTCATGTGAAGAAAATAAAGCATGAATGCAAACTTACGTGATTAGTAGCGTAATTAAGTGATATTTTTTAAAAATTATCATTACTATACATTTATTAGTACTTTATATTTTGTTATTTAGAATTTTTCTAGTTCTCTTCATTAAAGCTTAATATTCGAACTCATATCGTAAAAAGTATAAAAAGTTTTCAGCTCCTCAAAAACAGAGAAACGGAGAGAGAGGGGGAGAGAAAAGACAACTATTTTACATGTTTTTATACTGCATAGTTAATTAATGTTTCTGTGAAAGCAAGAGATATTCTAATAGCGTACCAAAAGAAGATGCCAGTTAATGAACAAATGAATATTCATGTACTTGTTTTGAAAATACCCTACTTAACAAATTTTAGAAAATAAATCCTGATTGTTCACCGAAAAATGTTTGTGAAAGAAAGGATGATGTGCTGCTTATGGATATTTATCTTCCATGCTGGGAAAAATAAAGTAAGGGTAAAGTGTTAGCACATCTCAAAGTTATCTATTTTACATGTTTTTATACTGCATAGTTAATTTATGTTTCTGCGAAAGCAAGATATATTCTAAGAGCGTACCAAAAGAAGCTGCCAGTTAATGAACAAATGAATATTCATGTACTTTTTTAAAAAATACCCTACTTAACAAATTTTAGAAAATAAATCCTGATTGTTCACCGAAAAATGTTTGTGAAAGAAAGGATGATGTGCTGCTTATGGATATTTATCTTCCATGCTGGGAAAAATAAAGTAAGGGTAAAGTGTTAGCACATCTCAAAGTTATCTATTTTACATGTTTTTATACTGCATAGTTAATTTATGTTTCTGCGAAAGCAAGATATATTCTAAGAGCGTACCAAAAGAAGCTGCCAGTTAATGAACAAATGAATATTCATGTACTTTTTTAAAAAATACCCTACTTAACAAATTTTAGAAAATAAATCCTGATTGTTCACCGAAAAATGTTTGTGAAAGAAAGGATGATGTGCTGCTTATGGATATTTATCTTCCATGCTGGGAAAAATAAAGTAAGGGTAAAGTGTTAGCACATCTCAAAGTTATCTATTTTACATGTTTTTATACTGCATAGTTAATTTATGTTTCTGCGAAAGCAAGATATATTCTAAGAGCGTACCAAAAGAAGGTGCCAATTAATGAACAAATGAATATTCATGTACTTTTTTAAAAAATACCCTACTTAACAAATTTTAGAAAATAAATCCTGATTGTTCACCGAAAAATGTTTGTGAAAGAAAGGATGATGTGCTGCTTATGGATATTTATCTTCCATGCTGGTAAAAATAATATAAGGGTAAAGTGTTAGCTCATCTCAAATGTTATTGCAGAGAGGAAAATACTTCAGTGGAAAATATCACACTAAAAGAAAGAGGTTACGATTCAAAGCTATAAAAAAAGTGTGGATTTTTTATGACTAAAGATTCTTTTAATCTGTTTGATTATAACAATTTTTTTTTAAATATTGGATACAAATAGATTTTTTTCGATTTTTGGAAATCATATATACTTAGAATTGTCAGAAATCATTATAAACCAGTATAAAACACTAACATGCAGTTGTTGTTTGCTTAATAGCTTCATATTTGCTTCTAATTAACATAAAATTTGTTTTTAATCTTTTCCAACTTAGCATGTGTTAAAAAAGTTCGTTATTCTGTATGCTTTTATTGTAATTCAACTTGTAATTCAACGACATATTAGTCTCGGAAAAGTCAAGCATTAATTACCTGTCACCTTATTAATAGTTTAATGAGACAATTTTAAAAAAACGTACATTTCCCCAAAAACGCATAAATATCTACTTACTGCATAATCACATATAATTCTCTATATCTCTTCATTAAATCTTAATATCTAACTACGCATCGTTAAAAGCATATGAAGCTGTCAGCTTTTCCAAAGAAGGAGAAAAAACTGGCCACCAGAAATATGTGATTTACTTTAATACATAATTAATTTGTTTTCTGAAAAGCAAGGAATATTATAGGAGCATACCGTAAGAAACTGTCAGTTAATGAACAAATGAATATTCATGTACTTCTTTTGATAACACCATATTTAACCAATGTTTGGAAAAATCCTGATTGCCCTTTAAAAAAGGATTATAAGAGGATGGTGTGGTGCTTATGAATATTTGTTTTTAATGCTGTGAAGAATAAAGTAAAAATGAAGTGATAGTGCATTTTAAAGCTATATTGAAAGGGAGAAAACGCTTCAGAAAAAAAAGTCTCACTTAGTTTAAGAGAGTATTTTTGAATAACGGTCTTTTATTTTACAAATACAAATTCTGTTAATGAGCTGGGATATAACAAAGGTTATTTTATTTTTATATGGCAAACAAGTACAGTTTTTTCATTTTTGAAAATTATATGCATTTAAATTTCTCAGAAATCGTTAGATTCCTTTACGATATTCAACGAATACAAAAATATAAATTTTATTTTTTTGATAGTTTTACCTCTGCTTCCTATTACCATTACATTTAATTATTTTTCTTTGTAGTTTCATTCAGATTAAACAGAAATTCATCACTACTTATACTTTTAGTGTAACAGAATGTCCTATTTGTGTAGAAAAATTAATGCATGAATTTCTAATCCACTAATTAGTATCGTAATTACTGAACCATTTAAAAAAAGACTCATTACAACCAAAGAAGTATCTATCGCTAAGTACAGATGAATCGTTTATATTTTTCTGTATCTCTTCATTAAATTTTAATATCCAAATCCACATCATTAAGAATATAAGAAACAGCCTGCTTCTCCAAAGGTAAAGAAAAAACTGACCATCAGAAATATGTCATTTAGTTTCAAGCCTAATTAATTTATGTTTCAAGAAAGCAAGGGATTTTCTGAGAGTGCCCCAAAAGAAGCTACTAGTTAACGATAAATGAATATTCATGTACTTCTTTTGAGAACACCATATTTATCCTAAGTCAGAAGAAAATCCTGATTGCCAAACGAAATAGGTTCGCGAAAAGAGAACGATGTGCAGGCTTATGAATATTTATTTTTCAGCGAAGTGAAGAATAAAGTAACAATGAAAAGATAACACACATAAAAACTGTATGTAAATTAAAAAATAGGTTTACAGAAGAATATCACGCTTAAGGGGTTATATTTCGCTGCTATAAATAATGGTGTGGTATTTTAAGGATAAAAATGTAATGGGCTAGGATAAAAAAATAATTTTTGTTTTTAAATAGAGATAAATAGATTGTTTTCTAACATTTCCCAAAATCATAAGTATTAAATTTTTTTTTAAATCGTTAAATTTCTTTCCGTTCTTTCCTATTTTTTTTCTTTTTGTTAAAAGGTAAAAAATAGGTTTACTGAAAAATATCACGCTTAAGGGTTTATATTTCGCTGCTATAAATAATGGTGTGGTATTTTAAGGATAAAAATGCAATGGGCTAAGATAAAAAAATATTTTTGTGTTTAAATATTGGAGATAAATAGATTGTTTTTTTAACATTTCCAAAACTCATATGTATTAAAATTTTTTAAAATCGTTAAATTTCTTTCCGTTCTTTCCTATTTTTTTCTTTTTGTTAAAAAGTAAAAAATAGGTTTACTGAAAAATATCACGCTTAAGGGGTTATATTTCGCTGCTATAAATAATGGTGTGGTATTTGAAGGATAAAAATGTAATGGCTAGGATAAAAAAAATAATTTTTGTTTTTAATATTGGAGATACACCATAGATTGTTTTATAACATTTCCAAAAATCATAAGTATTCAAAATTTTTAAAAATCGTTAAATTTCTTTCCGTTCTTTCCTATTTTTTTTTCTTTTTGTTAAAAAGTAAAAAATAGGGTTTACTGAAAATTATCACACTTAAGGGTTATATTTCGCTGCTATAAATATTGGTGTGGTATTTTATGTTTAAAAATATAATGGGCTAGGATAAAAAAAATATTTTTTTAAATAATGGAGATAAATAGATTGTTTTTTAACATCTTCAAAAATCATATGTATTCAAAATTTTTAGAAATTGTGAAATTTCTTTTCGATATTCTAGGAGTACATGAACATAAAACTATATCTTCAATAGGTCTTAGCTTCACAGCCCGTAACGTATAACTATGATCATTTGTAGAATCGTGAAGGTTAAAGAAAATTAATTTTACATTTATGTATAGTGCTATAGAACTAACTATTTTCGTCAAGAAAATAAAGCCGGAATGCAAATTTACGTGATTAGTAGCTTAATCATACAGTTTAAAATATGGTTATAATTAAACATTTATCTGTACCTTCTATCTCGTTATTTATATTTTTCTGATTGTCTTCATTAAATTTTAATATTCAAATCGCATAAGAATTATAAGAGACTTACCAGTTCTGCAAAAAAAGTGAAAAGACAGCCACTAAAAAAAAATTTTTTTTTTTTAAGAATAGTTAATTTGTGTTTCCGGAAAAGCAAGAGATATTCTAAGAGCGTACTAAAAGAAGCTGTTAGCTAATGAACAAACGAATATTCACGTAATTCTTTTGAGAACACCATATTTATCCTAAGTCAAAAGAAAATCCTGATTGCCAAACGAAATAGGTTCTCAAAAAAGAGAACGGTGTGCTGTTTATGAATATTTATTTTCAGTGATATGAAGAATAAAATAAAAATGAAATAATAACCCACATTAAAGCTATATGTAAAGTAAAAAATAGGGTTTACTGAAAATTATCACACTTAAGGGTTATATTTCGCTGCTATAAATATTGGTGTGGTATTTTATGTTTAAAAATATAATGGGCTAGGATAAAAAAAATATTTTTTTAAATAATGGAGATAAATAGATTGTTTTTTAACATCTTCAAAAATCATATGTATTCAAAATTTTTAGAAATTGTGAAATTTCTTTCCGATATTCTAGGACTACGTGACCACAAAACTTTGTATCTTCAATAGATCTTAGCTTCATATTATTGTAACGTGTAACTATGTAGATTGTTGAAGGTTAAAGAAAATTAATTTTACGTTTACGTATAGTGGGATGGAACTATTTTCGTCAAGAAAATAACGCTGGAATGCAAATTTACGTGATTGGTAGCTTAATCCTAGAGTTTAAAAAATGGTTATAATTAAACATTTATCCGTACCTTCTATCTCGTTATTTATATTTTTCTGATTGTCTTCATTAAATTTTAATATTCAAATCGCATCGTAAGAATTATAAGAGACTTACCAGTTCTACAAAGAAAGTGAAAAGACAGCCATTAAAAATTTGTTTTTTTATGAATAGTTAATTTGTGTTTCCAGAAAAGCAAGAGATATTCTCAGAGCGTACTAAAAGAAGCTGCTAGTTAATAAACAAACGAATATTCATGTACTTATTTTGAGAACACCATATTTATCCTAAGTCAAAAGAAAATCCTGATTGCCAAACGAAATAGGTTCGCGAAAAAGAGAACGATGTGCTGTTTATGAATATTTATTTTCAGTGATGTGAAGAATAAAGTAACAATGAAATGATAACACACATTAAAGTTATATGTAAAGTAAAAAATAGGTTTACTGAAAAATATCACGCTGAAGGATTTATATTTCACTTCTATAAATAATAGTGTGGTATTTTATGTTTAAAAATATAATGGGCTAGGAAAAAAATAATTTTTGTTTTTAAATAACGGAGATAAATAGATTCTTTTCTAACATTTCCAAAAATCATATGTATTCAAAATTTTTAGAAATCGTTAAACTTCTTTCCTATATTCTAGGACTACATTAGCATAAAACTTTATATCTTCAATAGGTCTTATCTTCATATTACCGTAAGGTATATCTATGATCATTTGTAGAATCGGGAAGGTTAAAGAAAATTCATTTTATTTTTACGTATAGTGTGATAGAATTTACTATTTGCTTCAAGAAAATAAGCAGTAATGCAAATTTACGTCATTAGTAGCTTAATTATGGAGTTTAAAAAAAAAATGGTTATAATTAAACATTTATCCGTACCTTCTATCTCGCTATTTATATTTTTCTGATTGTCTTAAATTTTAATATTCAATCTCTCACCGTGAGAAGTATAATATACTCGCCAGTTCTCCAATTAAAGAGAAAAGTCAACGATTAAAAATTTGTTTTTTATTCATAGTTAATTTGTGTTGTAAAAGAAGTTGCTAGTTCATGAACAAACGAATATTCATGTACTTCTTTTGAGAACACCATATTTAACAAATGATGGAAAAATACTAATTACCTATTGTAAAATATTTTCTGAAATATGATGTACGGCTTATGAATATTTATCTTTGATGCTGTGAAGAATAAAGTCACAATGAATTTATAAAACAATTAATTTTAAAGGAATATATGTAAAGCAAAATAATGCTTCAGTGAAAAATATTACACGTAGTGTAACGGTTATATTTCGCTGTTATAAGTAAGGTACAAGTTTTATTTTTGGTATTATACGAATAAAGCTTCTTATGCGTTGGGCTAGAACAAAGAATTTAGTTTTAAAACTTTTGGAGACAAATAGATTATTCTTTTAAAATTTTCTAAAATCATATGTATCTAAATTTCTCAGAAATCATTAGATTAATTTCCCATATACATTTCTATGTTTGTATATTTTATGAATAGACTAATACAACTTTATGTCTTTAATAGCTTCACCTTTGCTTCTTTCACCTATTTCAATATTCAAAAAACATTTTCGGGTTTCTCAATAACTTCAAGTAAACAAATAAAAGACATACAATAGCACCTAAAAAAAGAAGGCGAGGGTATAAGTTTAACAAATATAATGAATAAAATATTTTATAAACAGAAATTAGTAAGGCATTAGCCTCGAAAGTTCTGATGACGTTTTCCTAATAGCGATAATTTTTGTTCTTGACATCGGTAGTTAAATGCAGCTCCCTCTTTTGAAAATTTTCCAGTTTCCTATTATTGCTACGTTTAATTATGATCATTTGCAGCTTCATATAGGAAAAAGAAAAAATCGTTACTCCTTATACGTCTATTGTAATAAAATAACCTATCTGTGACCAAAAACTAGACTATGATTGCTAATTTACATAATTAGTGGAACATTTAAAAAATGTTTATTTCTAAAAAGAAATATTTATCGGTATTTAATATCTACTCATTTATATTTTTCTGGCAAATCCGTGGGGACTCACTCTATAAAAGAAGTGGTCATGTAACTTGTGGGTAACGGGATAGAGGCTCAATCGGGCCCAAGATCAGGCGTGTTCACTAATGGTGATGTAGCACATAAAATGTGTTCGCAATCGCAATGTGCTCCAAATTTTCAAACGATGCCTATGGTGATGCAGGCCAAGCCTTTTTCAAGGTCCTTGCAAATTACGAGGATCCAGCAGGCGGGATTTAATGTTATTTGCTTCGGTAGCATAACTTAAGCTACATGTGTCCCCCGGGTGATACTAAATGAGTAACAGCTCCAAAGATATTAGACGAAGGATTAACAGGCAAGTGTCCTACGTAAAAACATTTCTTTCCTAAACCTTAAAATTCAAACGTAAGTTGTATAAGAAACTTTCTGCTTCTCGTAAGGAGAAAATACAGCAATCAAAAATATTAATTTTTGTGAACCTAAAATATATATTTCCAGACAATTAAAGTATAGTTTCACATTGTATCAATTGAAGCAAGTAAATCATTGAATATTTATGTACTTCGTTTAAAAACACCACATTTAACCAAGATTAAAAAAAAACCTAATTGCCTGGAGAACGGGTTAAAAAAAAGAGTACGACTTGCTGCGTATAAATATTTATCTTTAATGCAGTGAACAATAAAGAAACAATGAAGTAATAATAAATTTAAAAGCTATATGTAAAACAAAAAGAACGTTCCAGCAAAAATTATCACAAATATAAAGAAGTTATATTTCACTGTTATAAAAAAGTTGTTTTGCAATATTTTACGAGTAAAAATTCTAATATGTCCGGCTAGAACAAAGATATTTTTGAAGACAAATAGTTCATTTCTTCATTTTTGAAAATCATGGGAACCAAAAAAGCAAGATTACTTTACGATATTTTATGAATATACGAATATAAAACTTTGCTTAGCTGTTTTATCATTCATTTCCGTTACCTTACCAGTTATACATGAGCATATATTACCTCTGCAGGATTGAAAATCATTCTGTACTCTGCATACTTTTACTACAATAGAATGGACTATTTGTGTCAGAAAACTGTGTAAAGTATGAAGGACAATTAACAGTGTAGTTATGAAAATATTTTTTAAAAAGATTATTATTCTGTAAGACGTATTTGCTGGTACTTACTATCTCCTCATTTATATTTTCAGTCAGTCTTCATTAAGTCTTAATACCCAAACATTCATCGTAATAAGTATTGAAATACTGCCTCCTTTTCTCCAAAGCAAAAGAAAAAACATGTATTAAACATATGTGGTTTACTTTAATACATAGCTAATTTTTTTCTGCGAATACTAAGGAAAGGGAAAGATGCTGTCAGTTAATAAACAAATGAATATTTATGTTTCTTTTGAGAACACCATATTTAACCAATGTTAGAAAAAGTCTTTACTGCGTATGGAAAATGGTTTGGGAAAGGCAGGAAGACGTGCTGCTTATGAATATTTATCTCCGATAATGTATAAAAGAACAAATGACCAATAAAGGGATAACAAATTTGAAGGTTATATGTAAAGAAAAATATGCTTCAGATGAAAATTATATGACATCTACGTGCAAGGGATTATATTGTCGTAGCTAGAAAAATGGGTGTGGTATTTTCTGAATAAAATTTCTTATAATGTGTTTATTTTATCGTTACTCTTGTAATGCGCTATATAACAAAGTATTTTTTTAGAAATATGAGACAAATATTGTTCTTTCCTTTTTCATTTTCTAAAATAATATGTATTCAAATTTCTCAGAAATTTTTAGATTCCTTACCGACATTAACGAAACATGCAAATACAACTTTATTTTTAAACTATATTCTTATTAACTTTATTTAATAGCTTTACTTTTGCTCCAATTAAAGTAAAGTTGAATTTTTATCATTTCTAGTTTCATAGAGGTTAAAGAGAAATTCATTACAAAATATACTTTTAGTATGATAAAACGGTCTATTTGTGTTAAAAAGCTAATGCATGAATGAGGATTTATGTAATTAGTAGCGTAATTATGAGAATAATTTAAAAAATGCTCATTACTTTTAAGAAGTAAATATCGGTACTTACTATATCCTCATTTATATTTTTTCTTGGCTCTCGTCATTAAATCTTAATATTCAAACACGCTTTGTAAGAAGTATTAGATACTTTCCTCTTCTCGAAAGAGGAAAAGTTTTTTTATGAACAGTTAATTTATTTTATCGAGAAAGCAAGGGATCTTTCAAATTTTTCATAAAGAAACTGCCAAAGGTACTAATGAGTATTCATGTATTTTTCATAAAACACCCTTTTTTGTAAATGTTAAAAAATAATGATTTTCTTTCGAAACAGGTTCATAGTATAGAGGACAGTGTGCTGCTTATGAATATTTATCTTGGTTTCTGAGAATAATAAATTAACAATGAAAAGATAACAAATTTTAAAGCTATATGTAACAGAAAAAAATCTACAGTAAAAAAAATATGAAGTATAAAAGATTACATTTCATTTTAATAAATAAAGGTTCGGTATGTGGAGAGAAAAAATAGTTAAGTGTTGGTCTTTAGCAAAGACATTTTATAAAGATTGAAGCCAGTTTAAACTTTTTTTCCATTTTTTAAAATCATATGAATCAAATGTCGTTAGATTAATTTCTAATATTCTACGAATACACAAATATAAGTATTTATTTGTTTAAGAGTTTTAAATTTTCCCCTTCTAATACTGTAGTAATTATATGAGTAAATTTAACTTCACAAAGTTTAAAAAGAACTCTACATACTCTTAGTACAACAGAATGGCTTAGTTGTATCAAAAAACTGAAGCATGAAGGATATTTCACTTTAATAGTAACGTAACGATGGAAATATTTAAAAAATATCCCATAATTTCGTTAGTATTACTTCTTTGACTCCTTACTCTTACGAAGTATTTATCAATATTTACGTATTATTAGTATCACTTCATTAATGTTTATCAGTGTCCCTTATTTAAATCTTAACATGCAAAATTACGCTGTAAGAAATATAAGAAACTATTTTCTATTCCGAAGCAGCAAAGAGAATGTCAATCAAATGTATGTGATTTCTTTTTATACATATTAATTTTCTTTTGATAGAGAGTGCATGTTAATGTTAAGAAAAAAAGGTAACAGTTAAAAAACAAAGGAATATGCACGTACTTGTTTTGAGAACAACATATTTAACAAATATTAGACAGAAATTCTGATTGCCCTTTCAGAAGGGTACGTGAAAGAAGACGACGTACTGCTTATAAATATTTCTCTTCAATGCTCTGGAGAATAAAGTAACAAATATAAAGGAATCCTTCGAAACAGAGACACAGGTTGTTATTGTTTTTTTTATAAAAACCACATACGTACACTAAACTCTCAGAACTCGTGGGATTGCTCTCCAATATCTTGCAAATACACGGACATAAAACTCTCTAATAGTTTTACATTTTTTTTCTTTTTATTGTAGCAATTATAAAGGATTAAATGTAACTTTATAGAGGTTAAAGATAACTTTTGTTACTATGTATACTTTTAGATCAATAAAAAGGCTTATGTATGCCCAAGAACGTAACATGAATGTCGCATCACCTAAATAGTAGCGTAATTATGAGAATATTTTTAAAAAAAAACACTGATTACTAAGGTGTTTTTGCCAATCCTTATTTTCTCTTTATAAATATTTTTCTGTCTCTCTTCATTAAGTCTTATCATCCAAACAAGCATCGCGGGAAGTATATGAAACTGCTCCAAAGGAGAAGAAAAATCTTCCATCAAAACTGAGTTATTTTTTATGCAAAATTAATTTTAGTCTGCGGGAAAGCGCTTCGTAAGGATAAGAAAAGAAGCTGCCAATTAATGAACAAATGAATATTCATGTACTTCTTACGAAAACACCAAATTTAACACATGATGGAAAAGATCCTTGATTGCTCTACGAAAATGAATATTTATGTGCAATATTGAGAAAAATAAAGAAAAAATGAAGTGATAATATATTTTAAACCTATATGTAAAGGAGAAAAAATGTCTCAGTGAAAAATATCACTCTTAACTGAAAAGGTACACAATTTGCTGACATAAGTTAGGGTGTGGTATTTTATGGGTACAAACTTTTATGTGATGGGTAAAATCAAAACAAATTCTCAACGATTCGATACAACTTTTTCCCTTCCCGAAAAGTATATGTCGAATATTCTAAAAAGCCATTATATTACTTTCTATTACAAACACAAAAAGTAGAATTTTATTTGTTAATTAGTTCTACATTTCTCTTTTATTACAGTAGAAAAAACATATGAGCCTTTGTAGCTTCATGGCGGTCAAAGAGGAATTCATTACGTTGTGTAATTTTATTATAATAAAATGGTCTATTTTTGTAAAAAGTGAGACGTAAAAAATAAACCAACCCATTTAATTAGAAACGTAATTATAAGAACATTTAAAAATTGATCCTTATTCTTAGGGTGTATTTATAAAAACTTCCTATACCTTCATTTATATTTATTTATCTTTATTTCTTAAGTCTTAATATATAATCATGCATCATCAGAAGTAAGAAACTGCTCTTTTTTTCCAGAGGAGGAAAAAAAACATATAGAAGGAAATTATATAGAAACATATAGAAACATATATAGAAAAATATGTTTTACTTTTATGCATAATTAATTTTTGTCTGCATAAAACCCAGGATTATAAATAGGAAAAGAAGCTGCCGGTTAATGTACATATGAATATTTACATACTTCTAAAAAAATTTGATTATCTTTTGAAAAGAGTTCATGGAAGAGAGTAGAAAGTGCTGCATATGTTGTGAAGAATAAACTAACAAAGCTAACTTATTTTAAAATTATATTTAAACTAATAATACATGTTCTCTACTGAAAAATGTCACACTTAAGGACAACGGGTTACATTTTGCTGCTAAAAATAGAGTAGTAATATTTTATGAATAAAAATTATCGTAAAGTGCTGACTAGTAGAAAGAAAATTCCAAAGAGATACATAGATCATATTTGCTTAAAAAATCATTTGAAACAAAACTTCCGATATTGTTAGATTCCTTTCAGATCTTCTATCAACACACGCGTATAAAAGTTATTTGTTTAATTGTTTAATAGTTTTATGTTTGATTTATACTACAGTACTTAATTAGATATGTGAAATGAAATATTTTTTGGGGTTGATACAGCTAAGAAAAGAAAAATAAGCAGAATATATTTTCATGTCTGAGTGTTTTTCGACATTACATTCATTATATTCATTTCGACATTACATTCATTATATTATATTTATATAAAACCATTTTTGCTTTTTGGTGTAATGTATAGATTTTTGTGTTAAGTTTTAAGTTTAACTGGAACCTAAAATATCTGAGAACACGTATAAATATTAAAAATGGTACTAAGAAATTAATATATTATTGTTAGCAAAATTAGTAGCAGCATTGTGTTTCGTATGTCCCAGCTGCAGGGAAAAGAAAATATTAGGGCAATTATGATATGTTTTTGAATGTTTATTGTAGGTCCTAATATTTAAAAAATATATAACTACGTAGTTCTGTCTGAAGTAGCATTATTTAGTTGATATTTTGCTTTCATAGTAAAATTGGTAAAAAAATATCTGCGACTTGGTAATAGTGAATGTTATAAAAGCAAGTGCCATTGCTTTGGAGATAATAACATAAAAAGATCCTGTCAACAGAAAATCCCGCATGCGAAACAGTTATTCTGAGTAAAATTACTCAACTGCTTAATTTTAATGAAGTGAATGTTTCAGTGTTCTATCTGTGACTTTTACATTAAATAATGAATAAAGTCGGTGGAAGCCAAACTAATGTATTGTAAATTTCTTAGTTTGTAAAATAAATTACATAACATTGTGTTAAAATGTCACTGAGCGGTGTTCTAGTGATAAATGAGTATCAAAATATGTTTATGAGAGGGTCGAGTTATGTTTTTAAAATAAATCGTTACCTGATATTGAGCTGCTCAAAATTTACGTTATAATTTTATGTTTATTTTGATGCTTGGAAAGTAACCGCTCATTCACACAGATCAGTGGTTCATAAACTTTTAATTACACGGAACCCTTTCTTACCACATACATTGCAACGCAAACCTTGAATAAATATTAAATAAGAACGGAGAAATTAAGGGCCGGATTTTTATCACTGATTAGACATATTAATACTATACAATATAAAGCAGTATAAAAATGTAGATAATACGATTACAAACACGCACGTGGAAGTGTTTTTTTATGAAGTGATACATTGATGAAAGTGTCACCCCTTTTTATGATATACTGCAAAATTTGGTTTTAATATATCATAGTCACACCACTTTTATGTACCGCATTGTTTAGCTTCTGGAGTATTTACTTTTATTAATTCAATATAAGGAATCACGGAAAAATTAGTGGATTAATTTACAGACTTTCTTTAAAATTTCGAACATGCTTAAAGTTTTTTTCCAAGCACGTTGCAGAACCCTAGAACTCCGTAAAACACACTTTAAGAAACTCTAACATCTATGATTCCACTGAAATCCTGATGAAGCGAAAAATATTTTATGTGACGTTGTCTGAAAGGAAAGTTTGTTAACATCTATTTTCATTTTCTTTTAACACACTAACGAATTTTTTAACATGAAAAAATACTGTTGATTTTAACCTGTAAAAATTAGTCTTCTTTAAAATACACTATTGTTTAAAACTTAGTAATGTTTTCATTAGTAGAACAGCTATAAATAAAGTAATGAAAAAATGGTAGCTTTGTATTGCTAAGTAACTAAAACCTCAGAAAAATAATTTTATATTAAACTAGAATACAATTAAAAAACATAATCTTGATTTCTTATTTTATTTGTCTATGGCAGAAAAAATACCATACTTGCAAAATTAACAAAGAAACTCACCTTTGTTATTTAAAATTCAAATACCTTGATTCTTACTCACTAAAGTTTATAGAAAGAAGTATTTTTTAGAAAAAAGAAAAATGACAGAACTGAAAAATTATATTTGTACATGTATTAGTTTCTTTGGGCGGTACACATTTTCCTGAATTGTTATAAGATCTTCAATTACGAATGCGTTTTGAAGCAAAAACCTGAGAACAAACTTTTTTTCTGTCAAACTTTGTGCTAAAGGCACAAAAGTTGTCAAAGTAACTAAAACAGCTCGCAGTTCTCTTTAATACTAAAGAATAGAAATCTTGATTAAATATGGAAGAACAATCAGACATTTGTCCTTTGAGACGTAATTTTTATTTTTATTTTCAAAGGAATAAGAGAAAATGAAATCTATACCTTAAAGCTACTAATCTGCACCTTGTACCGTACAAAGTTTTGTTTGGGCTTCAATTTATGGATTAGAAACATATGAAGTTTAAAAAAGAATGTATTTTAAAAACATTATTTGTTAAAGATAATAAATTCAAAATAAAAAGAATTTAATAACAAGTTTTTATTTTAATCAGAAACATTAGTTGTTCTATTCATATATGTAATATATTTGCTTTTAAACTAAGTTAGCTATGACTTTCTACTTTCTTTACACAATTTTTATATTAGTATACATTAATTATTGTAAGGCCAAAATATTAATTTTTTTCGTAAGTTCTTGAAATGTACTTAAAGTGTATCTTTAGAACTTTGAACAGCAAACTAGATAATACTTTTCACATCTACATACGAGGCGCATAGAGAATGTAAGTCTCCCTATTTAAAATAAAAAAAGAACTCACATTTTCAGGGACATATTTATTAGCAACAGATACAGCACTGTTTCAGCTATTTTTCAACATAGCCACCAATAGAATTGAGACACTTGTCATACTATGGGATTTGTATACCTCTGTCGTAGAATTCTGAATGGAACCAGCTTTCCTGTCCCAGAACACCGTGCATCTGCGTCTGTTTGAATTTGGTCCTGACCGAAGTTCCACTATGAAACCAATGCATTGACTGCTGCTTGGTTTCCGGGGTAAAGTGCGAAATCCAAGTCTCATTGCACGTGACGATCCTATCTAGGGTTGGGTTGGTTTTGGAGTGCTACGGTCTACTTTTTGCAACACGAGGGCTAATGAGACCGGGACCTACTGCTTAAAGCCGATTCCGAACGGCTACAAGCATCCATGCCATAATGGGATTCGAACCCACGAACTCCGGTTCCGAAGGCCAGCACCCTAACCATTCGGCCATCGTTCGGCATCCTGTCGAGGAACTCGTCGCCGTCATCTTGATACTGTAGCAGAAATGTCAGTGCTGCTCCTAAGGGTTGAATTTTGTGTTCTGATGTCAGTTTTGGCTCATAGACCTGACAGAGCTGACGATGAATTTAAATTGGCATAGTGCTTTGTGCATTCAAGATCACCGACCGAACTTTGCAGGGGGGCGGGAGAAAGAATTAGAGTTTCCATTTCGGACAACTGCTACCACGTTACTGGCATGAGTCGGAACCTGTCCAGCTGACATATACATCATACATCTGTTAGGCATGCGCAATTGACACGGCTAATTACGTTTACTTGAAAGAGGAAAACATTGGGAAGCTTACTTTCTGGATGCGTCTCGTCCAATCAATAATAAGCATAACACTAGATTTTTTTAAAGAAAAAACAAGAGCTTTAAAAGATCCAATTTTTATTAAGGCAGTCAACAATGCAACTACCAGTCTAATTTGGTCACTTGACCTTCCAGATTACTCTGAAACTTTTTAGGACAAATAATTTTCAGTTGAGTTCCATTTACCTCAGAATTTTTTTCCATTAATGGTGTATGATTTCCAATTCTTCTAGGAAAATCATGTTAAATTTAATGTTTTAATTATTTTCCACTGGTAATTTCAAACTATGATATAATTAATTTTACTAGCTAGAAAATATATAGACTATGTCATGTCTTTTTAAAAAATAAGTAACTTTGGAAATGTCGATAATTCCAGCTCAAATTGTCACCACTTATCTCTTTGGTTAAGTAGCACTATACTTAATTAAGAAATCTATCCTTTATTACATCAGAGAATGTAGATCAAAAGTATCGATCAAATGGGGTATTGAGAGAGAGAATTGATGAAATGATTATTGCTAGCAATTTAAATTCAAAAATGACTTTATTCTCTTTAAGATCAGTGAAAGTCGTATTCTCTTAAGTGCAAAATTTCCAATTGTCTTGACATAGAAGAATCCTCTCAAGCTATAATTGCTTTTTCAATCTGGTAGATTTGGTGTAAATGTCCCACCATAAAATCATTTTGGGATTTTAGACTTATCAAATGTAAGATTATGATTTATGAAAGCTATAATGGATGAAAAGCTCTAAAAGTATACATTTCATGTGTGTAATTTATATTCATACTCTTCACTATTTTGGGAAATATTTGCTGGCTGCAGAATAGGTAATTTAAATCTTAGATGTTAAAAATTTGAATACTTTCGCTTATGTATTATACAAAAATTATACTATGGGAAGTTACACTTAAAACAGTATTCTAGATTAAACAGAGCAAAATTACTTAAGTAAAGTAATTAAATTAACCAATATTTTAAATAAGAAGTTTTCCTTTTTAGTTAAATTCAAAGACAGCACATGTGTATACGAGGTTCAGTAAAAAAATTAGTTTCACTGCTTGAGAAAACAAAACAGGATCTAAAGTCAACAATACTTTTGTTTGTATTGTAAATTTCCATGCAAAATTACTTTTAAGCGTATTTACCTCCGCTATTTAAACATTTGTCGAAACATGGCACACGATTTTAACTGCCTTCAGTTAAAAAAAAATCCCGTCCAACGACAGATAAACATTCTTAGGTTGCAATTTTAACTCAACTTCGGCATATATTTATATATATATATATATATATATATATATATATATATATATATATATATATATATATATATATATATGGAATGCAATGAAATTTTGTATATGGACTATACACGAGATAATCCTGCTTAGAAGCTAAACACTATGGGTTGCCACTGTAGCATCACGCTACTGGAAATTTATTTCTCTTTGTATTTGTTTGTGTATTACGGCTAACTCTGACGTCAGTCGAACGTATTCTTGCTATCTGGGGGGTTCCCATGCCTCCATTCTCACCTCCCTAACCTCTCCTCTGGGAAAGAGAGAGATAGGGGTGTGGGGGATTTCGAGTGACGTCACGAGGGCCAAGCGTCGTTGGGTGTGGGAGAAGACGCTGGTGAATTGTTGTCCGGCGGGTGAGGATGAATGAGCGCGCCGAGGTTGTAATTCATGTAAATATCTGTATATACGAGATTAAATTCTTCTTTCTTCTCCATATTGCTTGTGTTCGATGTGTCATCATCATCAGGCCTGTGAAGAACCCTGCTCGGCGATAACGCTACCAAGTTGCCTGTTTTGGAGCTCTGACGTTACACCACCTAACCGAAACATATGTTTTGCACCCCAGGGCCCTTGGTCTCGGGAACTGATACTTCATCCGATGTCAATTTCTTAAGATTTCAACTGAATGTACTGGAATAAAGGGGAAATTGTATGACAAGAGAAAAAAGTTCCAATGTTTATGAAAAGATTGCATTTTAAGTGTCACATCGAGGAAATCAAAAGACATACGCAAAACACGTTACATGTGTTATAAAAACGCAGGAAATGTAATAATTTTTCTGTCAAACAACCACAACATTCATGCACATTGAAAAGTAAGGTTGGTTTATAATCCAAACCAGGCCTAAACCTTCGGATTTCGACATAAAATGTGACCTTTAGCCGAATCCACTTTCATCATATAGCTTACAACGACATCTATTTACACACTCTGTCACATTTTTGCATGTCATACAGTTTTCTCCTTCCAGTATATACCGTTTACACACACGCACACACATACACACACATATATACAAATATACATAAGTGTATGTGTGTATGTGATATATATATATATATATATATATATGTTTGTGGTTGTATATAAAAGCATGTATATATACACACAAGCACAAGATAAAAATGCATGTATGAGTATATGCATATACGTGTATACATATATATATATATATATATATATATATATATATATATATATATGTATGTATGTATGTATGTATGTGTGTGTGTTTGTGTACATATATATATATATATATATATATATATATATATACAAATATAAATCTGTATATTTTTGTATACATATATGCACGCATACTTGAACAAACAATTGTTGGCGTGGAATTAAATTGACTCCAACGGACATTTTAATGTTAAAAGACACGATTTTGGATTTGTTTTATAATTGTAGATTTATCATTAAAGACAATATTATCTCCTATTTCTTGAATAAAGACTTTATCACGAAACTTATAACTATCTCATTAGACATTTCTGTATAATGACTATATTTTTAAGGAATAAACTTTTTAAGGTAAACATTTACTCTTTTAATATCCAATGGGATTAAACTCATTAGTATTTTGTTCGCATCCTCTTTCGAAAATTTCAGATTATACTGTTAAAGAAAGAAATTATAGTTAAAAGCTAGTTTAACATATAGATTTATTTAAAAGAAGTACTTATCTAAACAAATTACATCGTCCCAAATTGAATCTTCTCTTAGGTTGTTTTTTAAAATGAAATTTTAGAAAATTATATTAAATAGATGCATTTGGGAATTTTTCGCGAGCAAGTGAAGAGCAAAAATTGTAGACTTGTAAATTTTTTAATGTTCTATAATTATCACGGGAAATATTTGTTTACTTGTTCGAAACGTTATGATTAATGCTTTTTCTGC
>CM063505.1:24495275-24527775 GCA_032207245.1 Pardosa pseudoannulata | reverse complement strand
AAATGTTCTAAAACTGGTCAATTTGACGTGACCAGGATAAGCCATGGATGAGTTTCATGAGAACTTTCAAATTATTTTATATGTACGTCAAATTATCGAGTATGGTCTAAAAATATTGACTCTAATGCTCTAATTAAAACCAACCCTTTCAAGTGTGACGTAAATGTTTGCTCGCTGCTCCAACAGAACCTTATAAAGGGGGATTTCTTAAGAAAGTGTTGAAGCTTAAAACTTACTTCATGTATATAATAAAAACTCATTTTATAATGTAAGGTCATGAACTCATTGCTTAAAATGCAAAGAATGGTTTGTTTGTTTTTTATAGGTTTCGTATCTAAGCTAACAACACTCTAAGTTAAACCGTATGATTTCCAATATTCCAAACTAAATCTATGCTAAATAGTAGTTTTTTATGTAGAAAAATTTTCGCTTGGTTTCTTATTTACTTCCCGGTGAAATAGAGTGGAACAGTTACAGGCATGATAATTCTCCAATGTGAAATACAAATATGAGCTAGTAACCTATTTGAACCTAGTTAGGGGTAACCTTTCTGAAACAATGAGTTACACTACTGGACAACACCAGCTCGGGAGACTGACCGAAGGACAAAAGCGATGTCAGTGACCCCCTTCGATTCCATTGGACAAGAGGGGTTGCTAACGCGGGTCAGTCATCTTTGGCCCTGGCAACAGTAGTCATTAGATTTTGCTTTACAGATTTGAAGACCCCTTCATAGGAAGAGCAGGCCAAGACGGAGCGAACGGAGAACTTCAGCAGAGGCAGGGAATGCGCAACCATTTTTTTATCTGAACATAGCGTCGTCAGCGGCAGGGAGTTGCTCCAACATTCAAACAGTTTACGGCATCTCCATATTGAGATTCAATATGTTATTTGCGTCACCAGACTGTTCAAAAATAGAATTGTAAATAAAGAGTCTGCAAAAGGGTAAGTCTTCGCTCATTTGTATCTGGTGTCTTAATTATTTGTGTTATCTCAACAGGCCTGATATAAGTCATTGGTACTCAATACTTTTCTTATGAGTGTAGACCCTTTCTCCTTTTGTGTCCAAGAGTTCACACTAAATTTCAGAAAAAGATTTACAATCTTGGAAACTTCTAGAATAAGAGAACAATTCTCAAATCCCCAGGCAGTGACATAAAAATTCCTAAAATTTCGATTATTATATTTTGGTACTAAAATCTCTCCAGTTATAATCCGGAAACTAAACCTAACTTAACCTATTACGATATAACTAACTCAGTACATGTTACATCAAAACTGGGTGTGTTGTACTCTCTAGATGCATTGAATTCAAATGTACAAATATATTTCTGTAGTTTATTAACCTTTAAACTCGTTGTAATAGGTATGAATCTAATAGCCCCAAATCCCCAAAGATAGAAATAGATATGTTCTATTTATTTTAGTCCATTTTTTACAGAAATATTTCTATTATTTAGTGGCATATTAATCACAGTCCCTTTTTGATATTACGTAAAAGCTAAAAGAAATTTGTAAACCATACCAGCGTCTGACTGTTGTTTTAGTATATGGTTTGTGAATCACACCCGTAGTTGAAGGAATAAAATGTTTTATCATTACATTTTACCCTAACAGCGCATACGTTCTTATAGGACTCCTGTCGAAATTTAGAATGTATTGTGTGCGAGAAAGGAATGTTATGAAACATATAGTCTGTTACTTTCAAAAGTACAGTGTTTACAAATGTTTCAGTATAAGCCAAATTTCGAAAATACCATACAATAAATATATTTTTATTATAAAAAGAAATGGTTTTAAACATACTTCTAATAGTATTCAAATGTTATATTATTGCCAAAGTTATTATTTTTTTTCTAATGGCACGCGATGGAAAATTTCACCAAAGGATTCTCCCAACTAAACGGCTATTTAGATTATCTTAGACGTAGAAAAAATACACAAGTAATTACGTCTCAAAATTTCAGTTTATTGGACTACAAAGTCAATCCTCGGTCTAAGACGGATGATGACACGCGAAGGGTAATTTAACCAAAGAATTCTCCCAACTAAACTTCTTTTTAGGTAATTTTAGAAGTAGGAAAAAAAATATACAAGGAATTACATCTCAATGAAATTTCAGTTTTTAAGACTACAAAGTCGATCCTCGTTTTAAGACGGATGGTACATGCATATGGATAAATTAACCCACCACACTTACGAAGCAATAAAAAATTTTTAAATTGCATTTTTTCATAGAACTTGAATTTAACACTCTCCGCTTCATTTTTTATAAAGATAAAACGGTATATTAACTATTCTACCTAAAGTTAACATTATGTTTTTAAATATCTTTAAACACAGACTGACATTTGTAATCAAATTATCACAGACACTTAACATTCAATTTAGGAATATATAGTTGATTTATTTCAATATAGTGGATAGTTAAAACAAATGAAAAAATGTTCCTAGAACACCAAGGAATGTAATAAATACAAGTAAATAAGTATAAAATTGAGAAAAATTTGTTTCAGATATCTTTCTTAAAGAACAAATATTCATTTTAAATGCTCAAATCTCCTATATTTGAGAAAAAGCCGCAGAATAAAATCTTTGTAACGATTGTCCAAAAGCAACAATCACATTATTTCATCGGTTTATTGATTTGGAATGCATTTCCTGGGGAAAAAGAACATCTTCTGTATGTTATATGAACCACCTAGAGTGATGAAAAGTGCTGAGATAAATAACGGGAATATTTTAAAACATAAATATTTGAATTTAAGGCATTTATACACAGTAACCCCTCGTTATATCTCGCTTATCAGCAGACAAGCCAAATGCAAGATATCTCCGATTGCAGAATATATCCGGGCAGTGGAGATAGGCAAAATTTTTACTAGCGGGCATTTTAAATATTTTAAAACAAAAAGAAAAAATGTTTTGAAATATTTTGAAATACAAATAGTTGAAGCTATAGTGCTTGCATGCATTCACCCCGCTTCAGATCGCACTTATCAGCAGACAAGCAAAATGCAGGATATCTCCGATGGCGGAATACATCTCAGAAGGGGAGATATTCAAAATGCCCTCTAGTAAAAGTTTTGCCTAATTTGAAACACAAAGAAAAAATGTTTTGGAATATTTTTAGATACCAATAGTTCAAGCTATAGTACTTGCATGCAGTAGCTCCTCTTCAGATCGCACTTATCAACAGACAAGAAAAGTTCAGGATATCTCCGATGGCGGAATGCATCCCATGAAAGGAGATATTCAAAATGCCCTCTAGTAAATATTTTGTCTATATTTAAACATAAATAAAAAATGTTATGGAATATTTTGAAATACAAATAGTTGAAGCTATAATGCTTACATGCAGTAACCCCTCTTAGGATTGCACTTATCAACAGACAAGCAAAATGCAGGATATCTCCGATGTCGGAATACATCCCAGGAGAAGAGATATTCCAAATGGCCTCTAGTAAAAATTTTGCCTATATTGAAACATAAATAAAAAATGTTATGGAATATTTTGAAATACAAATAGTTGAAGCTATAGTGCTTGCATTCAGTAACCCCTCTTCAGATCGCACTTGTCAACAGACAAACAAAATGCAGGATATCTCCGATGTCGGAATACATCCCAGGAGAAGAGATATACAAAATGCCCTCTAGTAAAAGTTTTGCCTATATTGAAACATAAATAAAAAATGTTATGGAATATTTTGAAATACAAATAGTTGAAGCTATAGTGCTTGCATTCAGTAACCCCTCTTCAGATCGCACTTGTCAACAGACAAACAAAATGCAGGATATCTCCGATGTCGGAATACATCCCAGGAGAAGAGATATTCAAAATGGCCTCTAGTAAAAATTTTGCCTATATTGAAACATAAATAAAAAATGTTATGGAATATTTTGAAATACAAATAGTTGAAGCTAGAGTGCTTACATGCAGTAACCTCTCTTCAGATCGCATTTATCAACAGACAAACAAAATGCAGGATATCTCCAATGGCGGAATACATCCCAGGAGGGGAGATACTCAAAATGCCATCTAGTAAAAGTTTTGCCTATATTGAAACATAAAGAAAAAATGTTTTGGAATACTTTGAAATACAAATAGTTGAAACTATAGTGATTGCATGCAGTAACCCCACTTCAGATCACACTTATCAACAAACAAGCAAAATTCAGGATATCTCCGATGACGGAATACATACCAAAAGGGGAGATATTCAAAATGCCCTCTAGTAAAAATTTTGCCTATATTGAAACATAAAGAAAAAAATGTTTTGGAATACTTTGAAGTACAAATAGTTGAAGCTATAGTGCTTGCATGCAGTAACCCCTCTTCAGATCGCCCTTGTCAACAGACAAGCAAAATGCAGGATATCTCCGATGGCGGAATACATCCCAGGAGGGGAGATACTCAAAATGCCATCTAGTAAAAGTTTTGCCTATATTGAAACATAAAGAAAAAATGTTTTGGAATACTTTGAAATACAAATAGTTGAAACTATAGTGATTGCATGCAGTAACCCCACTTCAGATCACACTTATCAACAAACAAGCAAAATTCAGGATATCTCCGATGACGGAATACATACCAAAAGGGGAGATATTCAAAATGCACTCTAGTAAAAATTTTGCCTATATTGAAACATAAAGAAAAAAATGTTTTGGAATACTTTGAAGTACAAATAGTTGAAGCTATAGTGCTTGCATGCAGTAACCCCTCTTCAGATCGCACTTATCAACAGACAAGCAAAATGCAGGATATCTCCGATGGCGGAATACATCCCAGAAGGGGAGATATTCAAAATGACTTCTAGTAAACATTTTGCCTATATTGAAACATAAATAAAAAATATTTTGGAATATTTTGAAATACAAATAGTTGAAGCTATAGTGCTTACATGCTTCCGATCGCACTTATCAACGGACAAGTAAAATGCACGATATATGACGAGGACAAATAAACAAAAACTTTAATAGATTATATTTCACAAAGAAGAACATGCATTTAAAATATAATAAAAATATTAGTAGTATAAGTACAGTAATAAAAATTAATACATTGAAAAATAAGGCAGCAGTTCCATTTAACTCTTAATTTTAAGAAAAATAATACATATGTATCCTTACTTTTGACTTAACAGGGAAGCAAATTGAAAAACAGAGAAAAAGTTCGGCATTTCTAAATACGTGATATATCGAGGCGCGATATAACGAGCAGGTACTGTATTTTACTTTCAAAGAATGCGTTTAATATTCCATTGCATTTAGAAAAATTAAATTCATTATGGTACTTTTTAGAAAAAAAAAATCTGAGTTACTCCGATGTAAAGCCGTTTTACCTTGTAATTAATTTAAGAATTTGAATTTCATTTTATAACAGAGTAATAAAATAGTCCCTTTAATTATATCGACAAAGGGAGGACAAGGTATAGAAAAAAATCCTATTGCGTAGTTACATTTGATCTTTTTGAAGTAACGTAGAAAAACTCTTATTAATTTTGATGTTCGGCGTTGAAAGGGGAAACCTTTATATCTAGAAAGAGGGAAAGAAATAAAAAGCAGAAAAATAAATTAAATATTAATGGATTTAGTATCAACTAAAATAAGAAATCACGATTTTATTTGTGTTTTTATACAATGTAATGTTTTAAATATTTTGTCCCATTACAAATTTCCACAGAATAATAGAAGCAAAGGAATATATATTTTACGTAAGGTATTTAAGCAAGCACATTGGTGCTTCACAAAGTAACAGCTCAAAACAAAGCAAAGTTTTTAGTGCACAGTAATTTAATTTACGTTTTTTGCAAAAGATTCATTAGTAAGTGTGCTAGTTAGCCTGTCAAGTCAAATTCGAATTTGAACACTTCAGGTAACTCTTTACTTTATGGTGGCTAATTAGACTGGTTCGGTTTGGTTTGGTTTGTCAAATGAGACTGAGTTCTATAACTTAAAGCCTATTCGAACGCTTACGAACATCCATTCCAGCAGTAGTACCGAAAAGCAGCAGCCTACCATTAGGCCATCATTCAGCCTGATTAGAATGTGACCTATTACTTAAAATTTATTCCAAATGACTACCAACATATGTAACAACATCATATTTATAATTAAGCACAAGCCAGTTATAATTCAACTTTAAACTATTTGTTTTATGATGACTAATAAGCCTGTGACCTATTGTTAAAACTGATGCCAGCTAACTACAAACATATGTATCATCAGTATGACTAGAAAAAAAAGTTGATTTTGAATTGGAGCGCTATAGAGAACTTTTTGCTTTATAAAAAGTGAAGTGAAACTGCGAATTATGGTTAAAACGTAATTCCTATCGGCATCAAACAAACGTAGCACCGGTGTACTTGTAAAAGATTTTAAAATATTCTACAAGTTAAGAGTTATGTCTTTGACGCTCCTGAGTACAAATAGGTTTGGAATTAGAGTACTAATTGAACTTCTCCTCTTTATAGGAGCTAATAATATTGCTTAATACTGACTCCAACCTACCACAAAATTACATACCAACAGCCTACTTATAAACGAGTACAAATAAATTTTGAATACAAGTATTAAATATTTTTCAGGAGTTTAACTTACATATTCTTCAAGGAATTTTTTAATATTTGTGTCTAAAGTAGCACCAAGTGCTACTTTTTGTTTTATATGGGATCATTAGATTGCTTAAAACTGATTCCAACGAACAACAAACTTACGTAGCATCATCATACGTATAAAGAAATACAAGTCGGTTTGGAATGACACCACTAACAGTGTAAAATTTTATGATGTCGAATTAGATTGTGACCTATTGCTAAAAATGATTCTAAACAACTACAAACATACTTAAAATACATACGTATAATTGTGAAGGAGTTTAATTTATATATTCTTCAATAAATGTGTTAAGAATAGTGTCTTGTCTACTTCAGAGGTCAAATTGATTTCGAGTTGAAGTACTAAGGAAAACTCTTGGTTTATGGAAACTAATTATACTGTGACTTATGCTTAAAACTGATTTTAAATGACTACAAGCATTCATATACTCATTATAATTGTAAAGAAATTTAATTTATATATTCATCAATAAGTGTGTTAAGAATAGTGTCTTGTCTACTTCAGAGGTCAAATCGATTTCGAGTTGAAGTACTAAGGAAAACTCTTGGTTTATGGTAACTAATTATACTGTGACGTTTAAAACTGATTCCAAATTGCCCCAACCATTCATATACACATTATAATTTTAAAGGAGTTTAACTTATATAGTCTTCAATGAATTTGGTAAAAATTGTGTCTTTCACGCTCCAGAGTATAAATCGGTTTGGAATTAAAGCTCTACGATAAACTTTGTAAAGGAATTTAATTTCATATTGTACAAAGATTTTTTTATGAATTGAGCTAGTTACTCTTCAGAGTACAAATAGGTTTGAGATTGTACTGCTATGGCCAAATGTTTACTCATGCTTTGCTTATCATTGGTTCTGTTACATTTCTTATCGGTAAAGAAGAGTGCAGTTATGTAAATGATAGCAGTGGAATTGATGTATGTGACTGGTGCAGTATAAAAAATATGGTAAGCCCAAAAGGCTTCGTTAAAACAGCTTATTTGTTATTTAAACAAAACAGACTTCTATTACTTACAAATTAAAACATTGCTGGGAGCAACACGTGATACATATAACCAAACAATCGGATTGCTTACATTAGATCCGGCGCCTTCAACACACAACACTTGCCTTTTATACGCAATGGAACTCAAAATTTGCATTAAAAATACATTTGCATAAACACTATTTTATTCTGCAACGTTTCAAATAAAGCTGAATACACATTTGGATGGAAAGAATAAAATAAAAATAGGGCCAGGCACTTCATATTACTAAAAGGTTCCAAACGACTACAAACATGCATGTCATCTGTGGGATTTGAACTCACCACCTCGCTTACCAATAACATACCTATTTGGCCTGAAGCGGCATGAGTGCAAATTAAAGCCTTAATTTAAAAAAATGTTAAATCTGTAGTTGACAAAACTTTTCTGTAACCTTTTATAAATTGATATCGAAAAATATTTTTAATATTTATCTGCGTACACATGATTATTTAACTGTTTTATTGATTTTAACTATTTTTGCAAAGATACAAATTTTTTAATATTATATTCTCAGGATATTATAATCAGCATTACTAATCTGTTATTTCGAATGAATTTGGTTTTAACCAGTAAATTAATCCTTCACAAACATATAAAAAATTTCAAAGGAGACAGATGATGATAAAAAAATATTTTTAACTACTACATATTGAAGAAGGAAAAAAGATCTGTTATAACTGCATACTTCTTGAAACCGACACTGTACCATAAAACATTCAAACTAATATGTAGAAAGAATGTGTTTGAAATATAATGAGGCTAGAATATTTTAGTCGCAATCTTTTCATGATTTCTTTAAAAAAATCACTTTCTTTTACTGTTAAAAATGTTAAAACAAGCTCAGGAAATATAATTGCTTATAATTGCTTTAATCGCTTTCTTCTTCCTAATATTTTGACTTTCGAGCTAAATTTATTGATCATTATTAGTTGTTTTATTTCGTTTCAGAACGCTTTGCTTTATATTAATACCTGCCTTTAAGTAATACAAAGGGGAACCATAAAATCAATATTACGCGACTTTTAAAAGGGAGTTGGGATGTTGTTTTAGCATCTCATTAAGAAGTTTTGTTCAAGTGCGACTTCAATTAGGGGAAATTTTGAGATTAAATAGAGAATTACACATCATTTGGGAGTATTCATAATCGCTTATTTTAATACTAGATAATGCTGTGTTTGAAGAGTTAATCTGGGCCAAAAATAAGCTTTGAAGGAAAACATAAAACGATTGTTTTTATAGCATCGTAAGTTATTTGCATTCATCTGTTTTCATATTACTCATATTTAAATAAAAGACATACTTAACATAGTAATTTTTAAGTTAAAAAAATTATAAACATCCAAGTTTAATAAATGTTTTAACCTTTTGTATAAGTATGATGTAAAAATATATCAAAGAAAATGTTTTTAAATGTGCGGGTAACGTATTTTTACGTTTTTTGCAGTCTGTCACGGGAGCGCGGGTCACGTAAAAATACGTATTTAGTAGATTTGTGGTGGATACCCGCTAACTACCACAAATCTACTAAATACGTATAATTATATGTCTGTGTGACAGTATATGCGTGTTGTTTGCGTTGCTATGCAACGCTTTGCATTTTTTTTCCCCACAAGTAATGATTGTCGAGTTACTCGGTCTTTTGTTGCGTTATTTCGTCTTCCATCGAATTCCTAACTCCAGAACGTACAAGTCGTGTTTTGTCAATTTGCAGCTTGGTTTTTTACTGCTGAATACAAAATTGATAAAATGAGCCGTTGTGACATAGTGATGAAGAAATAGGCGTGACAGATTATCGGACTTTAATATTAAAAATGGTTTATTTTTGTAATTTAGTAAAAACATTGTTTTCTTCGTTAAATAATCATGCAGTATATATTAAAGTGTAAAATAAAAAAAGTTTCGTTCATAAAAACAAAGTAGTTTTCGATTTACTGCGATTTTTCTGAATAACTAAACTTTCGTGCGATTCACGAATAAACGCCCGCTGCACGCTTAAGTTCTTGAAGTATACCCACAAAACAAGTGTTAATACCATCGTCAGTTACTTGCATGCATTTGTGTTCATATTACGCATATTTAAAGAAAACATTTTTGGCGTAGTAATTTTTAAATTTAAAAATTAACAAACGAAGTTTTAAAATGTTCTAACTTTTTTTATCTCAACAAGCACGTAAAAATTCTAAAAATAACACGGCGTAAAAATATATTTTCAATGATGTTAAAATGATTTTTAATAGCATCGTCAGTTATTTGCATACATATGTTTTCATTCATTTTTCGCATATTTAAATTAAAAAAAAACATTTTTGAGATAGTAATTTTAAAATTAAAACAGCATATACTAAGATTAATGCTAGAAATAAGTGTTACATTCTAACAACACTGGCATAAAAAGTATTTCAGACAATATTAGAATTTAACGCTTAAAACATATAAACCATAATTAATGTAAAATAGTATTGGAAAAAAAGGTGTTTTTTCTACAAATAATAACATGCATATACCAGTTTTTACAGTTTTTCAAACTATTTGACTTACCTGGCAGATGTACGCAGTAGAGAAGCACTATTTTCTAAGTTTTAATGTCAGTAAAATGAAGATTTAAAGTGGGTAGTTCATCGACTGCATTATTTTTGCTAAGACGAGGCTCAGCAAAACAAATTTGGCCTAGTTTTCTAAAGTTTTCAACTACTATTGGGGACCATCAACGATTTATGCAGTTGCAGATCAGATCGTCTCTAATCCCGTGGTGCCATAATATATATATATATATATATATATATATATATATATATATATATATATATATATATATATATATATATGTATATATATATATATGTATATATATATATATATATATATATATATATATATATATATATATATATATACATATATATATATATATATATATATATATATATATATATATACATATATATACATATATATATACATATATATATACATATATATACATATATATATATATATATATATATATACATATATATATACATATATATATATACATATACATACATATATATATACATATATATACATATATATATATATATATATATATACATATATATATATGTGTGTGTTTGTGTATATTGTCATGTAGTGTATATAATATAGTATATTGTATGGCAACGTGTGTTTTAGGCAAATCATTTGCTTGGTCTGGCAACAGTTGAAATTACAGACTATATATACTTCGTTTACGGTTGTAATAACAGTGTTAGGTTTTAGAATAAAAATGTTTGCATGAAGGTGTTTCGCTTTAATGTTATGAGTTAATCTTGTCTCTTTAGAATACATGTAATTATCGCTGTACAGTAGAATATTGAGATATAATATATATCTATAATATATAACTTATAGATGTGCGTGTGTATGTATGTATGTATGTATACATATATACACAAGGTGAGCCTAAACAGACAACTTTAAAAATTAATAATTTAACAGTAGTTCTTTTTTGACTACCAAATCACTTAAGAGTTGAAAGTTGCTTAAAACTTACCTAACAAATGCTTAATATCTTCATACCGTACCCTTAATACCCTTAATATCTTCATACCGTACACGTAGTGTTATATACCCACAATGCCACACTGTCACTGTCCTAATTTATGAAGTAATTAAGCTGGACTATCTTCACTATGGACATCATTAATAGGTGTCAGTTGGACATCATTAATAGCCTTGACGACCGTTACTACTGTGCAATATGCGTAATTTGCAATATATGTAATTTGACATATATGTTTAGAAACTGGAAAGATTCTAAGAGTAAAATAATTATTCGAAACTTTTTTTGCCACAAGAATACTATTTCACAAAAAAAAACTCCTTTATTTTCACTCGCTTATTATTAACCACATCTTTTAACCACTTCCAAGGCTGTCATTCAAGCCATTTCGACTTAACCTTAACATCCTTTCAATTTGAGCTTAAAAATCGAATTAGCTTTTTGATAGAATCAGGGGTTGACATGGTTTTACATTGGATTCCCAGTTATTGCATTGTCTATGGCAATGAACGTGCTGACACACTCACCAAGGAGGTTGTGATTTGGTTCAACTTACTGTTGGTACTTTTTTTAGGGACAGAAACTGAATCACTAGAGACTATATTAACAAAACTAGAATCGGTCATTTCATGGACATTTCCTCTGGGAGGAGATGGTCATCTCTCTTAAGGAGTATACCTTTCTGTTCCCAGAGCTATTGGGGGGAGGACTCTTTTTAGAATAAGGACTAGCCATGACATGCTAAGGGATCATCTTTTTCGGCTTTCCTTAGTGGATTCCCTTCAATGCATCTTTTGCACCTCTGCTTCCATGGCGGGAGAGCAAGTTTTAATTTGTCCGGCTGTGCGGAGCGATTTTGCTTTATCATTTCCAAAGACGCCCCCACCATCTGCGGTGATTTCTTTAATTTATTGGATTCTCAGGTGTCACGTGCTCGAGACGAACCTCGCCGACCATAATTAAAAAAAAATCTTTTAATCTTGTCAAGTAATCAATTATTAAAGTTTTTCATTACTTTGGTTTGGTTTGGTTTGGAGTGCTACGGTCTACTTTTTGCAACACGAGGGCTAATGAGACCGGGACCTACAGTTTAAAGTCGATTCCGTACGGCTACGAACATCCATGTCACTGTGGGATTCGAACCCACGAACTCCGGTACCGAAGGCCAGCACACTAACCAATCGGCCATCGTTCGGCTCATTACTTTGGGATCACCTTATACGTTCGCTCATTTATAATTGCATTTGTCTACACATTAATGAATGAAGTAAAAACAATCAAGCTTTAAGTAGTTTGACATAATATTTTTATATTGTTCTGCCAATTAATTAGAGTAACTATTCCTTTAAGTTTCTTTTCAATTCTAACTTTTGCACAGAATTAAAATTATAGCATACATAGACATGGGATAAATTCACAGAAATGCCTGTATTGATAATAATTTGGGGATTACGGACAACCTTATTAATTGAAAATAAAATAATAGGTATCAAATGATCTTGAGAGTAGATAATACCTTCATCATAATCTTCATCTTATTTAGAAAATCTATAATTATAATAGACTATATCGGATTCAATATAAAATAAAAGGCTTTGCTCTCTTCATATATTTTTCCTCGATTATGAATAAGCATCTAGCTTTATAAAAATGATTTAATTGCGTGAAACAAACCAGCATATTTTTTAAAATATTTAAAGTATATACATTAAGTAAAAAACAGAATTAGAATTGCAAATAACTTTAGAAAATAAATTTTTGAAATATGTTAATTACTAATAGAGTTTCATGTAAATAAAAGATAATTACAGTTTGTATTCTGTAAACCTTATTTATATTAATTCTGAAATATATTTTCTCCCTTAAAGTCAAGGTTTTTTTAGATTTTCAATTTCTTATTTTTAAATCTTTTTAATTTAAGACGTCTGATATTTTAAGAAAATTTAATTTACAGAACAAAACAGATATTTTACTTTAATTTCTTATAAAAAATTTAGATTCTTATACACATATTTCAAAAACTATGTTGCGGTTAAATCAATTTAAAATTTTTCATTTGATGCATATTTTTAAAAAAAAGTTTGTTATGTATAATTACAAAATTATGTAATTGGGATACTAGCACTTGCAAAAATATCATTTTAAAAGGTTTTACAGCATTTAATTTTACTTTAATTAAAAAATAAATATGTTTTTATAAATATTTGAAATGTAAAAAAATTATGAAATCTTCTTAAATTTTATCTCAAAATTAATTTCGCCGAACGATGTCCGATTGGTTAGGGTGCTGGGCTTCGGTACCGGAGTTCATGGGTTCGAATCTCACAGTGGCAGGCATGTTCGTAGCCGTTCGGAATCGGCTTTAAACTGTAGGTCCCAGTCTCATTACCTCTCGTGTTGCAAAAAGTAAACCGTAGCACTCCAAACCAAAACCAAAATTCCTTTCTGTATGTACTCAAAAGAATTTCACATCTTAAATCCCAATAACATTTTACATGATTCTGTTTGCCTGTTTAGATTCGCATTGTTGTCTGTAATATATATAGCATAGTGAAAAATCGTAATATTTAAAACTATTCAAAATTGTGGAACAAGAAAGTTATATTTAAGGAAATGTTATTGCCAACTATTTACTCTACACAACGATTCAAAAAAAATTGTAAGGTATAACGATAGCTATTATAAAGGATCACAATTGTGTCGGATAATTTACCCACAAATGTAAAAAATTTCATTAAATTCATCCTTCAAAATCATGGAACTTTGCAAGACAACTTTATAAAATCAGTAAAAAATTCTCAGTATATTCATAAAGAATTATATACACAAAAGTTATACACACCGATATATATTTATACATCTGTGTGTGTATGAAGGGGTGTATGCTTATGTATCAAAATAGCGGTACATATTTTACTCAACAGATGTTATAATACTTAAGGTAGAAAGAATTCATCAACATTCCGCGAATTCATACATAACCTTGTAAAATTTAGGATAATATAATCTTAAAATATATCTTTAAAGTATTTAACACTTTTGCAGAATTTAACTCCTTAAAATAATTTCAGAAAAATTATTTTACCACAACTTTTGTAGTTTATAAATAATTGATTGCAAATTCATTCAAAACGAAAGATCAAATCCCCATGTCATTCTGAATATGCATAATTTAAGCTGTCAATAAATGCACAAAATAAAATATAAATGTTTGTTTGTTTACTTATTAATCAAAATAACGTACTAGATACTTTACTAAGCAGATGTTGCAAAATTTAATGAAGAAACACTTCGTTTACATTACTCAGGTTCATAGGTAACTGACAGACTTGTAAAATTTAGTGTAATATGAAGTTAAAGCATATCACTCTAGTCTTTTACACATAACAGATTCTGAAGAATTTCTCTCTTTAAAATAATTTAATAATGACTTTTTTACCACAAGATCCTCAGTTTATAGGTAATTGAATATAAATTCATGCTCATAGAAAGATCAAATTTACATTTAATCATGAGCATGAGTAACTTTATCTGTCAACAAATGCAAAAAATAAAATGTATGTGTTTGCTTATGAATCAAACTAACGACAGATACTTTACTAAACAGATGTAGCAAAACATAATGAAGAAAGAATTCATCAACGTTACGCAGATTCGAAAGTAACTGGCAGCTTTGTAAAATTCGGTGTAATACAATCTGAAAGTATATCACTAAAGTATTTTAAGCATAAAAGATTTAAGAATTTCTCTCTTTAAAATAATTTAATAATAATTTTTTTACAAGTTCCGCAGTTTATAGGTAATTGAATATAAATTCATGCTCATAGAAAGATCAAATTTGCATTTAATCATGAGCATGAGTAAATTTATCTGTCAACAGATGCACAAAATAAAATGTGTTTGTTTACTTATGAATCAAACTAACAACAGATACTTTACTAAACAGATATAGTAAAGCATAATGAAGAAAGAATTGATAAACGTCACGCAGATTTAAATGTAACTGGCAGCCTTGTAAAATTCGGTGTAATACAATCTGAAAGTATATCACTAAAGTATTTTACACATAAAAGATTTTGAAGAATTTATCTTTTTAAAATAACTTAATAATAATTTTTTCCACAAGTTCCGCAGTTTATAGGTAATTGAATATAAATTTATGTTCATAGAAAAATCAAATTTGTATTTAATCATGAGCATGAGTAACTTTATCTATCAACAAATGCACGAAATAAAATGTGTTTGTTTGCTTATGAATCAAACTAACGACAGATACTTTAGTAAACAGATGTAGCAAAACATAATGAAGAAAGAATTCATCAACGTTACGCAGATTCAAAGGTAACTGACAGCCTTGTAAAATTCAGTGTAATACAGTCTGAAAGTATATCACTAAAGTATTTTTCACATAAAAGATTTTGAAGAATCTCTCTTTAAAATAACTTAATAATAATTTTTACCTATGAGTTCCACAGTGTATAGATAATTATTTGAAATTCATTCACGAAGAAAGATTAAATTTATATTTAATTTTAAGTATGAGTAATTTATATTGTAAACAAGAGTACAAAATAAAATATAAAGTTATTACAGTTAAAATAAAATATAATTATTTGCTTGTGAATCAAATTAATATCAGATTTTGTACTTAACAGACGTAGCAAAATGTAATCAAGAAAAAATTCATCAACAATATGGAGGTTCATAGGTTCAGAAAAATACGATCTTAAAATATAAAGTATTTTTCACATAGGCAGAGTTTGGGGAAATTTGCTTTTTAAAATAATTTAATAATACTTTAGTACATGTTCTGCAGTTTATAGGTAACTTATTAGAAATTCATTAAAAAAAAGAGATCAAATTTGCACTTAATTATGTATAAATGTTATTGCAATTGTCAACAGGTGTACAAAATGAAATATAAAGTAATTGTTTGTTTCCATATGAACCAAAATAACAGTAGCTATTTTACTAAACAAATGTAGCAAAACTTAAGAAAAAAAATTATCAACAAAATGCAAATTCTTAAGTAGCTGACAACTTTGTAAAATTCAAGATAATATAATCTCAAATTATAACTGTAAAGTATTTTACACAAAGATAGGTTTTGGAGAATTTTGTTCCTTAAAATAGTTTCATAATAATTTTTACCAGAACTTCTTCAGTTTAGAAATTAACTCTCAAAGAAAAATAAAATTTGAGTTTAATTATAAATATGTATAATTACAGTTGTCAACATATGTACGAAATAAAATAAGATATTTTTTATTTAAGCATGATAATCTTTTGCTCAGGAATTAGGAACCGTATATATAACTCCGAGTAACGTAAATGTAATTTATCAAAGCAAATTTAACATTTTAATATGTTATAGCACAAGGAATACATGTTGTCATTTTGAAATTAAAAAATGTAGCAATTTATTTTATCATTGGTGTTAAGGTTAACAACTGTCAACCCCAGTATTTAAATAAACAACTTAATAAGAAGGCACGAACTTCGTACACGCAACTCTTATCCGCATACAGCAGTGCCGTGCTCCTGCTATTGAAAAAGAAGAGAAAATAAAATTGCCAAATAATGTGGCAAGTACTCACTTTACCATCCGCATAGAGCCGATAAAAGAGAGGGCAATCGCTTCGGAGCAGAGGGATGTTCGCTTTCAAGCCGTTCTAAGCATGGATGGTGAATGCCTGTCTTCGCCACAGCAGTTCCGGCGGAGTTTTCTTGATGCGTTCCTGTCAGATTCAGGCTTCTCCGCCGCGCGGAATCATGGGAAACTACTTTCGAAGTCTGGGGAGCTGCTACAAGCTGCGATCAAGAAATAAAGCGACAGCGTGGAATACGAAACAAAAATAAAAAATAAAAAAAATTGCTTCCCTCCACCTCCATCGTTTTCATTCCTTTTATTTTTATACATCAAGTGAATTTAATTTTTTAGTTGGCAACGCAGGAGGTCATTGGAAAGAAAATAAATAATGTAAGAAGGTAGAGAAGAGTTTAAATCTTTTCTGATCAACAGACTTCGATTAAAGATCCATCTAGTGCATTTTTTACTCCAGTGAAAAAGATGAAACTTTTTTAACATAGCTAACTAACCTCTGTAGATAGATAGAAATAAAAGTTTTCAGAAACATTCTAATAAATATCTTGAACAAATGTACACGCATGTAAAAATACAAAATTTAGATTTAAAAGGTATTCAACAAAAATAAATTATGTATCTCCCCACTGCTATCTTTTTTATTTATTTTTTTACATTTCAAGATGAGTTTAATTTTTTAGTTGGCAACGCAGGAGGTCATTGGAAAGAAAATAAATAATGTAAGAAGGTAGAGAAGAGTTTAAATCTTTTCTGATCAACAGACTTCGATTAAAGATCCATCTAGTGCATTTTTTACTCAGTGAAAAAAATGAAACTTTTTTAACATAGCTAACTAACCTGTAGATATAGATATAATAAAGTTTTCAGAAACATTCTAATAATATCTTGAACAAATGTACACACATGTAAAAATACAAAATTTAGATTTAAAAGGTATTCAACAAAAATAATATTATTTTACTGCTTCTTTTTTTATTTCTTTTACTTTAATATATCAAGTTAATTCCATTCTTTAACACAGTAGGCCATCGGAAAGAAAATAAACAATCCAAGATAGGAGAAAGGAGTTCAAAACTTTCATGGTTAACAGACGTAAAAAGATCATTTAGAATATTTTTACTCCAGTAATAAAGATTACACTTTATTTATTTAAGTAAACATCCCATATATAGAAACAGTAATAAAAACTTTCAGCCAACTTTTAAATAAACATCTTGGAAAAATATACATAATGTTAAAATAATTTACAGATTCAAATTTTAGATTTAAAGGGGATACAGGTATTCAACAAACCTAAAAATTGTACCTCCCGCCTCCTTTTTTTTAGATTAACCTCTTAAAACTTATAATTACAAATTATTTGATATTTAATGGAATTAGTTTATAAATGTTATCTATAAACCTTCTAATGTAAAAATTTTTTTTTAATTAAATTTAAAAAAATAAATAAATAAAATTTTTAAAAAAATTTATTTTTTCATTTTTTTAATGGCTAGGAATTTGGGGGGGGTTGATTGTGAAACCATCCTTTTGTACAGCATATGAATATAAAGCTTCCTTAAAATTTTGAGTATAATGGAGGAACATTGAAGAATTATCATTTAAGTAATGCAATAAATAAATAATGTAATAAAAATGTTAAAGAGCATTCACCAAAAACAAAAATTGCTTCTCCCGCTTTCATGTTATTTTCTCTTAGATTTTTAAGATTAACTCCTTAAAAGTCATGATTAAAAATTCTTTGATATTTAATGTCTGAATTATTTAATGGTTATAAATGTTATCTATGACCTTTATAAATGTAAAATATATAAGAACAAATTTATATCTCTTTTAGGGATTTGTGGGTGGTTTAATTGTGAAAACATCGTTTTGTACAACATGAATTTTTTTTAATTTAAAAGAGCAATGAATAGCTACCATTAAAAGACGTAATAAATAAATAGGTAAACAATTAATTTGTAAATGTTGATTTTGGTCAAAATTTTACTTGGAGTGATAAAGAAAAAAAATCAAACCCCTTAAATCACATAAATTTCAAAGAGAAAACTAAATTATGTATATGTTATCATCCTTTCATAATTTAAATTATTATAAAAATAGAAAATCTAACAAAGCCTTTATATGAAGTTAATAAATATACGAAAAAGAAAAGAAAAGAAGAGAAGAAAACACTATCAAGTGGTTTCACTACGAAATACCTGTCTGTTAAAGGATAAATGAATTTAGTTTTTAAATTGCCAACATTATAACACAAGATCATTGGAATAAAAATTAAATAATAAAAACCGGGAGATAACTATTTTTTAAAAAGGAAGTTATTTATTTTGTTACTAACAGAGTATGGAATGCATGTAAACAATGAAAAAAATATCAAAGCTGTTTTTCAAATAGTTTTTTTTAATATAAATTATATTTAACATAAATGACATTCGATACTAAGTTATATTTCTAGAATAATCAACAAGAAAAAGAGATTAGAATAAATTTTAACCATAAATAAAAAAATAAAATATTTTACTTAGTAAATATTTATACACAGATATATAAAAATTTCAATATAATAACTATTTTTTTAAAAAGGAAGTTATTTATTTTGTTACTAACAGAGTATGGAATGCATGTAAACAATGAAAAAAATATCAAAGCTGTTTTTCAAATAGTTTTTTTTAATATAAATTATATTTAACATAAATGACATTCGATACTAAGTTATATTTCTAGAATAATCAACAAACTGGGTTAAAAGATCCTTTTAGAATAAATTTTAACCCATAAATAGTAAAAATAAAATATTTTACTTAGGTAAATAATTTATACAGACAGATATAAATAAAATTTCAATTATTAATAATATATTTAAATATGTCTGAACAAATAACCACACTTATCAAAATATTCTGTTTCATTTAAAGTTTTAATTTAAAGTGGACAAAAGACATTCAACAAAAATAAAAATTCTCATCTTATTTTTCTTTTATTTTTTAGATCTTTTAGATTCTTTAGTTGGCAATACAATAACATGAGGTCATTGAAATGAAAATAAGTAATGCAGCAAGAGTCGTTTCTTCTAAAGCTTTTTTGATCAAGAAACACGGTATAGTCTCTTTTTAAAATCTTTTTTATTCCGGCTATAAAGATAAAACTTTTTTAATTTGGTTAAATAACCTATAAATTTAATGATGTAATTCACTTATTTTGCTACCATTTAATAAGTAATTTAACTATATCTTGAATAAATATTCACAATTGTCAAAATATTCTACTTAATTTAAAATTTTAATTTAAAGAGGGTGAAAAATATTTAACAAAAACAAAAATTCCATCTTACTTTTAATTTACTTTTTGATCAAGTGAATTTAGTTCTTTAGATCGCAACCAAATACAGGAGTTTACTGGAGCGAAAATAAATAATGCAAGCCTGGAGTAAAAGAGAGATTTTCTAAAAAATATTTTGGTTTTTGTTCCTTAACTGAGTGTAAAATACAGCTAAACAACGGTGAAAAATTGTTAAAATACTGTTCAAATATAAAAAAAGTTATTTTACATAAATTCTGCTCAGAGTAAGTAAAATTTGATACCCAATTATGTTTTTATATAAACTGATCAACATACATCCTTAAAACATCCCTTTAGATCTTTTTATAACAGTTACAAAAACAAAACATTATTAACTTTGTGAATAATCCATTCAGAAAGATATAATTCAAGTTTTAAACCCTTTGTGAGATGTTAAGAATTAGTGGAATGTGTAATTAAATATATAAACTAAAATAAAGACTTTGTGATTGAGAAATGACCAAAGGAAAGGGATTTGCTAACAGTTTATTGTAGATTTGAATTTGCATTACAAAGCAATTATATTACTATTAATAGAGAATTAATGACTACTAACATTTAAGATTTTAACACAGTACAATAGATAAGAATAATATGAACGAGGGGGATACATAATACATAAACACCATCAAATAGAAATGAATGTATATGGATTGGATCAGAGTTGGGAAAATGTAAACCCCATAAGATTTATGATTAAAGGAATTAAGAATTTACTTACTACAATGACTTTGAATATTTTCACTCCAAACGTCGTCCAAACCATCCACTTTAAACAAACATCAAGAAAAAAACAGAATATATAGCCGATTTAATCCCCTCACTCTCAGCGAACACTCTTGTTTTTTTTTTTTTTTTTTTAGATGGCGCGAAGCTCAACGGTAACAAAATAAACACAGTTTACAAAATTATTAAGCAATTGCTGTCGCATCATGGTTCTTGGACGGAACACCCTTCTTTATTTAGATATGTCTTAAAAAATCACAGATACGTGTAAAAATATTCCATTAATTCAAAATTTTAATTTAAAGTGGACACATAACATCTAACAAAGGTAAAAACAAATAATTTTGGAGAAGAAGTCATCTCCCGAAGGCTACTGGTAATAAAAACCAGTACATCGAAATTTATACGTGGGTGAGCAAGCCAATCGTTCTTAATGGTTTATCACATGAAAGACGCTTGATGACTTGGAGGAAATGAAACTAATTATACAAAAAGTTATATAAGAAGGGCTAAATCAGCAGGAATTAGTTTTGGTGTTTTCATACTTGATAATACCATAGAACAAAAGAGAGTCGCCAAGTTTTGCCATAAAAGGGTAGAATCCTTTGAAAACATTAACTTAATCCTATTAATCCTTAATATCTACTTGAAAATAATTATTTATCTCCTACCTTTTATTTATAAACGCTTAAATAATTATTTTCAAGTAGATATTAATAGGATTAAGTTAATGTTTCCAATTCTCAAACTGTAATTTTAACTGCTATTTTAACTGACACTGTGGAAACATAAATTCTGGATGAGTTGCTTTTAGTATGGCTGTATAGATGCTTTGTTCTTCTATTTCATATTCTTCAGGTCTTTTGGATGTACGGGAACTTTCAGACCTGTTCAAACAATTGTTTTAACCGTGTATGGAAGTCGTAAACCTTCCACACTCAATCCATCTTTCTTCCTATCCGTTTTACATTTACTGGGCTTAATGGAGTTATAGTGTTCTGGTTTCGGTTTTAGTTCTGTTTTTTATTATATTTATTTACCTCTATGTAATTGTTGCTTGGAGCGCATTACTTGGTAAGTAGGTTTGGTTTAGTTTGGAGTGCTACGGTCTAGTTTTTTGGAACACGAGGGCTAATGAGACCGGGACCTACTGCTTAAAGCCGATTCCAAACGGCTACGAACATCCATGCCACTGTGGGATTCGAACCCATGAACACCGGTACCGACAGTCAGCACCCTAACCATTCGGCCAGCGCTCGGCACTTGGTAAGTAATTTTAACTATCTGTCTTTATCGATCTAATATTTTATCACATTTTATCATATATATATATATATATATATATATATATATATATATATATATATATATATATATGTAATATTAAAATCCCTTATTTACGTATTTTAATATTAATTTAATAACTTTTGTTCATAAAGTGAGTTCAGGGTTTGCGCGGTCATTCTGATTTTTCCTTCCAGACACGCCATAGACTTAGTTCAGCCTCTGTCTGTACTACCTTAGCCAATAGTTAGAGCATTCTCTTTAAACATGGGTATTTTGTATCACGTGATCAATTGTGCTTAGGGATTATTCGTAGTCTTTTACCTTAGGAATCCCTGCTTGAAAAGTGTATGTGCGGGATCACATTGTCTGTGTGCACGAAGTTGTAAAGGTTTTTGCCTGTTGTCAAAAATCACGTGCACCAATAGCTTCCATATTCCCCTATCAAAGTTAGGGCATATACAGCAACCTAGTCATCGCCCCAAAAATCGCAAGTTTGCCACACAAAATCGCCAAGTTTGGCGAGAAAAAAAACCCGGCGGCTATAATGCATCTGTACCTTTATAACATATATATCTTAATTTATTTTGTATTTATTTCACATATTTCATCCCTTATATTACCCAAAATGTATTTAACAGCGTAAGAGGGTGAAATGCAGTTGTAAATATTTTTTTAATGAACCGTTTCCTATTCGTTTATAAAAATCCCATTATATCGATTAGTTTTGAATAGTAAGGAAATAGATTTAAAACGTACACTAAACTTTTATTCCAAATTAATAAAATTAGTATTGTTAATAATATTTTAAAAAACATCATGTAGTATTCAACCGCTATATTTACATCTATAAAACTAACAAAGCATATACCTAAATCTGTGATTTTATTTTTTAAATTGATATCAGAGAGAAATTTTATGCAGATAGATTGAAATAAGGAGAACAAAACTTTGCTAAACCTATAAAATTCCACACTGTTTGCATAGTAAGTATATACTATATGACATTAAACCAGCAACATGTTTAATTTAAAACTACGAATATTCTTATCCTTTATCCGATCCTTAAATGTTAAAAAATCTGGAAACTGCAGTGAATGGGGACTTTTTTTATGGAATATTGAATATCAGCACGTTTTTATCGAATACGATAACAGTCTTTTGATCGAAGAATGCTTTAATTCTATGTCAGACATATTGATCAGAGCTCGCAAAAGGTTAGGTAGCTTGTAGAAAAATCTAAACATTTCATTGAAAGGATATCTTTGTGAACATTACGTAACATATGTAATTCATACCACTAAAAAAACATGATAAAACGATATAGAAGGATATAAAAAAATTTTTACCTACATTTCTTAGAGTTTTAAGCATGGATTAGATTTTTCTCCATTGATTACCTCTAGATAGCATGGAACTTTGCTACTACCAGAATGTCAACAAGTATAGACATGTATATGTATATATACATATATATATATATATATATATAGACATGTATATGTATATATATATATATATATATATATATATATATATATATATATATATATATATATATATATATATATATATATATATTTGTCAGGTCTAAAAAGGGGGGGTTCGGAAAATTAAGTGAGTTGTGGACAATTTAAAAGGGAACTCTTTCGTAATAACAAAATAAATGAAAAAAGCCATGCTCGCGTAAGATTTTATGATTATCCGGTCAAGCGGAAGCATTTTGATGAGTATGCAAACCGATAGTTGGCGCGTAGGCATAGAGTTGTCAACACACTCCACGCATGGCTTCGCCTCTAATAAATGGAAATGGCGCAAGTGACACCTATAACGGAAAATCTATATTAATTAAGAAAGTGTTTAAACAAGAAAGACTGATTATTTCATTAGCCTTACCACTGGATACGACATATACATACATATATGTGTATATATATATATATATATAAATATATATATATATATATATATATATATATATATATATATATATATATATATATACAGTAAAACCTCCAAAGTTGACCACCTCTGTATGTTGACCATCTCTCTATGTTGACCAAAATTTATTAGTTTGAACGGTCAAAATGCATTTTCAATGGAGATTTACCTCTCTATGTTGACCACCTCCGTAAGTTGTATGTTGACCAATTTTTAGTAGGTTTTACTCTCTGTAACTTGACCACTGATGTTTTCTCGAATTAGATTTTTCCTCCCGCTGTTCTCCACCTGGTTTTTAGGAATTTCTTTATCAGTCAATCGGATTATCTGAGCAACACTCGCGATCCCCCCTCCCTCTTTGGTGCTTCATTCATTGTTCACTTCCAGTCTAGTACTATGGGAGGGAAATATCAGAGAGTACCTAGCCTTTTGTTAAATACAAATGATATTCTAGTCCTTTGCATGCTTTCATCTCTTAGATTGGTTGTAATTGCTGAAATCTGTGGAAAAAGGTCAGGAGAGTGGGGTATGTGTGTAGCGGTGTAGCATTGAACGAACTACGCAGAAATGGAAAATAACGTGTATCGCTCACATGTGAAACACGTTCTGTTCTTTTTTTCTAAACATCACGTCGTGGCAGTACCAGTCGTTTATTTGCGAATTTTTATTAAAAATGGCTCAAAGAAAAGCCGTAAGAGAACTTAAATTAAAGGAGAAAGTGGATCTTCTTAATTTTCTGGAAAGCAGCAGCCAGAGAAAGACAGCAGAAAAATTTGGTGTGAGTAAGACAACTGTGAGCAACATTTTAAAACGCAAGGAAGAATATCTGGAAAGATATTCTTCCGAAAACGGGGAACTTCAAAGAAAAAGGAGAAAAACGTGTCTCGACGCTGTGAATGAAGCCACATTTCGTTGGTTTACAGAGATGAGATCAATTAATGCAAGTATATCGGGGCCTATGCTTCAGGAAATAGCAAAAAAAAAATTTGCAAAAGAATTCGAAATTGAGAACTTCCAAGCGTCAGCAGGTTGGCTTGAAAAATTCGAACTACGAGATTTCTCAAGTTTTGTGTGGGGAATCGAATGAAGTTTCAGCTGAAGTGGTGGAGAAGTTTATTGAAAAATTCCCAGAGTTCGCTAAAGGTTTTAAAGATGAGGACATCTTTAATGCTGATAAATGCGGTCTCTTCTTTAAAGCAATGCCTGATAGAAGTCTAGTAATGAAGGGTGACTCTTGCAAAAGAGGAAAACTTTCAAAACAGCGTTTTACTGTTCTTCTATGTGTTAGTATGAGAAAAGAAAAATTGAAACTTATGGTGATCGGCAAAACCGCAAAACCCCGTGCATTCAAAAATATAAAACCTGATGACCTTCCTGTTTTTTGGAGAGTGAATACATCCGCTTGGATGACCAGTACTTTATTCGAAGAGTGGGTTGGAGGAATTGACGCAGAAATGAGGAAAAAGAAGAGGTATATTCTACTTACCGTGGATAACTGCCCCAACCACCCAAATGTGAATAACTCACAAATGTGAATCTAAAATTTTTGCCTCCAAACACATCTTCGAAATCCCAACCTTTAGATCAAGGCATTATTCAGTCCTTCAAAGTGCACTTCAGAGCTCGATTTCTGGAATGGGTGATCACGAAAGCACAAGCCTGTGGTCCTTCTGCATTGGCATCATCAACAGCTGCGTCAGTAAATGCTTTGAATGCTGTTCATTGGATTAATTCTGCTTGGAATAAAGTTACTCAAGCCACGATTAAGAACTGCTACAAGAAAGCTGGATTTGTTACAGCTACAACATCGGTGCAAGAGGATGAGCTTCCTCTATCTCCCTTGCCAGTTTTTGATGGAGTTAATTTTGAAGATTATGTTACCATGGACGATGAGTTAGTAACATGTGTTGAACCAGACCCAGAGGCAATCTTCAGTGAGATATTCTCTGGACTAAGCACAGCGAGGATTCTAAGGTACGAGAAATGGACGGCGAAGAGGATGATGATCCAAGTGACGATGAAACTGAAAACTACCCAACTCTGAAGGAAGACGATGTAAAACGCATGATGGAGCAACTTAAAGATTTCGTTGCAGAAAAATTCCCAAGCATGCTTAATGGACTTGTAAACTGTGAAATTGCTTTTTGCAGTTACCAAATGAACAAAAAGAGGACTCAAACAAAAATTGAATCATTCTTTCAAAATTTGTAAAAATTTGTACTTTCAGTAAAAATAAAATGAGTAAGTGCTAACTTTTTTCTAAATTTTTCCTTAAAAAATACTAAAAAAGTTTACTAACTTTTTTCTAATATTGTACTATAGTAAATATTTTTAAAAATTTCCCTAAGTTGACCACCTCCGTATGTTGACCACTTAGTTACAGTCCCTTGGGTGGTCAACTTATGGAGGTTCTACTGAATATATATGACATATTGGCGAGACTCATTCAAAATCACAACACAGTTTATTTCTGGTAATAAACATGAAATCCGTACAACAGGCAGACAGCTTTACAACTTCGTGCAAACAGACAATGTGATCCCGCACATCCACTTTTCAAGTAGGGATTCCTAAGGTAAAAGACTACGAATAATCCCTAAGCACAATTGATCACGTGATACAAAATACCCATATTTAAAGAGAACTCGCTAACTATTGGCTAAAGTATTCCAGACAGAGGCTGCACTAAGTCTATATCGTGTCTGGAGGGAAAAATCAGAATTACCGCGCAAACCCCGTACTCACTTTATGAACAAAAGTTATTGAATTAATATTAAAATACGTAAATAAGGGATTTTAATATTACATATATATATATATATATATATATTTGATCACGTGATAAAAAATACTCATGTCTAAAGAGAACGCGTTTACTGTTGGTTTAAGAAGTAAAGACAGAGGCTGGATTAAGTCTATGGCATGTCTGGAGGGAAAAATCAAAATTACAGCACAAACCCCAATAACATAATTTATAAACAGAAGTTATTAAATTAATATTAAAATATGTAAATCCCCCCCAAAAAAATTTTCCCATTTAGAAAAGGGAGGTAGAAAAAAAAGAAAAATAACATTATTCTTAATCATTTTTTACATCAAAATATCTTACATAAAAATTATATTACATAAAAAGAAATCCCTATTTGTCATAAAGATATTTAACATTGATAAATTACAAAATTTTACATAATGATCAGCATGAAATTAAATACTATTTCTTAATTTCATCAATTTAACACTATTAACATGGTAAACTTGATATCCAAGAATGACACATAACACTTTTAAAGAGACATTTTAAACAAGTAAGCAATAAAAACAAGTCCTTTTTTTTTCTATATAAAGACATACAGAATTAAATATTAAGTTTTTGAAAAGAAAATCACACAAAATTTAGATCTCAAAGTTTAGAAAAATTACTGCTCTTTATGATACAATTTCATTTTTCTGGAGCATAAAAATATCTTAACTTACAAGCATGTACAATTTCTGATTCTTGTTTAGTTTGAAAATTTGGTCTATTGAATTCATAATTAACTTTAGAAACTTGTTTCAAAATTGTGTAAGGACCTGAAGAATATGGTAATGTTAACTTTCTAGTGTTTCGATACAGGAATTCTTATAAAACTAGATCTCCCATGTTAAATTTATATTCTATGAAACGACTATCATATCTTACTTTATTTCTTTTATGATAATGTATTTTTTCCTTTGCTAGTGTCCTTGCCTTGTATGCTGGGAGATAAAAATTTAGTTTGTCAAGATCAAGTTGAGGAAAGCTATAAAATTTCAAAGAATAAGACACAAGGCAAGTTAAAAGAAATATTAGAAAATTACAACGATAATTTTGCTGTCTTTTGATCGAAGAATGCTTTAATTCTATGTCAGACGTATTGATCAGAGATCGCTAAAGGTTAGGTAGCTTGTAGAAAAATCTAAGCATTTCACTGAAAGGATATCTTTGTGAATATTACGCAACGCATGTCATTCATGCCACTAAAAAAAACATAGTAAAATGATATAGAAGGATATAAAATTTTCGTTTCCTACATTTCTTAGAATTTTAAGCATGCATCACATTTTTCTTCATTGATTATCTCTGGATAGCACAGAACTTTGCTACTACCAGGAATGTCAACAGGTATATACATGTGTGTGTGTATATATATATATATATATATATATGTGTGTGTGTGTGTGTGTGTGTGTGTGTGTGTGTGTGTGTGTGCATGCATAAATGTGTACATATTTTATGTTTCTCATTTTTATAATATAGTATTTTATCCAGATTATTACAAACCAATAAATAATTATTACATAATTTATTGCATCACGATTCTTTGTCCCTGTAATACATATACATGTACATATACACACATATATACATACATTTATGTGCATATATATAAGTAAATGTATATCTATATACACATAGTGACACACTTATGCATGATATATATATACATATATGTATATATATATACATATACATACATACGTACATATATATATGCATACATACATATATATATACATATATATATATACATATATATATATATATATATTTATATATACATATATATATATATATATATATATATATATATACATATATATATATATATATATTTATATATACATATATATATATATATATATATATAATGTGTATTTAACAGTATACATAACTTGTAATCAAAAAGACTCCAACGGTACACTCTAGTGTTAAATTACCCAGTCTAGTACAAGGTAACACAAACTAGATGGTATAGGCATACTGCTCTTACATCTGAACGCATCTCATATAAGAACTTATCTCAATAGATTTTACAAAACGAAAAACGATTGAATTAAAAAACTTTATGTTGCAAAAAATTGGCATAAATTGGTTTTAAACATTTTGTCCTTGAGATCATTGCAACTGGAAATCACTGTAACTGGTTCCTAGAAAAACTGCAACATATAAAATGAGTTTATTTTATGCAAATATTCACGCATAAGATCTTATCGATTTCTAAGTTAATAAACTATTTTTATCTTTGTAAATTCTGAAAACACCAAGTCTTGAATAAAACATAAAAACCTTAAAATGTCATCACAATCAAATATCATGTACAATCTCATATTTTTAAAATAAAATTTATTAAATTATTTGTGTATTTCTATTAAGTCCATATTCTTTCTTTCCAGGGAAAATTTTTAGAAGAGTAAAGGATAAAACATACTTTAATTTAAGCTTTTTAATATCTCTTTTAATAATCTTACTATGAGAATTTATTAGAATAAAAACTACTATAAAGCCATACATTTGATATCTACATTAATTTAATTTAGCAGCTACTTGAGATATTAAAATTGCACGCTTGCATCTATGCACTACTTTCTAATATGTTACCTGTAAATTTTTACGAACCTTTCGACAAAATTGGAAGCCATCACCCGAAATTGCTTGACTTTAATAAGTCTTCTTCCAACAAAATTAGCCCTTTGTCTTTTTTAAAAGGAAATAACTTCTGAAAAAGGAATATGATTTGGTATGAACTTATTAGAATCCTATTAAGATCTATAAAAGAAAGCTTATTAAAGAAGGGAAAATTGTATGTATGAAATCATCTCTCAATAGATTTTTTAGGAAGCAGAAAAAGATTGCATTTTGGAACTTTATGCTGCGAAAAAGTGGTAGAAATCGATTTGAGGCATTTTATCCTCGAGATACTTGTGACTGGAGATTTAAGTTTCCGAGAAAGACTGCAACATATCCACGAGTTTTTGTTACGTAAATATTCGAACATCATAAGATATTATCGATTTCTAACTTAATCCACCATTTTTATCCTTGTAAATTCTGAAAATGAGACAGTTAAAAAAAAAACAAGAAAATATTAAAATATTTATTCTTTGGGTATTTTCATAAACTCATATTTTGAAAGTAAAATTTATTTAAAGATCGGTATATTTTATCTAAATTCACTGCCAAAAGGTAAGCACACAGGGGAAAATATTAACTTCCGAGGTCAAACCGAATTGGAGGTTGTTGCATTTTGCTGTGAAGAACATAATTTCGAATGGTATTCTGTTTTAACAAGTGCCTTTCATAACCTGTCTACAGTAAAGTTACGTTTCCGATTATTCCCTGGCAACTAAATATATGCTCTAAATTGTTATCGATGACGAGCAATTTCTAGCAGCTTCATATATATATATATATATATATATATATATATATATATATATATATATATATATATATATATATATATATATATATATATATATATATATATATATATATATATGTATATGTATATACATATATATATATATATATATATATATATATATATATATATATATATATACATATATATACATATATATATACATATATATATATACATATATATATATATATATATACATATATATATACATATATACATATATATACATATAATATATATACATATATATACATACATATATATATACATGTATACATATATACATATATATATACATACATATATATACATACATATATATACATATATACATATATATACATATTCATATATATACATACATATATATACATATATATACATACATATATATACATATATATAAACATATATATGTACATATATATACATACATATATATACATATATACATATACATATATATATACATATATACATATATATACATATATATATATACATATATATACATATATATATATACATACATATATACATATATATATATATATACATATATATATATATATATACATATATATATATATATATATATATATATATATATATATATATATATATATATATATATATATATATATATATATATATATATATATATATATATATATATATATATATATATATATACCAGCTGCATCATAAATTCTCACAAAGTTCAAAAATTCGTAATAAGAGAAGTAATGCTTGGAAAATTTTTCTATTTGCGACATCATGATCAGAAAGAGGTTCAAAACATAATGCATTCACAAGTGGCGTCATTAGGTGGGGTCAGAGATTTCAATGAGATATGGCACCGTTATGCACATCTTTAGGAGGAATTCTTTGACGGTTATCTGATATCCAGATGAAGCCTTAAACCCCACTAGGAGACCCACTGTAATTCGAAGCCGTTTGTATTTCTTTTTAATGGATGATAATGAGTGTCGTGATAGACCTATCATCGGCTACAAGTATTTGAAGTGTAAAGGAAATTTATATATGGAATGACCATCGTCTGACCATAATCGCATTGAGAGTTTTTGGGATGTCATACGGTGTATAAAAGTTCCCAAACCTCATCCGCCATCACATAGTTGAAAACTGCTCAAGAGGAATGGCAATTACTTGACTGGGGTTGAATGATTCCTTCCACTTGAGGTGAATGATTCATGGAGGTATCTCTCACAAGATTCCTCCATGAGGCTATGCTCCTCTGAAAGCATAGTCGCATGCTTAAACTTTATGAGGGCTGCTCTTATACCCTATGAATGTCGGTTTTGTTAATTTGCATTGGTTTTAAAGAACGCTACGTTAGTTACTAAAATATGACTTATTACTTCTGAAAATTCAATGTTATTTTCATATTTGTATATATTTCTTTATTTCATACATAAATATATTTGTTACTTTTCTGCCCCGTTTTGTGCAAATCAGTTGTAATTTTTTCCATATTTACATCTTAGTGCTTAACTTTTAGCGTATTTTAATTAAATTCATTGATGGAAAATTGGAGGTATAAAATTATAGAAAATCGTTCTATTTACTATTAACACTTTGTATGAGGGACACGTACTAGTATGTTTTCTGACGATTGATACTTGAGCGCGGGTCACGTACTAGTACGGGTTAGTGTAACAACATGGTTTGTTTGTGGGTACAAAAATAACGGTATGTACAGGAAAACGAAGCCGAATGTTCTTGTCTATTACATAGATTCTGGAAAAATTTAGACAAATAAAAACTAGTTTTTACATTATTAGTTTTATGATTGCTCTTTTCATTTTTTATAACGTAAAAATGTTTATATGAAACATAATTCGAAAAAATTAAAAATATATATACTATTATTTCTATTTAATATTTACGACATTATTATAAATTTATTCACTAAAAAATATTTTTTTTACAAAAATCTTATGGTTGTTATTTATATATTTCTTTATTTCAATATAAAATACGAAAAGTTGGTTAGAAAATTAAATAATTTTAAATCTGTATTAACTGAATAACTAAATTTACTAGCAAAACGCCTGCTCCCAGTACAATTCCGTTGCGACATGTACCCGCATACAGTGTGTTAATTTTGCGATCTTCATATATAAATATTTGAGAGTGTTTTTACTTTTGGCTTGCTAGAA
>CM063505.1:24480275-24492775 GCA_032207245.1 Pardosa pseudoannulata | reverse complement strand
ACATTTATCGATTCCTCTTTTATAAAAAAACATTGCATTTTAACATTAGTACTCTAAATGCCTGATGACTGACTCTGGCTTCGGAATCACTACAAACTGCTCATGTGTAATTGAACCTCATTCCAAAATCCTCCGAAAGTAATGTCATTTTAAATAACTTAAAAGCAAATTCAATTCCACTTTTGTAGTTCGCAATTCAAAAATAGACTTAACTAATTCTGATCAAAAGGGGAATCTTTTAGTGATGCATGAAACGAAGCAATTTTAGAGGAGTATGTTCTTTCTCATGTAATCATTCCTTTATTATTAGTTGGCATTACATAAATTCTATCTTTTTTTAGAGATTACTGAAAGTTTAGAAAGATTAAGAAAAGACTACTGAAATTAAAAATTACTTATCAAATGGAGGAATTCGCAAATAAAGCTGAAATAGGCTAATCATCTCTATATACATTAATTGGGGAACATATCACGATATGTCAATTTTTAAATGTAGGTGTATTGAACCTGATTTTTTAAATCTATATTTGTTTCTTCTTATTTTGTATTCAGGTTACATTTACTGAAACGCATTATACTAAAGTGTGCATTATACTAAAGTAAATGCAGTATACAAAGTCTTTGCAACTTTGAATTATAAATATAGCCAAGACTAAATATCTATTAACCATTTATATCCTGAATTAATTTACTATCAACTTTCTTACTGCATTTTTGCATCATTAGATAAGTTTTATTGGAGAATAATCATAGAAAAAAGAAAATTAATTTTTACTGTGTTTTAGTAGTTAATTTTGCAGCTGGTACTTTCTAGTACCAACATATATTTTTGACTCTATGAGAGAAAATAAAACATTAAATTATGAATAAAACAAATGAAATGCTTGTCTGCGAAGTATAGCAGTCTTTAAAAAATAATAGTACCAAATAACTGGTAATAAACCACTAAATTTACTCAGTTGAACAACACGTGTATCAACTCTACCACAAAATTACCTTCTAATGCAGCACGCCAATTATAAAATCCTACTATGCGAATAAAAAGGATTCCTGATTGTCGCTGTAATTTCTTTCTGCTGTAGGAACTGCATCGTTCATGTCCTTGTGAGTTCCGTCAGGAAAAACGGCTTTATTAAGAATATATAGGTGTTTAAATGAAGCGGTACTTATAAGTACCGTCAGATTAAAGAGGATTAAGTTGACCATAGACTATCAAAACCGAACTTTGTAAGAGATGTATGATTATGAGAGAAAGTATGTTAACATTGATTTATGAGTGGTTAAGTGACGATGCAATATCAAATTGCTGTAAACTCCTTATCACATTCATGATGAAATGAATCACTGTTTGAATATTAATGCAGAGAAGAAGTGTCTGGTTGGATGAAAATATATTTATAGTGCATAGAAGTGAAGTGAATGACATATTCAAGTAAGTTGCTGTAAAGTCAAGTAAACGTAAAATCAAGTGTTGAAATACTAATTACGTGCAGCTTGCTGTTAAATGGCAGTTAAATAAGAACTATATTGAAGTAGTCTTGCATTTTTCCTGATTATTATTTTTTATCATAATTGTTTTTTATTGTAGACATACTTGTATTTAACTATACTGGATGTGACAAAATCAGAGCACTTAACATCAGTATCCTCAGAGCTGAAGGAAACTGAGGTAATTAGCCCGGAGAGTAAGCCATTATACACTGTCTACCATCAAGTATTTGTACACCTATGAAAATGACGATATCTGCTGTACTGAGGTACGCCACAGCCTCCGCCGGTATACATCGTGTAGGAGACAGCATCGACATTAATCGCATGCAAGATGCTGCGCAGTTCGGAGCTCTCTGATTTCTAGAAAGGCATAATTATCGGGTATCAAAAATGTGGCTGATCTTTAAGGGACATCCGGGAGTATTGTTTCAAAGAATACCATTCGTACGGAAGCCCATCTGCTTGGTTTTCATGGTCGTGCTGCTGCCCATAAGCCTTTGATCACAAAGTCCAACCGCACTGCTCGGTTACTGTGGTGCAAATCACATCGAAATTGGACCGTAGATCAGTGGAAACGGGTTCTTTGGAGCGATGAATCAAGGTTCACCCTTTATGGTGCTTGGTATGGTGCCAATGGAGTTCATCGAATGGACTGCCTTCCCAGAGCCCAGACCTGAACCTTATCAAGAACCTCTGGGACGAGTTGGATCACCAAAATAAGGGGTGCACTACCCGTCCAAAATCGGTGAAAGAACTTGCATGTCTACTCCAAGCCGAGTTAAGACACTATCTGTAATACAAAGACTTGTGGAATGCCCTGGAGAGTTTACGCTGTAATTGCCTCTCGTGGAGGCTCTACCAACTATTGATTTTGAATAAGGTTAGTTTTTCTTTTCTATCACAGGTGTCCAAATACTTATTGGTAGACAGTGTATCTTTCATTGTTTATTTTCAATTTTCTTAAAAATTTCTCATCTATTTGTGGGTACAATATTTGGTTAAATCTTAAAAGTAAAGTTATTGTTTTAAATCCTAAACTTATTGAAAATAAGCATTCCTTTTACAGATAAATTCCTTTTTATTTATCGGATATTAGAAAGACCATAGGATATAATTTAGCTATAATTGTAAACATTCGTAGATAATTTTTAAAAAAAATGATATCGAAGAAAATAATAATTTATTCTGCCCAAAATTTATATAATAGTTCTTTTTAATACTGAATTAGCAGATGTGTGTTTCGAGTAGTTTGTTAATAAATTTTTATTTCAACATACAAGCTAAACAGCTGTTACATTTAAAATGAATGTGACAGTTAAGAGTGCTTATGAAGTGTTTGAACTATTCATAAAATGACTTTTTAATACTGTTTAAAGTTTTAATTAGTAAATACTTGTATTTTATATCAATATTTTTAATCTTCGTAGGTTAATGTTTATTAAAAACCTTCTCTTGTTTCTCATCTTAATTATATTTTATAATTTAATCAGATTGAAACATTGAACATTTATTCAAATTTTAGCTGGACATAAATCCACTTTCAATATATTTAGCCATTGTTTATAATTCAATTATATTTATAATTTAATACAATAATCTCTGCTACGATTTTTTAAAGTTTTTATATTATGATACAATAGCTGAATATTATCAAACGATTATTTAGCTGAACTTCTGTCAAATAATATTCAGGAATTTTATGATCTATTTATATTGTCACTTAGCTCAAAATAGTATATTACTATTAATAAATCAAGTTGAGTTTTCTACTGTTGTGGAAATGTAATTTTGCCTGTTTTAAATAAAATAACATTGCTGATACAGACTCATTCATGAATACAGTAAAATAAGTTTTCTCTTTGACTTTAGTGGATTGAAACTAGTTTCTATACTGAACTTCAAAGAGAGAAATAAAATATTTAAATTGGAATTCAAATTTTTATCTTTTGAAAGTTTACTCTCAGATGAGAAAACAAACATCTGAAAACTATCCACTTCTTCGAATAAATGCATTGAAATGGAGACTGGCTTATTTAAAAATAAAGTTGCAGACTAGAGTAAATAAAACTAAAATAATACTGTAATGAATTTTACCGAAGTGTAGATTTAAGGCTACAGTGGTCTTTCATCAGGGCACAATTTGTCTGAAAATTCGATACTTCTATCTCAATGAATTAGAAAATATTACTAAGAATAAATAAGGGTGTTTTAAGGGTACAAAGGATGCCGATTTTCGATTTTTAAAGATATTCTTATAATAAGAGTATATAATGTTGTTATATAATACATAAAACTAAGCCCATTAGAAAACAATTTCTGAATAAAATACGATAAAATACGAATAAAATACTATTTGCTATGAATTGAGTCATCCAACAATATCACTTAATACAGTATACCAAGAAATTAATGTTGCTACATGATACATAAAACTAAGCCTATTAAAAAACAATTTCTGAATAAAATACGAATAAAATACTATTTGCTATGAATTGAACCATCCAACAATATCACTTAATACAGCATACCAAGAAATTAATGTTGTTATATAATGCATAAAACTAAACCTATTAGAAAACAATTTCTGAATAAAATACGAATAAAATACTATTTGCTATGAATTGAATCATCCAACAATAGCACTTAATACAGCATACCAAGAAATTAATGTTGTTATGTAATACATAAAACTAAATCTATTAAAAAACAATTTCTGAATAAAATACGAATAAAATACTATTTGCTATGAATTGAATCATCCAACAATATCACTTAATACAGCATACCAAGAAATTAATGTTGTTATATAATGCATAAAACTAAACCTATTAGAAAACAATTTCTGAATAAAATACGATAAAATACGAATAAAATACTATTTGCTATGAATTGAATCATCCAACAATCGCCCTTAATACAGCATACCAAGAAATTAATGATATTATATAATACATAAAACTAAACCTATTAAAAAACAATTTCTGAATAAAATACGATAAAATACGAATAAAATACTATTTGTTATGAATTGAATCATCCAACAATATCACTTAATACAGCATACCAAGAAATTAATGTTGTTATGTAATACCTAAAACTAAACCTATTAAAAAATAATTTCTGAATAAAATACTATTTGCTATGAATTGAATCATCCAACAATATCACTTAATACAGCATACCAAGAAATTAATGTTGTTATATAATACATAAAACTAAATCTATTAAAAAACAATTTCTGAATAAAATACGAATAAAATACTATTTGCTATGAATTGAATCCTCCAACAATATCACTTAATACAGCATACCAAGAAATTAATGTTGTTATATAATGCATAAAACTAAACCTATTAGAAAACAGTTTCTGAATAAAATACGATAAAATATGAATAAAATACTATTTACTGTTAATTGAATCATTCAACAATAGCACTTAATACAACATGCAGCAAAAAATGGTATAAAAATACCACTCTTACAGCATATCATCATTTTGTAAAAAATAAAATCAAATAAAAATAAATAAAAAATTGGATTTAGCTCGCTCTAGTTGTTAAATCCTCATACGCTGGACTGTTAAAAGATTCAGAATTTTAACCGTAATATAAGGGAAGTACATTTTAAGAAAATATTAAATTCCCAACATAAATTATACTCACGTTGTGCGTCTTTCAGTATCCGAAAAAAGATGAAAATACAGGCTCAGTAAAAGATTCATCGTGTTTACCTATTAATCAAAACAACCACACCCCAATCTACAAAAGCATTAATCTTGCGAGATACATATACATGCAATGATCAAGTACATGCTTAAAATTGCATGATTCATAAGATCCGAGCCCTTATTACACAACATGGATTGATGTTTAGAAACCATAAGTTTTTTATAAATAATTCAGGAATAAAATTTCAAGAATTTTGCTAGTGTACAGCAAGAAATTTTATTTTTTTCTTTGTAAGCATCGGCTAACGTCTCCGATTTCCATCTTTAAATTAATGAGACTTTTGAAGACAGCTCTAGCGTTAAGATCATGGGGCATAAAATGATTATTTCCTCGATCGATAAAATTTATGGTTTTATGTTCTTTTCTTTCCTTATATATTTGCTTTCAAACGTATGAAAGTGTAATATCACAAGATAAACAGATCTTCCCGAAGTCTCGAGAAATTCTTTTTTAAAAAAAATTAAAAGTAAAGTCTTTGGATATTTTCTTCGAGTTTTATGAAAAACGAAAGTTACTTTCTTTTAAAAGAAGCGCTTATAAAAAATCGATGCATACCGCTTTTTTATGTTAGGAGATCTTCTGAGAATCGATTCTAAAACACTTTTGTTTCAAGCTCTTTGCGTCTCGCCAAAACTTCATGAATTACTTGAATCTTAGCGAAAATATAATTTAAGGTACTATTAATAAAATAAGATTCCTCTTTATACTTCGCATTTATTCTTGTAAACCATTAAGCTTTGTTTAAATATTATTTTGTTAGTATCATAATATGAGAGGGATTATGTCAGCTATTTTTATAGCAGAATTATATTCGAGGAAAATGAACACAAATTTTACAACGAAGAATATAATGCTTTGTTGTAGGACAAATTTCTCATTCAATGTTTACCAATTTGATTTCATGCAAATGGAATCTGTTTTCGAATGAAACAAAGACTATTACCCTATTTTTGAACAACGATTACACTTTGTTAAGGCCGAACGATGGCCGATTGGTTAGGGTGCTGGCCTTCGGTACCGGAGTTCGTGGGTTCGAATCCCACAGTGGCATGGATGTTCATACCCTTTCGGAATCGGCTTTAAGCTGTAGGTCCCGGTCTCATTAGCCCTCGTTTTGAAAAGAAATAGACCGTAGCACTCCAAACTAACTCTACACTTTGTTATGCTGTATTTCGATCCTATTTTGAGAACTTTTTACTGTATTTTGATTATATTTTATTTATTTGTTTATTTTAAAAATTTTCAAATTAGATGACAACTACTGGTTGAATTGTCTTGAGTTCATAAATCCAATGTCCGCTCATAAAATTTAGTGTCCATTGCAGAATAATCTAGATTAAATTAATAATCATTGTTCTTTATTGTTATGTATATAATTGTGTTAAATGTTGTTTTAACTTTGGGTAAAGTTAAAGTTATATAAATCGGCCCTTTCGGCTGTCGTTCGATACACCTGTATTAACACTCTTACTTATTCAACAATAGAAGCTTTGCCACCCTTAAGGAAGTATCTTCCCTGATGAGCAACTTCTTTGTCCTCTTACCCTACACATCACTACTTTACTGGAGCTACTTAAACTATACATTGACTAAGAAGTGGGTATTTGAAGGGGAGGTACTGATTCGAGAGCAAACATTTCTCGCATGCACAGCCAAACGATGACCGAATGGACAGGATGTTTCTCTTCGTTATCAAAATTCGTGGGTTTCAATCCCATTTCTGGCATGGATGTCCGTAGCTGTTTGAAATTGGCTTTAAACAGCAGTTCCTGGTCTTGTTACCATCGTGTGGCAAAAAAAGTATACCGTAATGCTCCAACAAACTAACCCTCGCATACATAAGCAGTCTAGGATGATTATTTCAAGGTAATCACCAGCGGGGCTTTACAAAAGCCTTACACCCCTCAGAGTATATGGTCTTTTGTAAATCCTCAAATTAAACTCCAAAACCCCACCTCTTCCAAGCCCATTATTTTTAGCCGACATATATTTGCACTCGTTGTGACGTAGGTCCCAGTCTAATTTGATCTCGCATTGTAAAAAGTTCATGCTAAGCTCCAAACTAAACCACTCTAATCATGCAAATTTTTGAGGTAATTACTTAAGTTGTAAATGAACTACTCCAAGTTTAAATCCTTCCTCTGCACTGAATTGAGGAAATAACTGGAAATTAATTAGAAAATAGTAATGAAACAACTACAAAAAATTTCGGAGAACTAATTCTCCAAAATTAAAACACGAGCATGTTTAAAGTATTGCATCTAATTTTTTTTTACCAAAATATTTTTCTTCTCGTAAATTCCTTCAAGAATCTAAAATTCCTTAATTTCATCTAAGTAAATACTAGATTTTAATTGGAAAACATACGACTTCAATTACTTTTCAGAGCAAAGGGGTTAATGGGGAATATTATATACATGTATGTATATGTTTTTATTGAAATTGGAAAAAATAGCATATTATTCCTACCTTATGTAATTCATTAAATATTTAATACACCTTAAGTCAAACAAATAAGTCTTAAGCTTATTTTTCATCGAAATTTCAACATTTTGACATAAAGTACTTAACGTTTAATTTACTTTTAAAAATTAATACTTTTTACTTTAAAATAATCCTTAACATCCAAAAAGAACTTTAGCTGTCGCAGAAATAAATATCAGAGATGGTTATAATATAAAAGCAAAGGATTATTTAAATTCGACAGAGCAGAACTTTTTTTTAAGTGATCGAAGAACTTCTCCCTCTTCGTTCGATTTATTTTGTTATTTGCAGCAATGATTCTGTCGCATTTCCTACAAAGAAAGTGAAACAAAATATTGATTATTTGGATACTCTTTCTTTTTTCATTATACAAGTCGGAGAGTGGCTGTCAGAATAGATTAGTGTCTAGGACGGAATAATATTTCTAATTCTGGACTCATACATATTTTAATTTTTCTTTCGCCAGAGAAATGTTTTGCGAGGCGATCGAGATGCTTGAAAACTTATTGAATATGATTTTAAAGCACTTTTTCTTAGTTTCTTTTTAACTTAGGTTTCAGAAACACGTCATATAAAACTAGATGTTTCGGTACTTTTTTTGAGACGATCGAGATGCATGAAATATAACTGAATAAGATTTTAAACGCTTTTTCTAGAGTAAAATTGATTTGTAGAGATACGGCATATAAAACAAGGTGTTTCTGGATAATATTTTATGTGTCAATCAACGTATGAATTCTTATTGAACAAGATTTCATAGTATTTCTACTTGGTTTCTTCCTAACTTTCGTTTTAGAGACGCGACATGCAAAAAAAATCTTTCAAAATAATGTTTTGGGACACGACTGAGATGCATAAAAACTTTTCAAATAGCTCTTTCTTTTGTACCTTCGGATTCAGAGACATGACGTATAAAACAAGATGTTTTAGAATAATGTTTAGCGAGAAAATCAAGATACGTGAAAATGTATTGAATATAATTTTAAGTTGCTCTTTCTTGGTTTCTTTCTCACTTAGGTTTCAGGATAATGTTTTTCTAGACGATAGAGATGTATGAAAACATATTGGATAAGATTTTAAAGCACTCTTTCCTGTATGTCTTTGGTTTTAGAGATAAGGCATACAAAACTAGATTTTTCTGGAAAATGTTTTTTGAGAATATTTAGATGTATGGAATTTTATTGAATAAGATTTTAAAGCGTTCTTTCTTGGTTTCTTTCTCACTTTGGTTTCAGAGATACGGCATATAAAACTAGATGTTTCAGTATAATGTTTTGACGACTGATATGCATAAAAACTTTTCAAAGAGGTCTTTCTTCTGTAACTTCGGATTCAGACACATGACTATAAAACCAGATGTTTTAGGTTAATGTTTAATGAGAAAATCAAGATATATGATAACATATTGAATATGATTTTAAGTTGCTCTTTCTTGGTTTCTTTCTAACTTAGGTTTCAGAAACACAGCATATAAAACCAGATGTTTCAGGATAATATTTTTCTAGACGATCGAGATGTATGAAAACTTGTTGGATAAGATTTTACAGCACTCTTTCCTGTATGACGTTGGTTTTAGAGATAAGGCATAAAATACTAGATTTTTCTGGATAATGTTTTGTGAGACTATTGAGATGTATGGAAATTTATTGAATAAGATTTTAAAGCTTTCTTTCTCGGTTTCATCCTTACTTAAGTTTTAGAGATACGACATATAAAACTAGATGTTTCAGTTTTATATTTTCCTAGACGACTGAGATGCATAAAAACTTTTCAAATAGCTCTTTCTTTTGTACCTTCGGATTCAGAGACATGACGTATAAAACAAGATGTTTTAGAATAATGTTTAGCGAGAAAATCAAGATACATGAAAACGTATTGAATATGATTTTAAGTTGCTTTTTCTTGGTTTCTTTCTCACTTAGGTTTCAGAAACACAGCATATAAAACAAGATATTTCAACGTAATGTTTTGCTAGACGATCGAGGTGTGTGAAAATTTATTGGATAAGATTTTAAAGCACTCTTTCCTGTTTGACTTTGATTTTAGAGATAAGGTATACAAAGCTAGATTTTTCTGGATAATGTTTTGTGAGAATATTGAGATGTATGGAAATTTATTGAATAAGATTTTAAAGCGTTCTTTCTTACTTTGCTTTCAGAGTTACGGTATATAAAACTGGATGTTTAAGAATAATGTTTTGCTAGAAGTCTGAGATGCATAAAAACTTTTCAAAGAGCTGTTACTTTTGTACTTTCGGATTCAGAGACGTGACGTATAAAACCAGATGTGTTAGGATAATGTTTAGAGAAGAAATCAAGACACCTGACAACATATTAAATATGATTTTAAATTGCTCTTTCTTGGTTTCTTTTTAACTTTGATTTCAGAAATATAGCTTATAAAACTAGATGTTTCAAGGTAATGCTTTGCTAGGCGATCGAGATATATGAAAGCGTATTGGATAAGATTTTAAAGAACTTGTGTGGTGATTACGCAATTTGCCGACGATTGACGTCTTATGTGGTATATCAATGTCTTGTATATTTTAGTCATTATAAAGTGTTTTGTAATTTATTGTAATGTATTTTGACATGTTGTAATATGAATTAATTGATCTTTATTCACGTTTGTAAAGTTTTATAAGTGTAGTTTTATTTGTGGCAGCACACCATTGTAAATATGCAAAATATCTGTATGTTTTCTGACTATGTAAGAGTCAGTGTGCCAGTAGCACAGAGGCTCGGTTGCATCAAGGGTGCTGATGTTTGTTTATTGTTTATACCATCTTAAATAAATGCCTATGTCTAGAATTAGTAGTGTTATTTTAACTGCACCGTGTGAAACCCTTCTGAGCATGGTTATATGTATGTTGTGATCCCTGCGGATACTTCATTTAGCATCGTCGAGCCATAGCAGGGGTCTGCATACACTCTTTCCTGTATGACTTTGGTTTTAGAGATAAGGCGTACGAAACTAGATTTTTCTGGATAATATTTTGTGAGACTATTGAGATGTATGGAAATTTATTGAATAAGATTTAAAGCACTCCTTTTTAATTTCTTCCTAACTTAAGTGTCTGAGACATGGCCTGTAAAACTAGACTTTGGATAATGTTTTGTGAGAAAATCAATGAGAATGAAAACTTGTTGAATAATATTTTTAAAAGTTCTTGCTAAAGTAAAATTAGTTTCAGAGACATGGCATAGAAAACTAGGCGTTTGTGCATAATGTTTTGTGAGAAGTTCCATATGTATGTAAGCTTAATGAAAACGATTTTAGAGCACTCATTCTTGGGTATCTTCGCATTCAAAATTTAATTGATTTTAAGAAATAGTTAATGTCATTAATTTACTTATACTTCAATTTATATGTGTACAAATTTTTGAAACTCCGTGTTAATAATTTATAAAAATATTTTGTAATGTTCACCATTCCTTTAAAGGATTAAATATCGAATATCAGTATAAAATAATTTTTAAAATGTCTTTTTCTTAAAACGGTTTTTATTTTTTCTATACCTTTCGAAGACACGTGGGATTTCCTTTTTCCTAGATTCCTACAAAATATTTATCCACTTTACTTAATGTGTATTAAAAAAAGGGGGGGAATTCTTTTAAGTTTCTGACGTCATTTAAAATATTAAAATTTAGTTTAAATTTATAAATTTACGAATTTTTCAAAAATATTCAACGTACTGATAAAAAAATATTTCCTATACATTAACTATCCAATCCCATTGACTAATTACTATCCGAACATTTGCAAAGTATATTTTTAACAAATTTATTTTATTAAAGGTAAAATTAAGAAAAAGATATATAAAAAAACTTTAAAAATAAAAAAATATCGGTAGAAAAAATTAAAATTTTACTGTAATTAATATTTTATTCTTCAAGAATCCCGATAGCTCATTCGGCAAAGGCATTGATCTGATAGCCGGAGAGTTACGAGTTCGAGTCGCGAGTGGGCCAAAGATCTATCATGTTTTTTAATTGCGGCTGGGGAACACAAATTAGCTTCGTTGTCGCAATGTTCCTCAAAAATACTTGTATGTTGCAGGCAAAGTCTGAGGGGGGGGGCCTCCTGCTTTGTTCTTGCTTCTAAATTACAACTTTCTTTGTGTCGTCCTTGGGAAGTAATGGTCGCTTATGTGGTGCTGTCATTAAAAAATGGTTAACAAATATCTACTGCATAGTAATGGCAAATAATATAAGAACAAGTGTCACCACATTGGAAACAATATTTTTGTACCGATGTACTTACTTACTCACGATGAGCAGCAAGTGCATGCACAGCTGTGGAAGAAATTTCCAAGAAGAATTTAGGTGCAGCTGTTGATTTCGAGTTTTAGGGACCCCTGCAGAGGAATTATAGATAACGGAATGGCACAAGCGTAGCGGTTAAGATCTCACAAAGATATAACAGTGAGTTATGGGGACAGGAGCTTAAAAAAATAATGTTAGCTTGCACAAAACGGGCTATTTTAATGAGCCCACTTTCACGCCCGAAGGGGGTGTAGATGTGGGAAAATTTCACCAACAAGCGATTGGCAAAAAAAAGGGGGGGGGGCGTTAAAACCGAGGTGATGAGTTGTGAAAGAGAGTGAAGAAAAAGGAGTCGAAGTCGGGATTGAAGAGTTGCTGGACATCCAGAGAGAGCCCGGACCAGCAATCGATTCTCGAACCCGCATGCCAACATAGACGTACAGCAAAATAACGGCCGCTACGCCAGTACCGACGCCCTTTACGCCTGAAGTCCAGCACCGTCGTACAGCCCGATGAAAGCTCCAGCCTGCTC